>JAOUZG010019159.1:27186682-27252987 GCA_026289955.1 Argiope argentata | reverse complement strand
ATTTCAAATACAGAATCATATATATATATATATATATATTCTCATCTGACTGCCTTCGGTTGACATTTTTGATTGCATGTTAGATTCCATCGACATCGTTGACAGAATACATTATGTTTTGAGATATTTGTTGTGCTTTTGAGTTATCGCCTTCACGTACCTAAGCAAACATTGATCGATTGACTATCTCCTTTTGTTAATGGATTTGATTCTGTATTTGAAATTCTTAAAAAATTCAAATAAAATTGTCAAGTCATCTATCAATCTCTTAAATTCTGATTTATTGGATTCAGACGCATAAATTCAAGAAATAAAGGATAAACAAATTTTTGTTGCTGGATTTCAACTTGATAAATTTCAATTTTAGTATTAAAAATATTAAATAGTTTCCCTAGAGCAGTGCATTCTCAAGATATATAAAATTATTCTTTGAGAACAAAAATAGTCGCATGAATCCTGGTCATATTCTATGCCCCTTACCCCTGTTAGATAATAGATTTTCGACAAGCTCTTAGCCATAGGGGTGCCTAGATTTTTAATTTCAGTTCTAGACATGATAGATGCATGCTTCATAGTTTAATAAAGAAAACAATGAAGTCAATTTGGATGAAATTAAAATCTTACACAGAATTGCAGTAGCAAGATCAGTTGTTAAATGTTATTTACCTACAATGTTCCTATATTTTGCCATTGTAATGCCATTTAAATTCATAAAATGGCCAACAGTTAAACATTTGACGATTTTCTTTCAAATTTGATATATCATAGATATGAAAATTAAGAATTAATTTGACCTTAGTCTGTGTTTTTGAATTATTTTATCTACATTGAAAATTACAGATCGGCAGTCAATTGATCCTTATAGATATCTGATTCAAATTTGGCAAGGGTCTACTTCATTGATACTAAAACGAAATTTTTTTTCATTACTCTTACTTTTTGCGCTTATCGTATTTCTTTTATTCGAATAATCAGCCAGATAACCGTTGTGAATGAATTTTGGTAACATTTTGCCGGCATCCTGGCATAGGGGTCGCGCGTCTTCCCATGATCTGGGAATCCCAGATTCGACTTCCGGTTCGGACATTATTGTTCTTCTGTGCTCTATTTGTGAGGTGTGTGAATGTGCCCCCCCCAGGTGAAAAGGAATGGGATGAGTGAGTAGCAAAAGTCGTACTATGGGCATTAGTTGGCTCTACTACATACAAGAGGCGCTGATCAGGCTTAAATCGTTGACTACCTTAGCGAGCTTGGCAAGTGTTATACAGCAACAGTTCAATCTACAAATTTACCGTTAAACTACATAACAGATTTCACCATCTAGCTTAAAGGGTTCGTGAAATATAATTAAAGATTGATTTAATTCTATAAATGAATTTTATGGACTCGGAGATGTGTACAACCTGGCGATTCTTGAAAATATGGAGTTTCAATATTTTGAAGATCGTAGATTCTGATTCTGTATAAGTAAGTAGACAAAAAGAAAAAAAAAACCTTAAGTGTATAATCTATTTGCCATTTCTAAAAAGTTACTTACTGTGCTTAATATAAAAGATATTAAGCAATATATTTACAGAATGTTTATTAGAAAGTGATATAGGAACTAAATAATTTAGTTGTGTTTGTAAATCTATTAACCGGATATATTTAAAGCTCCTTAAAATAATGGAAGGATGTACAGAAGACAATCATTTGGCTGGCATTACTTATAGGAGATTTGTAAACAAAACGGAAGTTGATTTGGATGGTTTTTAGAGGGAAATTACCTTATAGTAGTTTCGAGGAGGAGTTACTTATCCAAGAAGATCAAATGTTTTCCTTGGATAATTATAGAACACATTCATTTTGAATGCGTTTTAAGATGGAGAGTAAATATTTATTCAAACGTGTTAATGAGATTTTATTATTTATTTTTTTATGCTTGCTTTGTCAGTAAGATTTGATGTACTTTCATAGAAGACTGTTGCAACCCGCTGGTTCAGCGCCTTGGCGCTTCTCTGCGTCGCCTGGAATTCTGGCAACCCTATATTTGTTCATATAAAAAATTTTTATTGCAGATTTAATCATGTTCTAATAGCGAGCAACCGGCGCTGTATCCGGTATGAACCAGGTTATACTAGGTAAGAATTGTTAATATAGTTTCAAAAAATAAATGTTTGTTACTGTTCGAAGGACTGTTCAATTATGTTCTGTGTTTTACTGACTTACTGAATGAATATTGATGGAGAAGGTAAAAGGGAAACCTCTTCAAAATTCCACAAAGACTTTAGATAAAAGTTCACTATTTTAGAAATTTTGAAAACTGAAATATTATATATATATTTTTATTTCTTTTAGTTACGTGTTTCAGCGAATCAAGCTAAAGCTGAACCTCTAATAAATAATTGTAGGCATTAAAAATTAATTTTACAATAGGTTTGCTTCGTTTATTTTTATTAGAAGTCTAGATACTGTAATAATTCCTTCACAATTGAGTTTGCAATAAATGCAGTGAAAAAAATCAAAAAGATTAAAGGTTTCATCCCAATAAACATGAATTTTATTATGAAGTATAATTTTGAATAATTATTTTTATACGTTCTAAAAATCTCATTACAATCGGAAGTTATATGCAAAGTTAGTTTAATATCTTCCTTTACATTCAGTATCGAAAATCTGAAATATAAAAAAAAAATTAAACTGAAGCCTTGTTTTGTTTATATTTTGTTATCTACTAACGCGAGTAATCGTTCCATTTACAATTTTTTAGTGAATGCTGTGGATGGTTGGAGACACAGTATAAAATATTCTTCCGAAATGAAACTTTATATTCACTGGAAAGTTGTAATAAATTTTTAGATAACAAGAGCTGAAATCGGTTTTCTTCATTGTTTCAAATATTAAATTTGTTTACTTTTGTAATAATGAACAAAAAGTACCGAATTGCTCAACGTTTCAGGGTATCAACAATAAAATGATTCATTGTTTAACAAGTTGATAATAGTAGGAACATTGATTCTTTTATGTTTATTATTAATTTCGAAGTAGTAGTGGCATTATCGCCAGATTTGCGTTTACTCTTTTACTGACGTAAACAAAGAATTAAAAGATGTTCCCTGTGTAGTTATTTACTTTTTATGACTGCACGAGGTATACATATTAAATATTTTATTTGTATACCTTCTCGTATACTTGGCATAAGGAAAGTATAGTAATCATCAAAAAATACGAACTTGAGAATTTGAAGAATGTTCACGTTTTACACCTCCAGGAGTTCGAAAAACACATTTTTGGAAAATGATGATGGTGCGATCGTAGTTTAACCCGCTGCTTGGCGTGCTTTTCAAAAATCGTCTACCACGAAAACCATAACCATAAGAAACTATAAGAAAAGGAAAACCATAAAGTTGCCATTTTTAGCGAATTATCGCCAACTTGGCGAAGAAGGGGGTTAAACTACTAATAACTACTACTACTGTGGTTAAGATAATTCAAACTCGTTTTAAGCTACACGGATGAAACTTGGCATTCAGTCTTTACACCATATTTGCAGATTTCTATCAAATCCGTTCAAAAGAAATTTGTCTACCTGGCTGCTAGAATATAGTTTAATGCGATAACTACAAGATGAATGAAGATATACAGGTAATATTTGATACACTGATTTTACATCTGTAGACGGTACACTTTTCCGTTTTTGGATATAAGTTGGCAAATTTTGAGCCAAATTCGAAGAGTAATTAACTGTCTATCGGAGTATACTTTCAAAAACATTTAAATGTGATAACTCAGTGATTCAATCAATTGAATGTATCAAATTTTGAATGTGATTTTGTAACTGAAAGTGAAGTTTTTTTTGTTTTTTTTGTCAAATTTTGGGTTCCAATGGTTGGAAAAGATGCATTTATAACACATCGGATATAAACTGAACATCAAGAATTAATCGCCAAATAACTCGCAAAAAAAGTCACAAAAGTGCCAAATTCACGTCAAATTCGAATTCCCAACTATTTCACCCCATTATTTGTTCCTATTATATGCCCTTACAATACAGGGCGTTCTTTTGGACTAACACCGTTATTAAAGTGTTTGCTAGAAATTTTTTTATAGGGAAAATTTTCCCTAATTTTAATTTTGCTTTACTAAAAATATTATTGTTTTGAAATTACATTTGAAACTCTCCATACTGTCATAATTTAGGAAAGAAACACGGCTTACCAGACTTGACGCTTTTTCGTCTTGGCGAAAAAGGGGGTGATTCTATGGATCAAATTCTGAATCTAGTTACCCATATAAATATTCTTACGAGAACGTGGATTCTAGTGATTGGATATTATATAAAGTGTGATGTTGGGTTGTAATCAGGATAAAGTTTTTAGTGTATTAGTGCCAAAAATACTCTGTTGGTTGTTAAAAGAAATATAGAAATTTCAAATTGGTTATATATTTAACTTGAAATATTTTCTCTTAAAGTAATGTAACTGAAGTAAATGACAACTTTTAGAATTAAAAATATAGGTATCTAACCCAACGATCACCAGAAAAGTACACTAAATTAATATACATTTCATTAAAATTTTATTTTTTTAAAGTTGAACTTTATATCTTCAAGTACATCTGAGGAGAGCGTTAAAAATTATTTTTGGGATGAAATAAGCAATACCTCGCTAGTTATGAGTTTTAGTAATTTTAAAATTTTGTATCAAATAAATATAATTAAAATGAAAAAAAAAACCACCATAAATGTAATTATTAATCAATGCATCTTAAATGAAGAGTTTGTCAAATTATAAATCATTTAAATTTATGGTACTCAAATATTTTTCTAGACAAAATGTTTAAATAATAATAAAACACAAATATAATATGTATTATAATAAAGATTGGGAAATAATATATGACTGGCTTTATTACAATTTAATATTAATCACGATTATTGTAATGCTTCATGTTATTCACTTATTCCAATCGTAGAGCAGCCTTACATTCCAAATATCTCCTAAATTTTCACTTAATAATGTCTGAATATTTAATTTTGTAATGTATTATATATCCGAATTTACTAAAAACTTTATTACTTTATCGGAAACGTATTTACATTTAGGCTTCAATTTGACCTACAAATTAAATGCTTAAAAATATATCATGTCATTTCTATTTTGTGAAATCTCTAAAATGTATTTAAATTTGATTTTATAAAATCATCTATTAACACATAGTCAGTATTATGTAATAAACGCCAATTTTTATATTAACTCAAAAAAAAAAACAAAAAAAAAACTGGTTTATACTTGAATAACAAATATTTAAGAAAAGTCGGAAAACGGATGCAATTTTGAACTTTTTGTTTATATAAATCTTTCACCATCCAAAATGTAATGGATGGGGGATTAGATAAAAATTTTCCTGAAATAATTTAATAGCATTTAGACTATGTTGTTGCTGTTACTTATGGCACAACCCCGCTAATACATCAGAAGATTTTAAGCCGAAGATATGCGTCTATTGTTTTACAAGTAGCGCCATCTAGGGCCAGGAGTACGACTTAGCTAAACACACGTCACAGCTCTTTTTAGGGGGCGGACTTCATTCATGCAAATTCCTTCATTCATCCACAGATCGTAATTTAGACCTGGAACAGCGAACGATCTCCTTTGACCCAGTACCCCCAGTAGTGCAACTCTCGATATGGAGGACTTTGCGACCACGACAGATTTAACGAGCGCCAGCCGCCATACACTCGGGGAATCTTCGGCCGGTAACTTTCAAACTCACGACTAAGTACGAGTCCAACGCTCTACTAACCAGGCCATCCCGGCCTTTATTTAGACCATAGATGTGTATAATAATTTAAAAGGATTTCTATAAATTTGACAAATTATTTTTAACAAATTTAATTTTAACTGAATGAGTGATTTATTAAAATTTATGAATTGAAAATATTAATGATTATTAAAAGAAATACATGAATATGATAAAAAATTTAAATTTAAGTGTAATTTAGTAAATATTCCTAATAATAATAAAAAAGATTTTTATTATTATTTTATTGAATTTCAAAAATAAAACTTAAAAAAAAAATAGGACCAACTCTAAAACAGCACGAAAAAAATCGATAAAAACTTTTACAGTTTAAATTAATTTTTCTGGAACATTTCAGTAAAAAAGAAATGCTTTTTACTTTATAATTTAAAATTATACTACTGGATAGCTCTATCAAAAATTGACAGTTTAAGGTGACCAGGGACCTTTAAAATGACTTTTTGCGATTTCCGCCTTAGCAATTTGAAATTTTATAGGCATTAAGATTTATACCATAGGAGATGACTCACAAAATTTTAAGCCTTATTTTAATTTATCTATGAATTAGGGGAGATAATATAATACAATATTAGCGATAAATAATTTTAATGAAAAATGTTCCAGGAGCTCCAAATTTGTTCGAAAGTACTCCGATCTTTATTATTATTTACTCCAACCCTTTTGAAACAAAAGTTGGGATTAATCTTGAAATTTGAGTACGAAATATCAAAATTAACCAACATAATAACTTAAAACTACTGACTTTTAAAAAAAAAGGTTAAGTAGTTTTGAATTATTACGTTGATCAATTTTGATACTAAATAGTAATAAAAATTATAATGTTTTCGAACAAATTTGGAGTTCCTGGAACATTTTTCAATAATGTTATTCATCGCCAATATATTAACTCCCCTAACTAATAAATAAATTAATATAATGCTCTAAAATTTTTTTGTCATCTCCTATAGGGTAAATCTAAATGCCTATAAAATTTCAAATTGCTAAGGTGAAAATTGCAAAAACATCATTTTAAAGGGCTCTGGTCGTATTAACACTATTAACATTAAAAATCACAAGAAAATGATTAAATTGATATCACTGATAAAAATTAACCAGTTTCTTACTTATGGCATCCAATAGGTGCAATAGATACAGTTGGCAAGAAATAACTTGCCAAGTCATTGAAGCAGGAAAAAATAACCTGACGTACATAAAAATAGCAAAAAGATTCGCTGACACCAAATCAAAAATAGTCTCGAATTGAAAATAAGAAACAAAGGAAAGACCTTGACAGGAGTTTGAAGGGAAAGAGACAACTGGGAATGTAGCCTTAGGAGAGCAATCTCGATTTCTTCATAAGTCCCCGGGGCAGGTCCGATTTCATCAAGTTAGCTGACTCGAGGGGGTGTTCTATTGTCAGTCTCCAACCACAGTTCTTTGGAGGAATTTTCCATGGTACCGTTGGCATTGATGCTTACCGATTTATCATTTATAAGAGAAGTCTTGTTGTGAATGTTGTTGTAAAATATAAATTTATGAGCCTTATAAATAACAAAATGTCTTCATTAACGTTAAACCAATACTTTATTATTGTTCTTTCATACATCAAGTAGAGTTGCTTATTTATGTTCAGATTTTTTTAAAAATAATTAATAAGAGAATGATTAAGATAATTAAATCATTAAAAACTTACCAATTTTTTTTAAATTTACCATTTTAACTTACCATTTTAAAACTTAACAAAATTTTATTCATATTTGAAAATTAATGTAATTAATCAACAATTCTTATTTCACATTCAATTGAGGATATATATAGTATTCCCTTTCTTAGATATATCATGGACATAGAATTGGTATAGGTGAAAAAATCCAAAACATTATGGAAAAAGTTTATTTTGATATAAATGCCCCAAAGAAGGCTAATAATAAGATTATTAAACCAAAATAAAGAGCACAAATGGGAAAAAGATAAATTGAACTTACCCTTTTTAACTGTACACAATTAAAAGATAACCATATAAGATATCTGCTCTATGACCCTATAATTAATTTCTTAGGTACTTTTCTGTTAGTTGGGTAGCAGAGAAAAATCGTCAAAGAAATTTGGCAAAAATTTACAATATTTGGCGATTTTTTGTTTTAAATCACTGTAAGAAATTTAGTGGAATTCTACATTATTTGGCGATTTTTTTATTTAAATCACTGTAAGAAATTTGGTGGAATTCTACAATATTTGGCGAATTTTTGCTTAAGGAAAAATACAATTTCTGATAATATAATGCATATATTCCAACTGAAAAAGTATTCTAAAAGTGTTGCATTTCATAACATTAGTATCTATAATTATGCCTCTGTAAAGACAACGAAATCTATAATTTTACTCCTATATAAATATCCTTTACATACAAATATTTTAAGCAGAAAATGTTTTCATTCTACGAAGATCAAGACTGACTGCTTTATGATTTGTTGCATAAACACTGTTTTAGACGATTTTAAGCTATTTCAATGACTGTCTAGAGTAAGTTTTATTCAGTGCACGACGTTTTCTCAAGAGGGACGTTCATTGATGTACAAAAGCGATATTGAATATTTCATAGCTGGGTCAAGTATAGTGGGAGAAAACTGAAAGATTATTTAAAAAATTGATTTACAGTGGTTAGCTAATTGTTATTAATCCAATTACCCATATATTTTGGATTTATTCCCATTTTTTTCTGTATTCAATTTCTTTGTTACAAATATGGTATTGTTCCTAATCTTATTTCGTTCTCAAGCAAGAAAATGTGTGTAGAAAAATTGTTAAGAATTCAATAACCTTTTGTTTGTTTACAGTTCTACAATTCCTTTGTTAATAATTGTCTTTTTAATTATACCTTGTAATTGAGGATGAGATTCTTCCGCAATGGTGGTTGGATCTTGCCACCCTGGAGAGTACACTGATAGGTGAGGGGGAGATCCTCCCATCGACGACGGGACGTACTTCCTACTGAAAGGGTTATACAGTGACCAGTTGTGGTCCTTAGGACTCGATAACAGTTCCCTCCAGTGTTGTTGTTGCGGATGCCCGGTTATTCAGCCTTAGGATTTAAATCTGTGTGCCGTCGTGGCGAGTCGGAGAATTTAGTATTACTTATCTTTTTTATTTTATGAAATCTATTCAGCTCAAAATAGTCTAAAATCGATTATCTAATTTTATCTTAAGACAATTTATTTCTTTTCAATGAACATCAGGTTCAGAATTAATTTAAATAAACAGTTTAGCTAGAAATAAAAATTAAATAAGCTATAGAATTAAAAAAGAAAAAATCTTAATATAATGATAAGGAAGGATTTCTTTTCATGCAAGCAAAAAAAATCATTAAAATTTAGAACTTTAATGTATTGTCTGGAAGATCATGATTCAAAAATGTAATCAATTCTGACATTTATGACACAATTTTTATAGTTGCATGCAAATAATGAAAATGCTTATTCGTTGCTCAAATTTATTATTTATAACATCTCGCAAGATTTTTAAAATTCCATATCTTTCACAGGAACAAAAAAAAAAAGATTTGAATGTTTGAAGCGTCTATGAAAAGTGATGATTTTTGAAGCTTGATTTTTTGATGGCGGTTTTTTAATCTATTTTCTTTTATTAAAGCGCCACTCACACATTTCCTTATGTGCAATTTTTTTGAGAAAATTCTGTTTCTGTGATAATAGATCTTATCAGTTGTAATATAAACTAATATCCCAAATATTTTTGAATTTTCATTTAAATATATCAGATTTTATGATGGGGCATTATATTTATTTTCATTTTTTCTTCCATTTTATTTTCTGATCTTAAATATTGATAGTGTATGATTCACTTTATTATTATTGCTGATTATAATCTTTTTCGCTTTATGACTTTTGTTATAAATGATATAAAATGATGAATTCGAAACTTTGAAACGGTTATTTTCTGTTTTACATTATCTGAAATTCAGTTTTTAATTCAGTGTATTTTTCAATTCCCACTATTAGCTCTCTCTCTCTCTCTCTCTCTCTCTCTATATATATATATATATATATATATATATATATATATATATATATATAGATAGATAGATAGATAGATAGATAGATAGATAGATAGATAGATATAGATATAGATATATATAAATATAAAATCTTATCCAATTTTTCAATCGTTAATAAAAAAATTTTTTATTCATCCAATCAAGTTCAAATATTTTTTTTAAACTTTGGTAGATGACATTTGATTGATTATTTGTTAATTAATTAAAAACTAATTTTCTCGCCTGTATAGTAATTCTTTTAGTAGTTGTAATTGTTAGGTCCAGATAGTCTGGCTGGTTAGGCGTTGGATTCGCATCCTTTGTACTGCGTGTTCGATCCTGGTCACGAAGTTCTCTGTCGAAAGTTATACCACTGAGGGTGCTGAGTCAAAGGTGATCGTTATTCGGGTGCATAGGGGTTTATAACCTAAGAAGCTTTTGCACCCCTCCTTCCGTTGTAAAGGAGAGCACTACAACAACAATTGTAATTATTTAATGAAAAGTAACTGAAATAAAATATTTCCTAACTTCCTAAATATTTCCTAATATCCAAAGTACGATTGATTTTTAAAAAAATGTTTTTTATATTATTTGTTTTATTAAAAAGCGAAAGAAAATTAGCTTAATAAAATAGTTTCGTTTTGACCATTTTAGATTTAAAGTTTATTTCTTGTCTTAAAATTTTTGTATTTGAATCAATTATATATATTTATAAGATGGTAATTTTGGATTCTATTGCAAGACGAATATGGTAGACAATTTTGGAATTATTAGCGTAAATTAAGCTAAACAACGTATTATTAGAAAAATTTATTTTATCTAAAAAGTATATATATAATATATTTGAAAAATTTAACCATAAATGTGTAATTAATATTACATTAAAAATACATATTTTTAAATATTATTTTTTTTCAAAAACTACCAGAGAAATATTTTGCGTACACTTAGTAAATAGTTTACTGAAATAGTTACAAATTTCGAATGTTTATTTGAACGAACAAAAATCAGAAATTATTTTAGTTTTATCCATAGAAATAAAATGTATTACAATAAATTATATTGAATTGTAAAATATTATGAAGAAAAAAAATGTTATAATCAGATAATAGTCAATAAAATATATATAAAGATTAAGGGATAGTATTTAAACTTTACAAAATTTGAGTATGTTAATTTCAGTAAGGTTACTAGCACATTATATGTTAACACATTATTATTTCATAATCAACTATAAAATGACATTTTATTTCAGGGTTTTTCTCGCAGCGTTAAAATGATCTTCAATACTTATTATCTATAATTCTTATCTGATTATTTTTTAACTATATTTTCCTGTTTATTTTCCAAGTGTTTGTGAAGGTGATGGATTTAGAATATTATCCTATATTTGACACCTTTTAGCAATTTATATTTATCGCTTGTTGCCATTTGTTTTATGAGATTATGAATATGAATCCCGGAAATTTGAATCTGAGTTGAATATAAACAACACTATATCTTGTAATATGCCCTTTTAGCTTTATAAATATTATAAATCATTAAGCAAAATTGAAAGAAAAAGATAATAATAAGTAGAACATGAAATACAGAATGCTGTTTGAAGGTCAAACCTGTTGACAGGAATAACAGTTCTGATAAGATTAAAATAATGGACGATAAAAGGAAACTTTTCGCCTTATGGCTAGTCTTCTAGAGCTGCTGCTTCAAAAAAATCACCAGATTTTTTAGATAAGTATATTTCTAATCTTTTCTCTGAATAACAAACTGAGACTAAGTCAACTAAAATGGTAAATACGTCAAGAAAAATTTCCAGTCAGATTTTGGCATTTCAAACCTAAATTTAGAGGTCTCTCTCTTTTTTTCCCTTTCTTATAAAGGAAATATGCATAGAATATACAATAGGAAATCTTAGTGCTAAAAATATGAAGATAATTGGTGATTTTACTATTGCAAATATGCGAGTCAATTGACAAAAACAACCTGTCAATAAGACCGGCTTTAAGCAACAAAAATTTAATTTATTGAGTATATTTCTTTCCTTTAGTTTTTACCTTCTAGAAATTAACGTTTAGTAGCTTTTCACTGAGTAGTTGGATTTTAGTGCCACTTTTATTGGCAACTTCTTTAAATTTAGTTGGTTTCCGCTTTATTTTTTTAGCATCGTATGGCGATTTTTTTTGTTTTACAATTGGTTCTAAAACAGAATAGAATTAAAGCTTTTCTTTAGAATGAGAGAAAAACTTGTCTGTTTTTTTTCTTCGCTGGGTATCATTGGATTCCACAGAAATTTTCTTGATACCAGTTTTAACACTTCTTACTAATTTTTAGAAATTTATTGTTTTTTTAGTCTAAATTTCATGAAATTATTTAATTTACATTGAACTCAATAAGCAAAGTGTCGAAAAACACATTCTTCTTCAACATTTTAATTTGTCAATGTTTCGAAACCATCACTTTTTCGAAGAAGCAGGGAGAAAGAAAGGAGTTTATCTAAAATCGACTTAAGAAATCTTCAATTAATGGATGACTAAACTCATTGGAAGTTGATTCGTAATATACACTGGTTACAAAGGAAAATGTTTTTTTCAATGAAACAATAAAATTAAAATCTCGCTGTAAGATTTATTTTAAAATTTGGCCTAATGTTTAAAATTTTATACATTATTTTGCTTAATATCTAATACCATTTATACCTGTATTGACCTAGTAGCTAATACCATTTATATTGGCTTATATCTTAAAAAATAAATTATAAATCCTAAAATAGGGTTCTTTATTATTTATGTCATATATAAATTTTTTAAATACATGACATAAATATTTTATATTTGTCATTTATTATTCATTCATATATAAATTTTCTAAATACATGACATAAATATTTTATATTTATGTTATTTTTATTTATTCATATATAAAATGAACTTAAATACATGTTTCGAAAAGAATTTAGAAGGAGATAGTTAGCTGATTTCTCCAAACTTTCTGTTAAGTCTCAATCTGGAGATAAGATTTTACAAAGTTTATATGATTTACAATAATGTTACAATCAGCAATGGGTATTATTGTTGGAGATTTCAGTCGTAACTTTTGAGGTACAAAATTATTCTCTTTCATAAGTGAAGGTTGAACTTTTTAACAAATCATTAACCATGAAGTTGGCATCTTTAAAATAACCATATCAACCTCATTTGGATTGTTCAAATTTCCATATGTAAATTTTTGGTATAAAACTTCTTCGGATATATTTAAATTTTAAGAAAAAATTATAGCCATTGACAATTTTCCCAAGTCGTAACAAGTCATTAAGTAATACTGATGCATAGTAATGATGAATTTCCCTCTCTGTTTAATTAGAAATTGCGCAAAAATGCGGATTAAACAATGAAGAATTTTATAAATGGCCACATGGTGAATAGCAAGAAGTTCCTTTTGGAGTTATGTTTAAATAAAATTTATTTTAAAGATTTTTTTAACTATAAAAGAATATTTAGATTTTTAATTTTTAATATTTTCTGTTTGTGATGTAATTTTGTAATCAGTAAACAATGCTACTAGTATATCTGTGTATGCTATACTTCAACAAGAAATGAAAGACATTAAAAAACTCTTTAATTTTGTGCCAGATCTCTGACTTAATCAGAAAAAAGTGCAATGCACACGACAAATAACTATTTGCCATTTACTTATTACTAGCCGCCTTTAGCTACCAGTAAGTTCGCCAGTATTGATGCCTATTAAAAGGTTCAATCATTTTTTTTTATATAACTTGATCTCGTTATAAGTTTTTCAGCAAAATACTTTTAATATTCACATTTCGATAGGCATGTAATTAAATTATACTATTATGTAGGCCTTAAGCAGTCCTGATCTTGGAAACTCGCATATCTCTCTGATTTTCTATCCGTCCACGTAAAATTCAGTTTTAAATTAAAATGGAAATGATGAAACTTCAATTAATATAAAGACCTCTTTTCTCAATCCAAGCATGTCTTCAAATAAAACTGAGAACTGAAAGCAGAGTAGTCCGACATTGAAGTTTTATGTTCACTACAGAAATTGAAACATTATAATATTTTTATAGTTTATAATATCTCAAGGAATTATCCAGCAAACATTTCACAAATTACATGAAACATTCAGTTTTTAGTTTTATTTTTAGATGTATAGAAATGCTCTTAATAATATTTTATTTATATTTTTTTAGTTTATAAATATATTTCAAAAATTATGGTTTAAATTACTTTGGTCTTATAGATTCTTATTCTGTAAAATATTCTTAATATTTCAATTTCTAAATAAATAAATAGACATTTCTATCTTCTGCTTCATTCAGATATTATGTGAATTCCGTATTTTGGTAAATAATTCGCCATTAATTTTGCTTGAACTGTATTCTATTTATGGTCATAAATATTACTAAACAATTATTTAACTGGGAATACAGGAGTTGATAAATACAATGCAATCTCGATTTCTTATCTGTCAAACAGTTTGGATTTTTTATACAATGATTTGACTTACCCTTCAATCTGTTCATTAATGATAAGTATTAGGATTTAATTCGTAATATTATTAAGTATTCTAAGATTTTGAATCTAAAACAATAGTATTGATTTCAATTTTAGATAGAATGAATTCTTACTTTTTAAACAGAAAGATAATTTCTTTATATTAGAGATGTATATGATCTTTAAATGGAAATATAGAAAAAGAAATCTTTACTTCTATGAATATTTAATTGATTCTAAGAACTTGAAACTTGAAATTTTATTCTACTTTTCGCTAAATTGCTTTCAGATCATAAAAGAAGTTTATAAAATTCTTTAATGAAAGTATAAATAAGGAAATATTACGTTTTAAAAATCGATTAGCTGAAATGTTGACAAGTATTCTTTTCAAACAGTAGTAAAAAGTAGAATGGATTTTAATATATTGAAAGTAAGAATTTATATCATGTAAAATAATTATTCTTTTCAATTATATAAATTTCATTACATTCAAAAATATTGAAAAATATCAAAATTATAGATATTGAAATCCAACAAGATAATCTCAACTTTTGTACTACTGAAAGCGTCTAATATACTTCCTTTATTTAAATTTGCGCTTAACTCATTTTATTTAAAGTTTACTTTTACATGAATCATAAAATGTCTTTGATTTCACACATTTTATAAAAATTCTTTTACAGAAAAGTATTTACTATAATGAAACCCACTTTATTTACTTTCTTGTTTCCTATACTTTTTGATTATAAATTAATGTCGCGTTCCAAATAATTTTAAAAGCCTTACATAACTCGTTTCTGTCCTTAAGATGCAATATTGAAGTTCATTATAATATTCAAATATTTGAAATATCGAACAAAGCGAAATAATATTTAATATTTAGTTCTAAAAGCCAGCTTAGAGAATATTATATGCGTGAGTGTTGAATTCAGTTCAGGAAAGATGTTTGAAGATTTCTTGAAATTCAACAATCGTAAGCAACTTTGAAGTATTTGATGCAGCTTTATTGCCGAGAGAGAGTTTTCCCGATGTTGTATTTAATATTCTTAAACATACATCAAATGTTTATTTTAACGATAATCGCTGTTTGGAGGGCAAATACTGAAATGTAGTTATAATTCAAGGAAAACACCATGTCTTGTAAATAACTTAAAACCCAAAATAAATCTTGATTTAAGAAATTTTCCTCTGTTGATTGGTAATTTATTAAAAATTTTAGGATAGTTACAAATAAAACATTGTTTTTGGTATATGTTTATTATTGTTATTCTATAATAAATTCTAATTCATAGTAGAATTTAACGATACTTTTCCGTTAGTCGGATGGATGCCAAGAATTGGCAAATAACGTGGAATTTTGACACATTTACTAAGCTATTTCAAAGTAAAAATCGCCAACTTAATTAGAATTACGCCGAATTTCTTTGGGTGTTTTCGCTTGTGACCAGCTAACGGAAAAGTGCTGATTTAACTTCCGTATGCATAGAAAGAAACGGAGAATATGAAATATTCTAAAAGAAATATTTCTTTTGTCCGGAATCTTTTAAAATTTAACTTCAGAATTCTTTTTAGAGTTCTTGAGTAGACAAAAATAGTAAAAGTTTTTCTTTAAACTTATTAAATTTTAACGAAAAACAACAGCAACAACTGAGAACCACTTACTTTTTAGATACATTTATAGTTTTTTAAAGTTTTTTTCATTGTCTAAGCAACTTTAGTAATACTCATTAAAAATTTATGTTTCATAGATAAGAATCTGAATTTAATAAGAACTAAAATATGTCATACAATTTCATATCGAAGCTCGAAAATTTTGGATTATTATGCACTGAGCAGGAAAAAAAACTAGGAAATAAAAAAAAATACATTCTTGAAAAAATTAATTGCCGCAAGTAAAATAAGAACTAATATTGTTAATGCAAAACACAAACGTTATCCTTAAAATGAAAATTATAATTAACTTTGTGCCTAAAAATATTAATTAAAATTCTATAATTCAATTAAAAAGTAAAAGTTTAACAATAATAATCAAACAGAGAAAGGCTAAAAATGCTATACCAAAATTATTTAATAACCGTTTCTAGGCTTTTATTTATTTAATCTAACGAAATATGTTTTTATGATTAAGTGTTAAAAAGGAATTTTTTTATGCAAGAGAAAAAAAGAATAAAATAATTTGAACCACGCATATTAGTTTAATAAAACTTTGACCAAAAAAATATTTTGTTTATTGCAATATCTTCATTCTAAGTTATTTCTTTAGAATAAATTCATTCGAAAACTGCTTTAAAGATACTAAAGTGGATCAACAACCATATTAAGAATAAAAATTTCTTGTTTGAAAACATTAGAATGTTACATATTGGAAAAAATAGTTTCAGCAATTAAGAGAACACATGTTGGATTAATTTGTATTAGTAATATACACTGAAGTAACAAAAGTCATGAGATAGCAATATGAAAATATACAGATGGCAGTAGTATCGCAGCGAAAAAGTATAAATGCGCAGTTCGTTTTCCAGAGCTTTCATTTGTGTTCAAGTTATTCATGTAAACAGCTTTTTCGTGATTTATGGCGGCACGACGACAATTAACAGACTTTGAACGTGGAATGTTAGTTGGAGCTAGACGCATGGGTCATTCTGTTGGGGATATCGTTAGTGAATTCAACATTCCGAGATCAAAAGTATCAAGAGTGTACCGAGAGTATGAAATTTCAGGCATCCCATCCCATCATGGACAGCGCGGTAGGGGACCACTTGCACTTAACGACCGAGGCCGGCGACGTCTGTGTAGAATGGTCAATGTTAATAGACACGCAACACTTCGTCAAATAACTGCAGGAATCAATGTGGGACATACGAGGGACGTGTCCGATAGGACTGTGTGGCGAAATTTGTCTTCCTTGGGCTATGACAGCAGAAGACCGACTCGAATGCCTTTACTGACAGCACTCTCCTGGGCTCGTGAGCAAATCGACTGGTCCCTAGACCAGTGGAAAACCGTGGCGTGGTCAGATGAGTCACGATTTCAGTTGTTACGAGCTGATGGTAGAGTTCGAGTGTGGCGCAGACCCCACGACGCCATGGACCCAAACTGTCAGCAAGGCACTGTTCAATCTGGTGGTGGCTGCATAATGGTGTGGGCTGTTTTTACATGGCATGGATTCGGTCCTCTGGTGCAACTGAACCGATCATTGACCGGAAATGGTTATGTTCAGCTGCTTGCAGATCACTTGCAGCCATTCATGGACTTCATGTACCCATTCAAAGATGGGATTTTTATGAATGACAATGCGCCATGTCACCGGGCCAGAACTGTTCGCGATTGGTTTGAAGAACATCCCGGACAATTCCAGAGCATGATCTGGCCACCTAGATCACCCGATATGAATCCCATCGAGAATTTATGGGACATCATCGAAAGGTCCGTTCGTGCCCAAACTCCTGCACCATCCACACTTTCACAATTATGAACGTCTATACAGACAGCATGGCTCAATATTCCTGCAGAGGACTTCCAACGACTTGTGGACTCCATGACACGTCGAGTTGTTGCACTTCGCCGGGCAAAAGGAGGACCGACGTGATATTAACAGTCATCCCATGACTTTTGTCACTTCAGTGTATTAATCAAAAAATCTAAATATTAAGAAATACTGATATGAGATAAAGGCAATCTGTTCGACTACATTCGAAAACTACAAATAAGTGCCAAGTAAAATTGATACTGTTATAGGAAACCACTATTGCTAATGAGAGGAATATCTCATATGTAAAATAAATTCATTAAAATTTGCGGTTGTTAGTTACTCGTTTATTAAATTGAAGATTTTTTGCTTTGAATTATCTTCCAATTTTTAATTTTTAATTTAAATTCAATATGTTAATATTATGTAATTTTAAAATCTTTTCTGAAATTAAATATCAAGTAACTCTAAATGTTATCGTCACATTTGGCTAGACAGCTAAGGGTTGCCCAGTGCCTTCTTCTGAATTATGTTCCACTGCATTCAGTTTTTGGCATTTGTGCTCAAGTTTTTTGTCTGTATAGCCAAGAAATCGGTCTCTAGTTATTTCATCCATCACATTTAGGGTCTACTGTTTTTTTTATTTGTAATAGATTTATGTAAAAGATTTTTTTTAAAACGTTCTAAATATATGAATCGCTCATTTCAACCAACTTTTTTTAATAAACTTTAGGTTAGCTGGCTCTTTATAGATTGTATTTCGTTCAACGTTATATCTTCACCAAATATTGTTGATTTCTCTTCCACCAAGAATGCCTCTCAGCATTTTTCTTTAAAAAATGGCTATATCACTTTCTCCTGCTTTGATCAGGATCCCGATTTCTGTGCCATACGTAAATATTTGTCTAATTAAGGATTTATATATTAAAAAGTTTTTATTCCTTGATAGTAATGATAAAATGATTTAAAAAATCGTTTCAGCCCATTATAGGAATTCTAATAATAGAGAATAAATATTTAATTATAATAAATAATAATTTCAAAGAACAAAATTAAAAAATGTTTTCAAACAGGAATATATGATATGGAATAATATATAGAAATATTTTTATAATAATATTACCTTTAAATATAGAAAAACGAGTTTAGCTTCAAAGTTTGTAAAATAAATTGTATACTTTTCTTTTTATTTATACAATAAAAAATCAAATTATTAGACAATAGATAATGGATCAATAACTGTTGAATAAAACCACGAACTTAAAACGGCATAAAATGACCCACACTACCATTAAAGAAACATTTAAGAAAATTCATTAAAACTTAGTATTCATTTTTGTTTCTTCTTACTTCGTTTAAACACAAGCAATCGTAATTTTTTTTTCTTCGAAAATCACGAAAGGAAGTCACGCAAGTTGAAGGAATGTCTTATGATAATATTCTTAAGATGTACGTCGATTTTCGATAAAGCAGATAATTTTCTTGTTCCGAAATATATCTGTGTTTCGCTGTTTTGTATCTGAAAATGGAGTGAAGAGGCCTGAGTATTTTTCGATAAAGAAGGTACGAAGTTAATTTTTTGACATTTTTTTCTTTTAAAAATGCTTATTATATTACTTCTACTGTTGATAATTCACTTTAGTATCTAAAGATCACAGTGTATTTTTTAATAAATAATAATAATATAAAATATTTATCATTGCGTAGCTCTATTATTAAATTTTATTCATCATAAATTAGACATTAAAATTAGTGTGAAAAAAAGAAAGAAATCATGATTAAAAAAATAATTTCGATTGCGGAAAGAGGATAATGCATTTTTTGGTTGCATGAAATCAAATAGATCAATTCTACTGATGTTTTTAATAGTGCTTTCTTCAAAATATCACTATACAGCATTCCATATTTGGCTATCTATAATTCGTCTTTCAAGCACAAATATATCTACCATATATATATGAATAAAAAAAGAATATTTCATATCATGGTTCTATTCATTTTTTATATTAGTCCTCTTAATTTCTCGTTTTAAGTTTATGTTAAATAAAATGACTTGCAACAGTAAGTTTTATTAAAATTTCGAAAGAATAACTGCTGCAGTATTTAATATTTTTTGAAATATTATACACTAGAGTCACTAAACAATTATAATCAATTGATATTTATACCCTGGTCTTGGTCATAACTTCACATTATTGCTCCTAGAGGGAGATCTATCTAAAATGATAAATGCAAAACAAGAAAAGCATATATTGTATTTTGTTAATTGCTAAAAAAATGGGCGAAAACTGAATTTAACTGCATTTGAAAGCGAAGTAACTATTATCGCATAAAAACGTCGAAACCAGTATTAGCAAAACGATTACCTTTATGAAGTGTTTAAGAACAGTAATAATAGTTATGTAGAGAGGGAATACCTAATCAGAAAAACCAGGCCTGTAACGGTCACAGACTAGTGAATTCTCGATCTCGAAGGAGACATACCAGAGTTGTCGAATCCAGCAAAAGAGCTGCTATAGGCCAAATTGAAGGACACCTTAATCAAGGAGTAACTATAAAAAATCTAAGTAAATCGATCTTCGACACTATATCATATAGGCTACGGAAACCAACGCCCTGTTCGAAACACACTGATGTGCTTTGAACAAGAGTACATGTCTATAGTTCACAAAGAAACATTGAGATTAGAAAGTTGATGAGTGGAAAAGAGTAATGTAGCTTGACCAATCACCTTTTCAAATTTCACTTGTAGATGGTAGGGCTCAAATGGGGAGAAAACAGCACCAGAAATGATCTTGTTACAACATTTCAAGTTAGCAGAGGCAATATTATGGTTTGGAGGGTACATTTTGGAATTGTATGGCCATTTGATTACCATGAAATAATGTAGACTGGGATCAAATCCACCCAAGGATATTTAAGTGGTATCACAGATCAGGTATATCCTGTTATGTCAAAGGTGTACCCAGACAGGGATTCATATTTCAAGAAAGATAATAACTTGGAAATGGCCGCAGCATGACAAAAACTTTGATTTAGTTATCCTTTAAAATGACCATATATGATCCCAGTTTAGAATCGTGAATTTGGGACCAAAATGAGCACGAAGAAGTTTTATTCATTTATTGTTTTTGAAAAAGGGAGGTTTATAAATAAGTTATTTAATATCAACCACCAAAAAAAATTCCTGTCGGTAAGATTCTGGGATCTTAATGTATCTAAGAGAAAACCAATGCTATCTGGATACTCATTTTGTAGAACCTCTTCCTTTACGCAAGTTACGAACATCGAAACTCCAATTATTCCTCTCCCCCCCATCTTGTTGAACAAGGAAATTCCAACTATTCTCATGCAACTATGGAAACGACCATATTTACCACATACTCAGATAACTGCTGCCAGTTGAGCAATATATAAAATTAAAATTTTGATTGTTTTACTTATTTTAATGCATAATTAGTTCCATTATATTTAACAGTTTTTTAAAACTATTAAAGTGTATTTACAAAAAATCTATTTCAGTAATTCATTACTAATTTTTCATTTTCTGTCCACACTTCTGAAAGAACTAGTGTATTCGTTGCATTTGAAATACTTATTATGCTACATTAAAAATAACCACCACTTCTTGGATACTCTCATTCTATTCATCACAATCAGGGTCATTGATTAATTCATCAATGTACATTTCATCTTTATCTTTACTTATAATAAAGCACAATGTGTGTGTGTGTGTGTGTGTGTGTTGGCGATGTACAGGCCAGACCGTTCGACCTACAGCTACCAAATTTGGTATATGTATACCTTGGGTGCCGGGAATGTGCACCTTGGAGACCTTTTTTTGAATTTCTAATTAAAATTTTAATTAATTAAAAAATAAACCAAAATTTAACGTTTTTTCGCTATAACTTCCGAAAATATTACAGTACAAAATTGATTTTTGCATCAAGTTAAAGTGCAAAAAAAAAAGCTTTTTAATGATACTAATGTTTTGACCTGCGAATTAAAACTCTATTTTTAATGAATTTTCAAACATTTAATTTAAGCGTTTTTTTTTCAACAATTTATTTCGCAAAAAAAATAATAATACATTTTTATCTTCCCGAGGATCTCAAAAAAAAAAAAAAAAATCAGCTTTTAAAAAAATGTTGCCATCCATTTTCAGAAGTTCTGATTTTAAAAAAAAATAATTACTACTAAAATTAAAACAGAAAAATACAATTTTCATCACGTGATTGTATGAAATGAATTAAATAGGAAATGTGATATTTTTTAAACAATAAATGCAAGTGGAAATCGTTTGCAATAGCAAATTTAATAATTCGATTAAAGAATTAAAATAAACAAAAATACTAAATAAAAATATATTACAAAACTGCGACAGTTAAAACTGAAAAAGAATTTTTAGAAAAGCACCAAACGATAATCTTATGAGACCGAGATTAATTATTTAAAAGCAAGAAATCTTAAACGAACTTTTATAATGACGTCAATTCAAAGAAACGAAGAACAAAAAGCTATGTGAAGAAGATATTTTGGGCAAATCAAAGAATTCACCTTCGTGATTGTAATTTTTCTCCGCATTTTAATGAATCATGCGAAATAAAAACGCATCTTCTTTCAAACAAGCATACTTAATAATTAACAATGCAAAATTTGTAAAAGCATATAAAACTATTTTTACCCGCATATTTCAGAGACATCAAAACTTTCTACCAAAACAATATCGTGCTCTCTCACGAGAAAAAATAAATCAAATATCATTCCAAATTAAACATATAAAAATGTCATTTTTGGCACGTGTCTGTATAAAATGAAATAAATATGAAACATGTTAATTTTCGAAAATAAATGGATGAAAACGTTTTCTATGATATTTTACTATACACATATTACTAATCCAATTAATCAATTTTATTTAAGGCAAATATGGCTTAACATCCACAAGGCATCTTCTGTAATCGGAGCCCAACATCTAATTTCTTAATTTTTTGGGGATAGATATAAATTATCTCTTAGCAATTGGTCCAAGTGAAATATATAATAATAGATTTGGGGAAAAAATGCAGATGATTTAAATTTTTACATACATCATCTGCTCTGTGAATCATATTTAACAAAATATTCTTGAGACAATAAGTCCTTAAATAATAATAAATTCTTGAGACAAAAGTCCTTAAATAAAATCCAATCAACTAAATCATCAAAGCTGATCGATCTATGAAAATTTCAATGTAACTATTACGGTAAAAATTGGCGATTTTAGATCACTTTATCAAGATCTCAAAGAAGCCAATCAAAGTTACTCTAGAATAATTGGTCTAGATTATGACAATGATGATTGTTCTAAATTTCAATATTCAGAACTGAATAAATCAGCCAGATTTGAAGAAGATGGAAATGCTTATTTATTTATTTAGAAGTTGAAATATTAAGAATATTTTACAAATATGAATCTATAAGACCAAAGAAATTTAAACCATAATTTTTTGAAATATATTAAAAAAAATTTTTTTTATTGGGATCATTTATATACATCTAAAAATAAAATAAAAAACTGAAGGTTTCAACTTATCTGTGAAATATTTGCTGAATAATTCCTTGAGATCTTATAAATTATAAAAAAAATTATAATGTTTCAATTTCTGAATTGAACATAAATATTCAAAGTCGGACTATTCTGCTTTCAGTTCTTAGTTTTATTTAAAGACATGCTTAGATTGAGTAAAGAGGTCGTTGTATTAATTGAAGTTTCATCATTTTCAATTTAATTTAAAAGTGAATTTTACGTGCACTGATAGAAAATCAGAGAGAGATGCGGATTTCAAAGATAGGACTGTTTAATGCCTTCATAATAGTATAAGTGAGTTATATGACTATCTAAATTTAAAGCTTAAAATATTTTGCTGAAAAAATTATTATGAGACCAAGTTATATATAAAAATGATTTAACCCTTTAGTCGGCATTAATATTGGTGAACCGACTGGTCGCCAAAGGCGGCTAGTTTATAATAAAACAACGCTGAAGCAATTTTAGTTTTATTCTTAAATTTGTCGCCAATTGAAACAGGTTGAATTTATCGTGAAAGGCACGCATTGCATGCTGCGATTCTGTTTCCAAGACCATTTAAGAGTGATTTGTTGCTCCTATATTAATTCATGAAAACAACAAATATATTATCTTTCTCGCCATTTTCTACCACCAGATGCAGAATATAAAAGTAACATTATATAGAAAAGAATTTTAAAATGAATTTAAGCAACTCATTATGAAGATTCGAAAAACAATTTAAACAATCGTTAATAAGAGGAATTTTATTATTTGCTTTGGATGAAACATCAAAACCTATTCTTTTTCTAGTAGTTTTATTTCATTCGATTAATTATTTTGCAATAAGGTATGAAATAAATTTTATATTCGCGAATTGTTTGATTAAAATACAGTTTTTTCAATATAAGGTATTTTGCAATACATTTCAATATGTACTGGACAGGAGTGGCATGTCTTTCCCGGTTTCGAGTCCCGGTTCGGGCATGGCTGCTGTTCTGTGTTCTATCTGTAAGGTGTATGAATGTGCCCCTCCCCTTACAAATAGGAACTGTGCAAGCGAATGTGAAGAGTGTGTAACCATGTCGTAAGTCTTGGCCCTAGTTGACGCTACTTCAAAAACAAGAGACGCTCATTCGGCTTAAAATAGCTGACGGCAGTCAGAGCGCTTGTCCAATGGCGTTAGAAAAAACAATATATATTTCAATATAAGACATTTTTCCGTCATCAACACTATATTTTAAATATTTCTTATATTTTAAATAAAAATTCCCATCATATCTGAAAGTATTATTTCAGCAAAATAGATGTCGTTTAGCAAATTCATAATTATTTAGCATCTAAAAATCATTTTTCTATAACTTCATTTCGAATTCTGTTAAGTTCATAGGTCGAGTTTTAGCCAAACATGGCTAATAGTTTTAATCTGTATGGGGTATTTCCCTCTTAGAGTTTATATTCCATATTATTATTATCCCATAAATCTTGAACTGTTTCTTAAGTTAATCTCTGGCTTAAAGCCGTTAATTGACTAACGTATACTTACGCACAATTAGACCTCTCCTCTCGGCAATCTTTGAACTCAAACTTATTATCGGTTGCTACATATTGTTTGTTTAGTCTTGCAATTTAGTGTTGAGTTTACTTTGGGATTTAGAGTTTTCTGCTGAAGTTACACAGGCATACCAGTTCTAGTTTTTAAAGAATTTTCCAGAGTTTCCATTCTTCATTTTTGCTTGTTCTCATCCCTTTAGCAACATCTATATTTAGGCTAATGCTCCTTTTTCCATAAGGCAGTTTATCGCTTTTAAAGTTCTAAATGTTCTAAATTTTAATTATGATTTCTTTACTGTCGTATATCCATTGAGAATATAATCTTATATTCAGCAATTTTATTTTTGTATCATATAACATTACCAAATGAAATCTGATCCAATGAATACATGTTAGCTAATTGAATCTCCTTTTTAAAAGTAGTATTTCTCATATAGAAGTAGGAAGTTTATACTTTTCCAAGTGTAATAGAATCTCTCAGAATTGCCTTTATTTACCCTCTTAGAGCAATATATATTGCATCTGCATAACATTGTTTGCTAGTGAAAATACTCTACAATATGGTAAAGATGTAAACATAAAGCACTTATGCTACTAGGGTTTACACTGCATTCAAAGTTGTTTCACTTCTCCCATAAAAGAACTCAACATCTCAAACATGTTGCTTGATTTTTAGTTTCTGGAAGCATTTATAAAAAACATTTTTTTAATTGATATTTATTAAATAGTATTTCAGCTCTCTTTCAATTATCATTAATAATTATTAATTGATATTTTTAAATCATGCTAAATATATTTACGAATCTATAACAAAATTAATGTATCTGGTAATTAATCTGAGGAACCTATCTCAATAAAAATTATTAGAGCATCAAAATCGACAATTTATTTAAGCATAGAGCTGATGATGTTTACTTGCTAATCGCGAGTGGTAGTCACCATAAGAATTGTGTGGAAATCAATATTTCGATGTTTGTCTAGTTTCCATGCTTTATTAGCATGCAATCTTTAAAAAACACTACTATATAAAACATAATGTTATGGAAATTCTGTTGGGAGGATGCGCTGAGAAAATTTTCAATAACCTCAATAATGGATACCAACGCTTTCTTTCGCAAGAAAATAAGCATCATAGACAGGAAAACATAGAATTAATGACAAAGCCTCACGTGTGGAAATCAACAACACACAAACAGTAAATATTATTAAACATCTGCAACGGAAAACGTGCTTAGAAGAAACTCACTGGAAAATCAACACTCTAAACAAACAAAAAATAATAATAACTTTTTACTTCTTTCCTTTACTCCTTTCGTCTAAATAGCATCAGCTTTTATACTTTCTTTAACATATAATAGAAGCTTTTAAAAGAGGTATCGTCAAATTTCATGGATTTTCGAAAACCTCCATCAATTTTGGTAATTCATGAATTTTCGAGAATTTTATCGACAACATCGCCAAATTCATCGCCAAGTTGGTAAACATTTGTCAAGGTCGAATGGCTGTACAAGGAAGCAACATTAAAATTTTTTATAAAAGCATAATCATGATAGGATTTGAATAGCATTGTTAAATCTACACATTCGCAGGGCATAGATCCATTTCAATTGATCCAAAATCCAGACAAACCGTTTGAGTATATGGAGGGGAAGAGGCACTTTTCCTTTTATCCTTCGTCTTTCTTTTATGAGAAATTCTCAACAGGAAGAAGCTTCAATTGATTATTGGATCTTTCTCTAGGATGGCCCCGAAATGGTTTGATATCATCTGAAATACAGATATCCAAAGGAAAACCTTCTACAATTAATTTTATTCTCAGAAGTTTTCGTGCTATAAAATAACATTTTATTAAATGTGACTAACAAAAGTATAAAAATGCAAAAAAATACTACTTTAGGAATATTTAATGGTACACATTTCAAAAATATCAGACTTAAATATGTACGTCTTTAAGAACATGTTTCTAGCTGGAAATATATGCCTATTTCTAATGGTTCAGAAGGTAATTATTGATAATAATATAAAAAGCGAGTAAACCAACGCTCTGTATACAGTAAAAAAAGGAATTAATCAAAAATTAAATTTATAATGAGTTAGAGTTCAGAAAGAAGCATACATTACATCATATTTTTAATTTTGCGTTGTCCATCCAAAACTTTACATTGGAACTCTTTAGCAAAATATAACAATTCTTAAAATTTCTGACATAAAATGCAATTATAATCCTAAGAAATATCCAACATTAAATATGCGCATCACTCAGAGAATTTTTCTAGATGGAAATATGTCTATTTCGAAAGGCTCAGAATGGAAATATGAGTCCGTGAATAGAGCTATACTGTATTGACAACAAAAATAAAAATTAATTAAAATTAAATATATAATGGTTAAGAATTAAGAACGCATACCTTACATAAAGCCTACTTTTTATTCGATATAAAATGTAAAAAAAAAATTATTCTTAAGCGTACTTTGCTTTATATTTTTTAATTCTGTATTGTCCTTCCAAAACTTTAAAGTTATTTCTGGAAAATATGAAAAATTCAAAAACTCCTACTATAAAATTCAATAATAATTAAGTCATCATCATAAAAGAAAAAAATAATGATTAACAATGTTTTTTTGCTCTGCATACGCTTTTAAAATAAAAAGAATACAGATAATAATATTTTTAATCATTAAAAATATCATTAGGAGCATAACTTTTCTTTCTTTATTTCAGTCATCAAATACATCTTTGTTTCCAGAACGATACTGGGCGACCATAAATTCTTAAAAGGGTTTTGGAAGAGTAATGGTGTGTTACCACATAAAATGTTGAAATGAGACATCTGAGATGCAGCAGTAAAACCAAGAAGCTGCTTTAATATTAAAGATATTTCTTAATGGAATTTCTAAAGACTTCTGTAATTGGTTTATTAGTCCCAGTTGAAATAAAGGGAATAATGCGTTTGAGAGTTTCACATCTAAGTAGTTTTCTAAGAACAAATTATTCTATCTTAGCTCGAACGATATTATGAATCAAAGCTGGGCTTATGAGTATAAATTCAGATCGATTTCATCGCTAAAATTTGCTTTTTTTGTCTCTGCTGCTCGTGCAATGAAAATCATTTTCATATGAAATAATAAACATTCTTTGTAGCTTCTGCAGCAAGGCATAGAAAATCCTACAAATTTGAATTTTATACACCTAAATAACTTAAAATTCAGATAAAATGCAACTTTAACAATTTTTTTCTCAACTTTTTACTTTCTCATACAAAAAGCATAGAACAAAACATGGAAATAGTCAAATAAAATTGATGAAATATTGAGGAATTTGCACGTTTGAGATCTCTTTATACGAAAACCTATTTTTGCATCATGTCTATCTGCCTATCTATCTGTGTGTGAGTAAAATATCTCAAAACTGGTTTGAGATATAAGGCTATAATTCGGTATAATTCTTTACGACAAAAGTTATAGATTTCTATCAAGCAAAATCCTTTTGTAGGAAGTCTATCTGTCTGCCTGTTTGTTTGAGTAGAAGTGCACTACGTATCTATTAAATGAAAAGAACTAGATTAATAAAATTTGGGGCACATAATTATCATCTAAAATATAGATTCTTATCAAATTTTAACCAAATGTGTGAATGATTTAAACGTCTGTCTGTATTTTCATTGACATATAAGCGCAATGATTTAAATGAAGGAAATTCAGGTTGTGAGCTAGTGGCTACAATTGTAGTTTTTGTACCAAATTCCGGTGCCAATAGACAGTCAAAAAGATTTCCAAAATGCATATTCTAGCAATATAAGTAAAAATGCAAGAACCGCACCAAAGATCTGCCTTTTGGTATTATCGTTCAACAAGGCCATCCAACTTAGTCGCCACTGAGGCATATTTTTGGGTACTTTTTTGACTACTTTTTTTTACGCAAAGTAGGGGAAATAATATCGGAGAGCGTGCAAGAAAGTTTCAGGAAAACCACCACACTTTATTATTTTTTTTCTATAAATTAAGTCTGCATCCTGGTAAAGGGATAGCGCGTCTTCTCAGTGATCTGGCCGGCCCGGTTCGGGCATGGTTGTTCTGTGTTCTATCTGTAAGATGAGTAAATGTGCCCCCCCCCGCCTGTAAAAAGGGGCTGTGCAAGCGAATGTCATGATTGAATAGCAAAAGTCATTCTCTTGATCCTAGTTAGCGCTACTACAAAACAAGAGACGCTGATTAGGCTTAAATCGTTGACTATTTCAGCGAGTTTGCCCATGGAAAGTACCGTAAGAAACAACCATTCTAAACTAAAATTTATTTTTGTGAGTAATAATGTTCAGCTTGATTATGTTTATTTTTATTAATATAAGCTTTTATATTTTCAGAATAGCCTTCAATTCTACAAAAGGAAGAAATTTTCCTTTATCTGGAAAGGGAGAAACAACTCAACTCTATTTCCGAGAAGATAGGGATATAATATGTGAAGCAAGTGGATACTGACGCCTATATATGGACCTGTTTTTTTCCTGTAAGTAAACAATAAATTACCAATATATATTGTATTTCAATCTAGTCATCACTTTGAACGGAAATTTGAAATACTTTATGGTTCTTTGATGTAGAAGAAAGAAATGTTTCCCTTGTAATTTTTTTGTCTCTGAAAACGATGTAACTATCCCAAAAAGAAATATTTTCCCAAAGTAATAATAAAGTTTGGTTCCTTTCTTTGATAGCTGATGACAAAAAATCGATAACTTTGTTCCCAGGTGTTTTTATCCAAAAGTTATTGCGTATTTTTTATAGGGAAAAATGAGATTTAATCAAAAATTTTCTACAAATTATCTTTAGTTAAATTCTAAGAACTTTATATGAATTAATATTGAACCTTTTGAAATGGAATTTAATATAGTTCTGGAAAGAAACAGAAAAATCGTTTGGTTTCAAGAAAATGATTTATTTATTTGTAGATTGTTTGAATAAGATAGCTTTAGTCAAACTGCGCTTCCTCACAAATTTCTAAAATAAAAATAATTAAATTATAGAGAAAATTCAGACTCAAATAGTAATTACGTTTTAATATTTACGCAATTATGTGATAGAATAATTATAAATTCTTCCTCTAATTAGAAAGTTTATTTCAAAAGATTCTTTGAATAATAATGATGTAAAATTCTTGTATTAGATAAGAATAAAGACGAACATTCAGTTTTTTTTAGTCTAATAGATAGCGCAACTATAATGATTTTATATTTTCACAACGGACTCAACGTTGAAAATTCGATATATATTATATTTTCAAATCGGTTATTATCTTTTATTGCTAATATTATGGTTAAATTTTGTGATGCTTGTAATGTTAGTTAAAGATATTGATATCTTTAAAATTTAGGATCGTACATATCGTATCTAATGTGGTGACCGAGTTTTTCAAATTTTATCGGCATCAAGTAAAAAATAATGACTAATAATTTTGTTGTTTATATACACAATAATTCAAAATTAATTAGAAATAGTAAAACTTAATTTATACCGACACGTATCCAATGCAAAACGTAGTATAGGTTATATCATGTCAGTCTGATATATTTTACCAATACACATTAATATTAGAATATTTAAATTAACAATGAAGCAGCTTGCATAGAAGAAAAATATAAATGCATATAAAGACTTATACTAAGTGAACTTTCTTTACAATTTAGGCGATAATTTTATGTAAATATCTTGGAAAAAGCTTAAAAATAGATAATAATAATAGATATGATATGATAGATATGAATTAAAAATAGATATGACTCGTTTATATCAAAAAGAAACGGACATTTGAAGAAATATTTTTTAAATGAACATCCGGCAAAAATTTTTTTAAATCGATGTAAACCCTCATGATAGAGAAACTAGGAGACCAAACTTCTAAAGGCATCTTTTGTAAATTAATAAATTAAATCCTATTAAGTGATCTGTTTAAAGTTATAAGTGAAATATAATTGAACTGTAAACAGGGGAGCGGTGATTAAACATGAGGAAAATGCATGCGAGTCTGAAGTCCTAATTACTACTCGATCTCTAATATGCTTATATTGGTCATGTTGGTCACACTAATTATATTTACTTACTGTTTTTTGTGGGTAAAATAGTATTTTTTCGGAAAGATTCCTATATAGATGAACTTGAAAACCTAAACCTTAGCTAAATATAAAAAAAGATCGAAATCATTAGAGCCATTTTGGAGATGAACGAAATAAAAAAAATACATAAATGCAAGAATTGCTCGTCTTAAGTTCAAAGATGTATATCTGGTTGCCAACCAAATTGACTTCACTTATTTAATTTCTCAACAAACGATCTTCTTTTTTTATTTTAGGTTTTTCTGCTGTATTCAATTTGCATATTTTACTAGTAAAAAGTTTATATTGTAAAAAATCATTACGCTTCCATTAATCAACAACGAAAATCTCCAGCAATTTTCGATTGCATGGGCTTCAAAAATTGCCAAGAATACTTCAAGCACTATTCCCACTAAGATTGGTAGAAAAGTATTTTACTATGTTTTAAAAATTTCTTTACAGAATAGCATCAGAAAAAACAACAACTAAAGTACTTGAGAGTAATAGATGATGAGATTGTACTTTTATAGCCTAAAGAGGCGTTTTTATAAAGCTTCGTTAAATCTTCTAAACTCTTATAATTAGTCACTCGAGACATAACACTGCCCCCTAGCACTTATTCAAGCTGCATTTGCGATAAAAGATTTATTTCAGAGCTTAACATGCAGTTGAGTTAGGTTATGGCTCCATTTAAGCAAATGTGCCTTCAAATGCGGTTATTTTGTTAAATACTTATCAAAAGAAATGCTCCATCAAGAATTTTTGAAAACTATTTTAGTAGACTGTTCTGATTAGAAAATATACTAAGAGAGAAAAAAAACTTCGAAAATATTATCTGAAAAATTCAAAAAAGTTTAAACTGGTAGATACTTCCAACAAGGAGGATTTTAAAAGATAAAAATTCGTTCATTACCAGAATATTCCCATTATCGTTGAAACGTCTGCTTTAATACTCGTATTTCGGCTTTCTGAATTTTTGCCACTGTTCTAACAGTTGAGTATCAGCTTCTTTGCTACGAAATTCAACAGTAATTGAAAAGGCGATTGATGTATTACTTTAAATGTTTAAGATTAATATAAAAGAATGTCGACTAAAACTTAAGAATAATTAAACTAGTAAAAGTTTGCAATCTAAGATTTAAATATTTTATAATAGGCAATATTGCTTTTGTACGCATAGAATAGCGAACAAATTCTTATCTACTCCCAAATCGAACCCACATTGTACTGCTTTTAAAAAATTCAAGAAAGGACGAAGTTGAATTTCGGGTAAACTTGGATTAAATAATTGTATTTGCCATCCTATTAACTGCCACATTTCTTGATTGAAAAACGGCAAAATTATTCATTTATTATTTCATTTTTTCCACTTAAATCTGAATTTGAACAAGTTTAAAAACGTTGTTGCTTTTCTTGACAATGAAAAATTTAATATGAAATTATGTGACGAATACTGATTAGATTTATTGTGACTGTTCATCTCCGTCTTTAAAACTCATAGATAAAAGAAAAATTATTTTGAGGAACGTTTTTCTTTTGATTTGCAATCATAGAATAACTACCATCTTTTTCTCTAATTATTATGAAAGTTTAAATAATATAAGAACAAGGAATTTAGTCTTGCATGTTCTTGGACCATGGCTAGTTTTTGGACCATCAAAATGGATGTTCTGTTTTCCAAACATAAGTATCCTGGATAGTAGAACCAATTAAAATTAGGTTTTAATAAAACAGTTTTCCAATTATATGCCAAATTCCTCTATTTTTAATTTTCAGAAGATAAAAAAAATCTAGTGCACTAATTTACTTAATTAATCAATGCCTGACTGAATGGTTGGTTCACTGGGAATGTCATTTCTGCTTAATTTAGATTAAATATTTTAATTAATTAAATCCGTTTTATACTAATACGGTTTCACATATTCGGTTTATTGCGCAGGTTAGCCTTTTTAATGATATCGATTGCCATGACATTATAGTGTCATTAAAAATTTAAATATTAAGATAATGTGTTTTAAACAGATTTTCTTTTGCCAGACATAATATAGAAATATCCCCTTTTGCCAAAAGGGGATATTTCATTCTGCTCATAGGCTTCATAGAAAGTAAATGATAGGAATATATATATGACCCATACCAATCTTAACTAATTAACTAATAATCAAAACTAATTATCGGAACTTTAACATAAGTAGGAGGTTAGTACTCATCAGTGTCCACGGCACATCCCATTCCCTAAGAACAAATCTGTCATCCTTAAGAGGCAACTAACCCCATATAATTGATGATGAGGTAATTAAACTTTCTGATTTCCTATATAAACTGTGGACATAATTAGCAAAATTCTTCTTTAATTTTTAAACATAGGAGAAAATCAATCAAAAATATAAAGGTAAAATATAAAAATAAAGGGTATATAAACGGTTGTTATTTCTTTGCAACAATATGTTACATAAAAATTGTGAAATTTGGGGGAAAATATTTACAAATGAGATTTAGGTTTTTAAAAGGATAATTTTTTATACAATTTTATGATATTGTAAAAATAAATTTTTTGCTAAAGAAGTTTGTAAATTATAACTGAATAGCACCATAATTTCATTTAGTCTTCTTAAGTTAATTTCTAATATTAATAATTTAATATTACTCACAGTGTCTAATTTTTACTCATCAAAGTGCGTATTTCTTAGATGTAAGTGAAATGATAGGTCTTGTAGAATACTAAAACACGTTACATCCTGTTTTATTATGGGCAGAAAAAGAAACATCGGAAAAAAATCTGGCGATCTCGAAAAATATTTCAAACTATCGACAAATCAGATTTCAGGTTTAATGAAATATTATTAAAATGCTCAGTTTACACATTTCTTTTCCTTTTTATTCTTAAAAGTTGTTCTTAAAATGTTTCGATTTCTTTTTGGATTAAAAAAAGGGTTTTTTTTAAATAAATCTCGCTGAAAATATTATTCATATATACAAAACTACTTTTGTGATAACTCGGAAAAATCCTGATTAAAAAAAGGTGTTCTTTTTAGTGAACAACAGATTTTAAATTATGTGATTCACTATTTATATATTTTATAAAACATCGTTGTCACTCTAGCATAAGAATTATTGTTAAATTTAATATGAAAAAGAAAAGATATTTAATTTTACTCATTAAACGCTATTAAATGGCAAATAGTAGGGAACAAAGATTCTTGTAATATTTGTTTTTAAAGTGCTTAAAAGAAGGAATACTTTTATTATAAATTGTGAATAGAAAGAAAAATGAAATAGTTTATAATAATATATTCACAATTAATAAATAGGAATTATAATCAAATTAATATATGTACATAAAATTTTAATTAATAATAAATTCACCTTCTTGGGATATCTGTTATTGGGATATCCTTTGGTTTCCATATTTTTTTTTAAAAAAAATACTATTTTTTACTTTAAGCATTGCTAATAATAATATATCTCAGAAGCTATTTTATTTTTAAGTTTCCGGGTGATATATATACAGTCCCTCTTATTGTTCATATGGAATCCCATAGGTTTTATTTTTGTATTCACAAACAGATGTTGTACGAATTATAGAATAAACATATAATTTAAATTAATTGATAACAATGTGCTAAAGATCTCAAACTATTTTCTTATCTCCATTCGAATGCAAAAAAAAAGTGAATCAGCTTTAAAATATCAATTATAAAAACCATCTTTAGGAAAAATAATGTGGAACGAACTAAAATCGTACAAAAATTATATATATATATATATATTTTCTGATTATAAGTAATTATCGTTTAACAAGTAACTACCTATTTCACCTTCTACAAAAGAAAATCTTTTTGCAATCAGTAGGAATTACGGTATTTTAATATTCGTTTTTTCACTTTATGTTTATATTAATTTATCCGAAGGAGACACTTCTGATATAGGGATAAGAAGTTTCCGGGCTGTGTTTGGTTCTATCTTCCTTGTTGTGCATAAAAATAATGTGGGGAGTAACTATCCCCTTACAGTGACGGAAAGTACCTCCTATGGGTAGGATTGCATCGTAGCCAGTGATATCTCTTAAGAATAAACTTTAGCTTCTGCCTATGCTTGCAACGTTGTACACTCACTCGGATATTTTTCTAGTGTGCTTTCAAAGCGGTTTGTGGTTTTTTTTTCTCTTATTGTACATTTATCTATCTAGTGGTGCTTTATTTGATTTATTTGTCTTTCTAGATGTGCTTTGTATTTTCATTTTGCCTTTACGTCATCCACTTATTACTCAATTTATATAATGGGCCCACTTGGTGTTTTAGGCACTTTTTTGCATTGTTTGGTTTTGAACACAGTTTATTATATTTGCCATCTTTTGGGTATTGCAATATTTTTATATTTGGTTGTTACTGTTTTCTCAATGTAATTTTCATTTTAGTCGCTTGAATAAAAAAACTGATTTGTTTATTATTTAATTTTAATATTTTATTTTAAACTATAATATGTACCCACAATTTAAAACTAGGATCTAGCGATGAAGGTTATCCTTTCAAAAATTAATATTTCTCACCCCGGTGACCTTCAATGTCTTGCACCCTTTCGGGCAGGTGGATTGTCGTGAATCAGATCACAATCAAGGTGGCGTATGATTATATTCATATAAGAAGTACAATTTTTTTTAAATATTTTTCCAAAATTAAATATGTTTATCAAACAATGAAATTTTGTTTCAGTTAACAACAAAAGTTTTGAAGAAAAGATTCTTTCTGTTTATTAAGGGATAAAATTTTGTTTGAGTTTACAGCACACATTTTAAAAGAAGAATCAATTCCAACCCTGGAGAAAAATCTGATACCGATTTCTTAGTTTTTACATCGACGAATGATAAATACTTTAATCTTACTCGTGTCTCTGAATTTAAAACCAGATCCGAGACAGATATCGGATTGAAAATTTCAATCTAATACCTTCTGTGCGTGGGCGTGCAATAAATCACCGAATCATTCTCTTCCACTTCAAAAGTTCGGAACACCACTCTGCGAGGGGCAATATTCTTCGAGAATGTGCAGCATTTTTAACAATTTAGGATTCAAGGAAAAATGCCCTTTCTTGGGGAACAACACCTGCTAGGGCTCTTGAATAAAATATTTGTCATTGGGGAGAACATATATTAAGAAATACGACCAGGACCACGTCAGATGTGTAAGAATAAGTTTCATTTATGAGAAAATAGAGTGAGGCGGGAATTTCAGAGAAGTGCCAAGGGTTTATGGCAATTTTGAAGTAAAACTATGCTCATTCAGATCCTGAGTTTCAAATAACTAATATGGGAGACATTCTTTTTAACATGATACTGGTTTTACTTTGGTATACGATTTTTAAATTGTGACTTTCGTACCTTTACCTTTCAGAGAGCATTTCGTTAGGCTTAGATCCAACAAATTTGGTAGATAATTGCCTTCTAGACAGTAGGTTCTAGATAAGATAGAACTAGTAAAAATTAGTATTGGATTAATAAATCAAAATTGATAGATTGTTTTGCCACAATATTTTAAGAATATAATTTTATATAAATCATTTTACAACATTCAAGTATGTAGTGAGCTTTCTAGAAACATTGTCACATTTTCGCATGTATTGGATTTTTTTAAAAAAAATCTTTAAATTATATTTTTGATACTAATTTTATTATTTTAGCAGCTACGTTTATACAGTAACGCATTCTGGCAATATGAAATACATTTATGGCGATCAAAGTTATCGTTACTGTATAGTTTAGATTATATTTAAAAATAAAAATAAAGACAAATTAATCAAATTAAAAACGTATTATATTATATTCCCAATTAGAGATTGGAATCTCCTCTAATTTTTTGTATAAGAGGAAAAATTTCTAATTTTAGGATTATTTTATAGATTTTTTTTTCGTATTCGTAGAACAGAAAAAACAGTAATCGTCAAAAAATTTCATCTCGAAAATTTAACGAATTTTTGTCTTTCAGACTTCTTAGAGTCCGGAAAAAAAACCTTTTTGGTGAATGTTCGTTTGTCTGTCTGTCATAAAGATAATTCAAATCTGCTTCCGGCTAGGTCGTTAATATTTTAAAAACGGTCTTGACACCAAATTTCCAGATTTCTGTTAAATTTTGAGTAAAATCTGTTCGTAGAAAGCTTGTCTGCCCGGCTGTTTGAAAATAACTGGATAATTACAAAATAAAGAAAGTTAGATGGATGAAATTTTGTAAATAAAGTTAATGTCTATTGTGTAAATATTTATCAAATTTTGAACCAAAATTTAACAAGCGGCTAATCATCGGTCAGACTGTACTTGTACTTTCAGAAACACGTAAACGTGATTATTGAAAGAAAAAAAGCAATGGCCTAAATATATCAAATTTGTTATAGGACTTTGTGAATACTAGTACAGCTTTGTGGCGAATTTTTGTTTCAATTGGATGAGAAAAAAAATCTAGTTTTGGATATTAACACATGCTAGTGATTAATCGCCATAAAACGCGCCAAGTATGATAAAAAAAGTCAGATGAAATTCGCTGCATTCTCGCCAAAAATACTACGCCAATGCCATGTTCTAGAGCATGAAAATTTTTTTAAAGAATATACCAGAATATTTTGTAGACTAATCAATTTGGTTTTGTTTAATCTTGTAGCCAATATTTTGGAAAATTATATTATTATTTGGCAGACGCGCAGTCTTTAATGTTTCTAAAATATTAATTATTATACTTATTTCTTTTTCCTGTTAGTTTTGGTAGCAACTTATCTTTAAAAATGTATAGAACTAAGTTCTGATGATGATATGTTGTGTAAAAGTGTTAAAAAATATGAACTTGAGAGTTTCCCCCTTTTATTTTGTACGTTAAATAAATATTTGCTTTTTCGGTGATGATGAAATATCTATAACTATAAATAACAATGTAATAAATGTTATTTTTTAAGCAGTTCTATATAAATAGAAACGGTAAATTGGAGGCAAAATATGCAGGCATATTAGAAAACATTAAAGAAAATTTATGGTACCTTAATCAGTTTAGTTTCACTCATAATCAAATTTTTTTGCTGTGTTAGAAAGAAACTACAGCATATACCATTAGGCATTGAGGCTACGAAGTTATAAGAGAATATAAGGTATAAATTTGACTTCGCTATTTTAAAATGGACGAAGAGAATTTTCCTGTGAAATTGATAGTCAATTTGTTAATCTTGAAAAAATATATTCCGTCAGCGAACCGTGAGGTACCACAGAGTTGTTACTAAATCTTACTTCTTATATATTCTAATTATGTTAAATAAGAATACAGTCAGGTGTAGGCAATCTTCTTCTATTATATAATATTTAAATTGTTATCAAATGCATAAATAATCTAAAACTTTCTTAGATAAACTGTCTTTAAGAAAATATAAGGACTTACTGTTTATTAAATCCTTTTTTCAAGAATACTGTTGATATAAATATTTTTTTATTCTAATGAAATTCAAAATCTAATCATCAACAATATATATAAGGACTTATGTGCCATTAGTTAATTTATTTAGGGAATTAAATTAGCAGATATTTTAACATTGCTTTAAAAATAATTTTTCATTTGTTGTCTTGTTAATAATGCTTTTTTTTTCTTTTTTTCATAAATAAACTTTTTAAAATTCATTTTTAAAATTCCAAATATTTCCAAAAAGTTTACCACAAAAATAACTCTTATTCTGTTTTTTTAAAGGAAAGGCAATGGTAAGCAAGAGATATACTTTGTAATTAGAATAGCGGAAAATTCATTAAGAATTATTTTTTGGGGGGTATAATGAAAAGTAATGTCCCTCAAACAGACACTTTTAGAAGTAATAAGGAAATTGAACGATATAATTCTATTCTACTTTAACTCAGTAGAAAAGCAATTATCCCCTTAAAATATTGTAATTGCACATCAATAAATTGATTGTTTTACTGTTATGATGTGGTGTATATATTACACTTATTTATTAGATTTCACTTTTATTTTGTATTCAAAAGTATTTTTTAACTATAATTGTCCCATTGTACCAAATATATATCTCTCTACCCCCCTTCCGATTAGGAATGAGAAACTTCTGGTATGGTGGTTGGTTCGGTTACCTCCTATCGACGACAGTACGTGCTTCCTACGGGAAGGGTCCTACCGTGGCCTTAGGACTCAATTTTAATTCCCAAAGCGGTGCGACTAATCAATCCGAAAACCCCATTTAGACCTTAACACAGAAAGATCAAGCGTTTAAAATCCATACACTAAATGGCAAAAGGTTGTTTATAACGATGAAGATTACATTATTAAATAAAAATAAAAACTTGGTTATAATTTATCTCCTTAAATATAATGTAGAAAGATGACATTAAATTTTGGTCCTCCCAATATTTATTATTTAAGAATGCGCCTCTTCCATTTAATGACTTGACATATTTAATGGCGTATTAATGATATAGTGTTAAGAAAGGAATTTAATAATGGGATGGCGCTCTCCAGACACGCATTTATCTGGCATTGTGACCAGAACTCTATTATAAACAAAAGGGAGGATATTCTGGAGGACTTTCGAACGGAAATTGCCTCGTGTTTTAGAAAACAATTTGCCAGGACATTCGAGTCAATGCTATTACTGATACTCATTAAACAATCGTCAGTTTCAAATACTTAGCAAAAATAAGTAATTATTTGCCCTAATAATGATAGTTCCAATTAACTTTGAGATTCTTTCTTATGTTTAGCCAAAGGTCATAAATAAATAAAATATGTAATTTGATTCAAGTATACCGTTAAAATGTTTCTTATTTAATTTATATAATATTATTTCTCATAACCTACTAGATAATGCAACCATCTAGAGAGTCTATTTAGTTTTTAAAAATATATCAGATATGGTAATCTCTAATTAACTTATGAAATTTGCAATAAAAAGTTTCATGAATTTTGGCAAGATTCTTATAAAAATATTTTTTAAAAAAATCATTATGTGTAGTACATCTCAGATGTGCAAATATATATAAGCATTAGAAGTTTTATTTATTTCCTTGTGTAAATAAAACTTTTAATTCTTAAATATCCTTTTTCCTTTTTATTGCTTATGTATCTTTTTTCCTTTTCAATGCTTATGCATCTTTTTTTTCTTTTTTAATGCTTTTATATCCTTTCCTACCTTTTCTTTATCCATAAAGTTTACGAATACTCAAATAGAAACTAATCAATGAAATCGGTTGAAAATTAATAGCGATGCATACAAAGAAAAATAATGTGATGTAAAATACAAAAAATAATAATAACAATGTCGAAAGAAAATATTAGCTATAAAATACAAATGCAGTGAGAATATTATATTTAGATAATTATACTACTGGTTTTGAATTAAAAAAATAAAAATAAAATATCTCTGTTCATTAAACTGTTTGAAATTCAGCATAAATGCTGTAATTAAAAACTGAAGCATACGATGCCATAATTAATGTTTATTTATAACTTCATTCGCATACCGATAAATCAATCAATTTAAAAGTTTAAAAAATGTGATTGCTTGACATCTTATTGCAAATTCAGTATCGTATCTGTTCCAAAATTTAATATATACAAAATTTAACTCAATTCGGAAGCTCCAAAATGTAATCTAGATTTTAATTTGAATAATTTAACGTACATGAGGTTTGCAAATCAAACAAATCCTCAAAATTAAATTATTTTGAAAATTCCACAAGGGCATTAAGATATTTCAGAGTTTTCAGACACAAAGGGAGTTGATGTTTTTGCTTTTTTAATAATCCAATCTATTTTTATTATTTAAATACGTTAAAAAATGAAATAAATAAGGGAATGCATATTAAATAGTTTATCTATAAAATTGTTCGGTAATTTATAAAGCATATTTAAGTGCCGAAATTCAGATATTGCAATGATTCATTCATTGAATTATATGATTTTTTGAACGATCTATTTAATCTGTGACAATGATAAAGTTCATCTTCATAACCTAAACTTTTTATCCATTACCTGTTTAAAAAAATTGACATGCAAGTTGGTTATAAAATTCAAGCTAAATGAAAAATAAAATACTCAATACAATATATTTGTTTGTTTCTGAATAAAATGAAGTTCTGGCTAAAACATTGGGCATATATATATTTACTTGCCATTATGAATTTAAATGAAACAAATGAGATTATTGAATTTTTTTATCTGTTGATAGTATAATTTCTAACTTAAAATTTTTTGTTACCATTGAGTCATTCTATAAGTAAACAAAGAAAGATATTATGTGAAGTTCGGTAAAATCTATGGCTAGTAGTTTTTATTGGTTGATAAAATAGTTTATAAACATAAGTAAGATTTAAATGTTTGATATTATTTTTCATATGAATATGTGTAGAAAATTTTTACAATGTTTTAAAACGTCGAATCGTAATAAAAATTACCAGAGATAGACTTATCGTATCAAGTTACTCTAATCTGAAAAAAAATCATATGATATGATAATTGTTTCATTTGCCTAACATTATATTTCAAAGCTAATAATGATTTTCTATTTTCTCGTACAAGAAGATAAATTATTATAATCTTTAGAAAGTGTTATTTCAATATTTTCACGAATTTTTGTATTTTATTTTTCATGAAGGTTTTCTGTTCTTTCCGTGAAAATAACAGCTCAAAAATGAAATACGTAACATGAATAAATTTTAGAGTAATGTCTTGACAATAAATTAGTTGCTGTTAGTTTTCATAGTACTTAAAAAATTGACCTTGCGATTTTGAAATACAGGGTGATTCAAAATAACGTGGACAAACTGACATGGTAGATCAGTCATACAACAAGGATCAAAAATAACATAGGAGCAGGGGGTCGCAACTGCGATCCGGAGCCGCTATAGGGCGTCTGAAATAATACATAACATAAAGAGAAGAAACGAAACCATTAAAGATCATTTTATTTTTAATGACTCACTCACGTGCGACTAATGTCGAGCTTACAGGAAATGCTCAAAGTTTTTCCCAGGTGCATCGAGACATGCCTGACATCTACGCTGCATGGAACGGCTCACCTCCTCAAAAATACCAAGTGTATCTCGAACACTTCCTGCTGCTACAACGATCCTTCCAACCAAGTCTTCCGGCGTTGCAACAGGTGTTTCATAGACAAGGCCTTTTAAAAATCCCAATAAGAAAAAAATCCAAGGGAGACAGATCTGGTTATCATGTTAGTCATGCGATTGGTCCAGCGCGGCCAATCCAGGCGCCAAGAAAAGTAGCCTGCAGATGTGCTCTGACGTCTGTGCTGAAATTTTCAGGAGCTCCGTCGTGTTGAAATCGAATGCGTCGACGAATAGGCATCGGAACATCATTCAGCATTTCTGGCAGAACCTCTTGCAAGAATGTTAGATAAATGGAGCAGTTAAGTCTGTCTGGGAGAATGCGCGGACCAAATAAACAGTCTCCTACAATGCCAGCCCACACGTTAACGGAACATTTTCGTCACATCCTCTAATGAGAATGCAGTCTCATCCGTGTAGAGAACACTTGCTGCGAAGCTTCGTTCTGCAGCATTTTCTTGCAAAAACCACCTCACAAAATCCATACGTTTGTTGTAGTATCCCAGTTCCAGTGTGCCCGGACGCGTTGTAAAGAATAAGGATGTAGTCCTTCGTCGCGTAGAATGCGCCAAACGGTAGCTTGGGGTGTATGGGTCTCTTGGGATACAACTCGTGTACTTGTTGAAGGATCACGCTTCAGTTCTTGGAGAACCCTTTTTTCAGCATCAACTGCCCGAGTTGTTCGTTGGCGACCAGTATCCAGCTTGTGCATGCCAAACGAGCCAGTTTCCCACAATCGTCGATGCTGAGTGGCAAAGAATGAACGACTAGGCACATTTCTACCAGGATATTTCGCACGATGCATTCACAAGGCTTCTCATCCATTACATTTGCCCATGCCGTAAAGTAAGTGCATGTCACCCATTTCGCGGTGTGTAAGTAACCATGTTACACCCAACACATCCACGGCTCGAATGAAGACAATCTTCGTTTGCTCAGGTCGTGTTTGTATCGCAACGCCCTCTCGTGGCTCAGAGGAAGTAACAAAAATATTGAATATTAATTAATGAAATCTATATTTAATAATATAAAATTAATTTTATAATAGAATATGCATTAGTATAAGCTATTGGTTTATTAAAGAAATCATGTAGAATGTAAAACTTTAAAACATTCTATACACAACTGGAATTTTTGCGACAATCAGTGATTCGCATTCTTAAAATATCGCTGGTAATATCCAGCAGAATAATCTTTATATAGAAGTAGGCGTGGCCTGACGAAGATTTCATTGCAAACTCACGTGCCAGTCAACGTGTTAACTAAAATTATAGTTATTTATTTATAGTTTCGTAAAAAAACTCTAGTAAATGAAAGATTTATTTTCAAGAATTATGTTGTCATTAACTTTCAATAAGAATGTCACATATATGCCATTAAAATTTTGTATCTGGTCATTTACTTCATTATAACCCTCCTGCCGGCGACATTCAGAATGCAATACTTACCGAAGGCGGCGCGTCTGAATAACAGGTTTGTTCTTAAAAGTGTCAGGGTTTGGACAAAAAGATTGATTTCACCTTTTGCGGTTATTACAGCACAGCATTGATAGGCTGATTAGCGGATGTCATGTTGTGAGTGACAGCTGTTGCTTATCGCAGTCTTTCGATTTCTAAGACCATGTTTCTTTCAGCCGGTCGAAATAACATAGATTGGAAACACAGAAAATATGGTTGTGTTTAGAGGATTTCTGATTATTTCATGAAACATTATACATAATTTAAATTGGAAATAAATCGTGTTGTATTTAATATGATAAGAAGCTAATTTTTATGAATTGAAAGTGTTTGCCTATTTTTTTATTGTAATATGTTTCACAAGATTTTTAGTCCCCTCGTAATGTGAAATTATATTTCGAAATTACATACAAGTGATTTAATTCTTATTCTTTCTTTGGGCGCATTTACAATGTACTTCAGTATTCTAAAATGCGCTTTCAAAATATTAATTCTAAAAGCATGAGTATTACGCTCATCACTAAATTCATCAATCTTTGAATAAAATTATACAAATTGGCCTAAATTCTTACCAATTTTTTTTAAAAAAATGCATAAATTCTTACGAATGACAAACTTAGAGGCTTCCTTTGTTTATCTGAAATAAAAGGATAGGTCTTGAATTGTTTTTAAATTATTAAATGACGAACTTAAAAAATGAGATCAAATTTATTAAATAAATAAATTACTTTTCCTATGTCAATCTCAATTTAAAAATATTTTAATCCATCATGAGTGAAAAAGCTCTTTTTCAAGCATTAATAAAATGCTAAAATTTTACAGTTCATTCGAAAATAACACAGCAGAAATATATTTGGTACATTAAATTTGAATTCAAAATTTTCTTTATCAATGATACGAATTTTTTTTGCTATTTCATTTTTAAAATTTTATTTATTGAATTACAAATAAACCAGATAGCTGAAGCGAAAGTTCTGTAACTGGCATGTCACTAAATAATATACAAAAAATGTAAGATCTTAATTTTCTCAAAGAATGAATTTTCTTGGTGATATATTCAAATGTTTAAATAAAATTATACACTGCATAAATAGTGTTGTAATAGTTTCAACTTTTATTGCGAATAAATGTTGAAATTTTATGTAATTTTAATTAATAAAAATTGTAATTAAAATTATTGATAATTTTATCCCGAGGTGTTTATTCCCAGTTCCAAATTATATACGGCTAAAATGTGTTCACCCTAGGTCAAACAGTTTGATCTGGAGATCGTCAATACGAATACTCATCATCACTATCAGTAAGGATTTTCACTATTTTAGTGGAAATGATGGTAAGAGACCTGCGTGTCTGACATCCTTGTTCAAACAAGTTCTACTTTTAAAAAATCAAAATGTGAGGCTAAAGTTTATTAAGAATAAAGAATTTCAAATTAATTGAAATCTGGGTATTTCTGAATTTTTCTTACTCCTGTGAACAAACTGGATAAATAAACTAAAATCACCTCTAGTGAACTCAAATTTTACGAACAAGAGAAGAAGGTAATCTAAATGCCAGTTGCACGCATTAATTATTTTTAATGCTAAGACATGAAATAAAATTAGACCAAGGAGTTAAAAAAATTAGAATTTAAAACACAAAGTATAATTATTTACTTTAATTAAATTAACTTAACAATATTATAACTTTTAACTCATTCATTCATTTACTTTCACGAGCTTTAAAACTTGCATATTAAATTACTCAATATTAAATATATATAAAAATGTCACTTAAATTATGTTTAACATTCACAGATGTGCATGTTGTATACATAAGATTGAACAGTGAAATAAGATTAATATTTCGATTAAAAAAATAGAACCTATAAAAACTGCGCTTATTTTTAACTTTGAAAATATTATTAAAAACTGTAGAAAAATATAAAAACAATATCTCTACAATGCTTAAATTTCTGTTTGTGTTCGTCAAGGAATGTGAAATTCCATAAACAAAAAAAATTTCAATTTAAATAAATTTTCAATTTTTATATATAAATTATTACGTTATAAAGATATATGATTTAATATAGTGAATGCAAAATTTATCTTTCTAAAAAAACTCACTTTAATTTATGGATTTTATACAAATAAAATATCTCCCCGTTTTTAATTACACTTATCAATGAAAACAAACAAACAAAAAAAATCATTCAAAGATGAAAAGTCTCGTTCATTAAATAAATTTCTGCATATAAGTTCAGTGTCTTATTATTTAAAAAAAAGTGGCATAAGCAATATCAATTCGAAAATCCTTAAATAAAAGTACGTTATAAAAGAGAAAAATGTCAATTTTTTTTTTATATTTATTTTTTAGATTAACTATTATTTCACCCTAAAAAGTTTTAAAATCTTGTGGATGAATTAATTAATAATAATACTCATATATGTTCATTTCGGGAATATATTTTCATACGTTCAGTTTTATTCCTTTTATTTAAAACTTAATGTGGATTCGCATTTATTCTCAAAATCTCAAAAGTAAGGTTGAGAATGTAAAGAAATTTTAAAAGGCTTAAAAGACCAGGAAGACAGCATTCCTATCGTCCATTGATATCGATTGGCTTTTCCTCATCTCACATTTCTTTCTTATTATCTCGCAGCTTGAGTTTGGGGGAAGCGAAAAACTGGACCCGTAAAAGTACGGGCAGTGACAGTTTTAAGGGGATTTAAATTTCCATCTTTTCACGGGGCTGGCGCTTTGAAGGGAGAAGAGATTCCGTCTATTTGCAGGGTTGACGCTTGGAGGGATAATATCTGTGATCGGAAATTAAGAACAAAATTTTATCTTTAAGATGCATAAATTAAAATTTAATCATACATTAATAAATGAATTCTTTAAATATCACCATATCAGAATAAGGAATTTGGAGTTTATAATTCTACCAGAGAAAAATCTATAGTTTTCGAACGTTTTTATTTAAATTGATTAATTTCATGTATAAAATAATACATTTTATAAAACTGTTTTTAAATCTTTTATTAATGAATTAAAGATGTTTTTAATTGTTTTTCAACTAAATAGAATTAATAAATGAAAAGAAAAGAAATGAAATATTAAAAGAAGACGCATATGTTGAAAGTACTTTATTTGTTTTATAAGTTTACTCTTTTAGAAACGTATTTAGAGCCTCTTGTAAAATACACTGAGCCAATTTAGAATACAAAGAAATACTTTCGTTTCTGTAATGGATTCTAATGATATATTTGGGAGTCTTTTCTCTCGGGTTCATTTAAAAGTGTCTTTAAGTCTCCAAAGAAAATCCTTTCTGGGTGAATTAATGAATTTTTAAAATGTGAAGATAATGGGTTTCATCTAAATTCTTTTTCTACTCGAAATTATTTTAAAGAAAGTTTCGCCATAGTATTTTCCTTAAATTTCAGTAAAAGCACATCTACGCATAACCCATTAGGAATCGTAACTACATTTTCTTTTCTCTTTTTCTGTGAGACAATTTAAGCCTTCGTTAAGAGATATCCATTCTGATAAATTCCTTTGTATAAAAATACAGAATTGCCAACGTTTTGAATGAAAAGGGTAGTAAGCTTGGAATTTGTTTATAAATGAAAATTTAAATTAAATATTAAAGTTCCAAGAACGATTAATTTCCAACAGAATTTTATAGGTTGATTTATATATTTTTAACTTAATGTATAACTTAAACTTATTTAAAAATTATTTTAAGCTTCAGTCACATAATTAACTATTTCTTATTGTACCTAAATTAAAGAGTCAAATCTGATTGAAAATCGCGTCTAAATGTTGTACTAGATTTTAACGCTTCTAATATCATGAATATAATAAAAATCAATCGTTTTTTAATTTACAGTTTAAATGCTAATTCGAAGAATTTATAAAGCCTTTCTATAAAACAATAATGATATTAGAATGTTGAAAAGCAAGTGCATTCAAGTAAGGAGTTTAGGTTCAAAATTCACTAATCATAAGATGAAGATAATTTCTTATTAACCATCTTTTCCTGGAAACGAAAATAACATTTTTTAACTTAGGAGAAATGCTACAAATTAATCACGAGGTTTAATAAAAGGTTTAAAAAATTTAAGAGTTCATATATTTCTTAAATTTCAAACTGTTTAAGGCTTCACGGACAAAAGTTTTTAAAAAAAGACAAAAAGCATATATATATTTGGTTCAAGATTGAGAAAAATGAATTAATGAATTAATAATTAAAACATAAAAATAAAACGAAATAGATAGCAAAAAATTCCTTTCGGTAAGCTAGAAAACAAAGGTAGTTTATTACATCTAGGTTATTATCTTGCAAAATGAGCAGTCAAAATTATAACAAAATTTGAACAAAATTAGAAATCACTTTCCAGCCAGTAACTTCTAAAATATTCTAGTTGTAAAAAAACTTTACATACGAAAGTGTGTTTACATTAATGACTAGCTAATTTGATTAATTTAATCAATATAAAGGAAGTTTTGGAGAATTGAAAATTTCACCTCTCCTCTCCCCATTTTTAACTTTAAAAAAATTAGATTAACCCTTTTGGAACTCCTCTGCGATTTTGCATTTCTAACAAAATATTCGAGGTCAATTAAAATCCCAATAAAAATATTCTTGCCATCCTATTATAACGTTTTACCTATGCTATCTTGATATAATATTCATGTTTGAACGAAAGGGGTGTTTTGGAATCTAAGGATCATGATTGGTGAAGAATTGAAGAAATTTTCGTGAAGTCTTGTGATGAGAATCATTGCAGAAAGCAATATTTATATATGAATCTACTTAAAAAACATTTTTATACATTTCATACAATATTGTAGCATGAAATGTTATCACAGTTATTCAATTATCCCTATTTTTAGGATTTTAATGGCATTTTTGAATTATTTACAAAACTATGTGTTTTATAGGGAAAAAATGCTTTTGCTATGCATCCTATTTGGTAGTAAAGTTTAGGGTCTTCATTGGATGAAAAGGTAATCTGATTGATCAATGTAGGTTTCTTAATTGGGAAATTAATTGATCAATGTAGGTTTCTTAATTTTGTGAAATGTTTCTTAATTGATCAATGTAGGTTTCTTAATTTTGTTAAAGGACTGAATCCAGGAAATATTCATCATGCTTATAGGTTTGGAACAAGAGAATCAAAGAATTTCCATTGGTATGGTGAAAAAACTAGGGGAAGGTGGTATGAATTCCAGTGCAGTTTTCTTCATTCGATTATTCCCCCCTGTATTTAAGTACCTCGCAGATTTGGAACTGGGCTTAGTTTAAATTATCTAAATACAAATCTTTTTTTATTGTAAGAAATGTTTTTTAACGTTTCGCAAATACAACTTGTAGACTCAGAAGATAAACCGAAACCCTGTTTAGAATGTAAGTAAAGATCTGATTTAGTTTTCTCTAGTAAATAATAATAAAATCCAAACAAAAAAGATGAACAAATTAAAAGGAAGGATGAACATTGTGAATTACTTATGAAGATATATTCTATGAGAAACAATTTCTTGCCTATATATTTCATACATCTGTTCTATCATTTGTTCAATATAACCTTTTTGATATATTGAAAAATGTAGATGAAAGTATCTTTGTTAAATATAAAGCTTAGTTTAGTTTATAAATATGAATATCCTATTTGCAAGCAACACTAGTATTATTTGGAAATGAATTTGTTATTTTAATCTCCAACCAGAAGATAAGGATGCCATCCGAATTATCGTCTCTCACTGCGAGTTTCCCTACCACTCTAGTAGAAGGTTGCTCGACCACGATATCAGATTTAATTTTCGGGCTTCGGTCAGATGACGGTAAAGTCTTGGTTCGTAAGCTGTAGGGTGTCAGGTTCGATACCCGATTATACGAAAGAACCATCGTGTAAGGTGGGGAAGGGTGTCTATTACACGCTAAATCCCTAAGAGACAAACGTCTTTCCGCTGGTGTGGCATGATGTGGAGAGGGGAGTTCTACCTAAGGCATCGTTCTCGTCATCTTTCCGTGGTTCAAAATTGCTAGGCACATCCCAAAATAGCCCTAGTATTGCTTTACAACGGGGCGTTAGAATAACTATACATATTTAATTTTCATCTCGTCAGCACGTACGACATATATTTATTAGAATAGGCTTTCGAACGAGGAATTCTCCGGCAAAGTGCAAAGACATAAGCACTTGGTTTCTGAGACCTAGCAAAATTTCAAAAGTAAAGATTAATGTTTAGTCTGGGATTGATTATAACCAAAAAGCATCTTCCACTTTACTATTTCCAACAAAAATAAAAGAGCATTTTAAACAACAATCTTAGAAAAAGAACGAGTACCGATCAATAGCTTCAAGAAAAATCCGGACCCCTGCACAGAATTAAATGCCTTAAACTCAAAGAAAATTAGTGAAAAATCTTTCTCTCGTCGTTTTCTTCTCTTTACTTTTTCTCTTACGTCTTAACGCGCATGCAATCGCAGCTTTTCTTTTCTTTTCTTTTTTTATTAGGATCACGAATGCAAGTCACGCAAGTTCAGAGAGTTTCTAACGATAATTTTCTTCATAAAACTTCATTCGATTTTTGATAAACAGCAAGCCCTAACAGGCGTGTTGAAACGTATCTTAAAAGGAAAATATTCAGCCGCAGTTCTTTAGATAAACTTTAAGAAGCAAACTTCTTAAAGGAATATTCTTTTTATTGCACACTCTCTATTTGTCCTTATAATGATCAAACGTTTTCAGGACTTATGAATAAATAATTTTTTTTCAGAGATTTCTACAAAACTGTTTGTAATCAGAAAAAAGAATTTCATTTTGGACATCTGCCTCTTTATTTAATTTTAAAATAGTAACTCAAATTTATTTGCATATATCTTATAAATAATGCGGTTGTGGATTTTCATAGGTTTTTAGTGATATGTTTTACGAAGAAGTTTCATCTAGTTAGGATGAAAATCATAAGATCTGAATCAAAATAATTATTGTGAGCTTTTCGAAAAAGGAGTTATCCTATCTATATAAAAAAATTGATTTTTAAAATTTGAATTACAATATTATTTCAAAGATTGAAAGTTGATTTAAAGAATTAAAATATATTATTAACGAACAATCTGTATTTTATTCTTATAAATAAATTTATGTGATATTTGCAACTTAAATTAAAAGGAAGTATAAATACCTGGTACTGTGAATTCTAAAGATTTCATAAGAATAATGTAAAATTACTTTCTTCCGTTATACCGGGATAAAAATAAGATGTTAATAAATTTTTTAACAAACGAAAAATGTTAAAATTAGAATGAGAAGTTTCTGTATAAGAAAGCTGATATTCACTTCATCATGGACTACTAAGTAAGTTAGGATTTAATTAGATTTTCTATTATCATGATGGTAACATATTGATAAAAATTGAATTTCTTCTCAAGCTCGAAGAACGCTCGAGGGTTGGTTTAATTTTTTTTATTTTATAACAGTCAGCTTTTGAGACCTGCGATTCTCAGTATTTAATAGTTGTTAGATATTTCAATTGTTTCTCAGTAAAATGATATTATTCAATATTTCATAAACATTTATTTTACATTATTTCATAAACTTTGTACAGTTGTTTTCATTAAGTTTGGTATTTCCCTAATTTTCCGAATTTATCTTTATATATTCAACTATATTATTGAAGAACTTTAGACTAAAAAGAATTCCACCACTGCCTGATTTCGAATTAGTCTTTATTCAAAGTACAATAAAATATCAAATACTAAAACTATGATTCATGCTGAAATTTATTCAGCAAGGAAAAACAAGACGATTTTTCATATTTTGATCCAAACAATGGAATAAAAGGTGAGATGAAATATTAATCACAGCAATGGGAATAGTTTTAGCTTTACTTTTTCAATGAAATATTTTTCAGCATAATAGGCTTTAAATATTTTTAAAAATTAATTGAAATAAAAATTATTATTTAGAAAAAATGATATAATGGAAATGATAAAATTTTAAATTTCAAGTATCTGTAAAAATCAAATTTTATACTTGATTAATTTAGGATGCTATCTAGAAAAAGTGCCAATATTTAATCTAATTACAATTCCATTCAAAAAATTTAAAAATTTACATTTCCATCCTCTAAGGACGTATTTATCAAATTTGATATATCTAGGTCAAACGGTTTACCCTGAAGAGCTTCAGAACATATACAAATGAACACAACCGCAAACACATACAAGGTAATGAATTATTTGAATAATACACTGATGGATTTTTGATTCGAGTAATAAGTCACATCCCCAGTATAACTATAATGCCCTCATGAATAACATACACTCCAATGATTGAATGAGCATTCCACAATAGGAATTAATCAGAGGTTGGTAAGGACCAAGAAGATTACTTTTGCTTATATCTACATAATGACGGTAATTTTTAACTGTAGCATTTCTGAATATCATAAGTAGAAGTTGATATTAAATATTAAGAAGTCAGATAATAAACAAAAATATTTCCTTAATTCATTCTTGCAAATTAAAAGAATGATAATTAAACAGTGAACTTATATGAAGAATAAATATTTATCAGTAGCTGCAGGTAAAATCACAACTTCTCAGACTCCAGGAAACTGAATCAGAAATCTTATTCTTAGTTTTTTTGCTTTTCATTCTTACGCTCATCAAGTATATCGTTTTTCGTCTGAGAGTTTCCAATGCTAATAATTTTCATCAGAGCCCCATCGATTTTCGATAATACAAGGAATTGACCTATATCACTTGCACTTTATTACGCGTCATAAAAAAAGAGTGACTCGCTTTTAGTGTTTTCCGATGCGATTTAAAAGGCAAATTTCTTGAATAAATAAAATAAAATAATTTATTTTAGCTCAGCGAAATTCACACAATAATACTCTCTCCCCCAACTATTGGTCAGGATAGCATGTGGTTATACATAAGTTGAATTATTTGAGAGAATATATATGGGTACTTCGAAGAAGCCAATTTTGCTGGTTTGAATGCGATGTAGTGTTATTTTTATGCGATTATTATCTGCCATTAGTATACAGCTGGTTTACAAAGATGGTTATTTGTAAAAATGTAATTAAATTTTAATTTGAATGATGCATGAAAGTTAATTTGGTACTTACGTATTAGATCGTCGATCTTTAGAGCCAAATTTGAAGGCGTCGCCAATGAGTTACTAAACCACCAATAATAGCAAAAAACTGCCATTATTTAAAAAATTGTTCACACCTTAACTGTCTTCCACCATTTTGTTGGCGTCGACTGTTTATCGCCAAATTTGAATATATCGCCAATGAGTTACTATATCGTTGGCGTCGATGGTCTAATACGTAAGTACCGGTAATTTAATTGTAGTTTTATGATAATTTAAAAATAGCCGTGATACACAATTATGATGAGCTGTACTATTATTTTAAAATTTAAATTAAAATATTCCTTTGTTGTGAAAATATAGATTGTCATCCAAAGTAATATATTTAATCTGTGAGATTTTATTTCCTAATATTTTATATTTATTGTTCTTTAAATTTATTATGATTAGTTAAACTTTATTTTTATTGTCATACTTTCGTAATTTGCTTTTAATCTATTAAACACTTTTTACATACATAACTTTAAAAAAATTAATTTATTGTTTATGGAATAAAATGATTTGCTGTTGGTGTTGTTATTTATGGTACTTGTCATAAATAAGTCCACTGACAAAATCAGAAATTTAAGCCTAGTTGGCGCAGTAGCTTCTGAGGGTAAAGACCCCTGAGCAACCGAGGGTAGAAGTCTCACTTCTAGATCATATGAAGATGACACTCACGTATTCGCTTGTACAACCTCTTTAAACAGGGGTATTTTTTCACATTCCTCACAGATATAGTTCAGGGTAAAGAACAATTATGCCCTAACGCGGGGCACTTAGATCGCGAAGAAGGCCAGCTATCCTTAATTCCGGCATAGAATAATTTGTTTCAAAGGAAAAAGTTTTAGGGAATAGAACTGGTTTTAACGTATATTTTGTTTTTTGTTTTCACCTTAATATATTTGTAAAATTTATATAAGGTTTAATAATATATATAACGTATATATAATAACGTAACGTAAGGTGTAAAATTTATATAACGTATAATATATAATATTTTTGTGAAATTTTAAAACTTCTGATTTAAAATTATTTGAGAAAACTTCTGTGTTATTGTACAAATTTTATACTAATGTTTAAATGCTCTTTCATGTTAACACTGTAAAAAGTGTTCGCACATAATTTTGAATTCTCGCAATTTTTGATGAAACTTGGTTTAACGTTTCTATTTTTATATCATTCTTAGTAAATAAATATTTCATTTTTTTATTATTTTTCATGATAATTTATATACAATAAAGTAAAATAGCGTTTAGTAGAATAAAGGATTTTTAAGTTTATAATTTCAGAAATATTTAGCATTAGTCCTCCTAATATCTGAATTATACTATACTAATTAAATTCAAAATGAATTCATTGACTAAGCACAAATGATTTCATTATTAAATTAGCATTTTTTAACTTTGCTTTTTATTCTTAATTATTTCCAGTTCTTCATGCTAATAAAGTTTTTTCTTTCATTATATTTTATTAAACAAATGTTTTGATTTCTTTCGTAACTTTTCCTACTAACATTTTCGGAAATTACAAGAACACTAATTCAATTTGTTAAGTAAAAGGAGTGCAAAGCCAGCGAGGTCTTTTATAATTATAACAGGAAATTTTTTGAGAATGGTTTCTTATATTTTGCTCAAAAGTAATGTCTCTTATCTAGAAACTTTTTAAAATAATTGAAAGATATAATGATGTAATTAGATAAATAAATTAATTCTATTTTAATAAGTACAGATAGAACTTTCTCCACAGATATTGAACGTAATATTTTGTAATTGTTCTCTTTTTTACAAAATAAAATTTCAGTACCTCTTTCAGCTCCTTCCTGTACTGAGAGAAATACGACAGCTAATATCATCGGAGAAACTATTGGTAATGGCTAAAAACACTAAACATGAGAGATTTAAATTTTTTTTTAGGTTAATGGGAAGGTTACAATCTTGGAAGTTGTTGAGGTTAAAGTTAATAAAAAGGTCTAAGTTCTTAATTTTATTGCAATAAATCATTTAATACTTATTAAGAACCCAAAACTTGTCAAAAAAATCTTGTCTATTTAATGCGCATACTTATGAAAAAATTGCTTAAGTTTAGTTTTTATTAACATCCCGTTTCTAAAAGCAGCACTATTGTTATTTTGAATCAGGGTTAAAGGACGAAAACGACACCTGGGTTGGTATCCACTCGGTGAACTTCCGCACCACACCAGCAAGACAGATCCGATGGATTTAACTTGCACCAGACAACACAACAATTGTTCAAGGAAATCGGGTTTCGAACCGGAAATCATCCGGTCCGAAGCCTAAAACTTACCTTTGTATCATAAAAATTACAGAAAATTGAATACAAATTCCATATCTGGGATTTTTAATTGAAGCTAGATTTATAAAACTGTTCAATAGAATGAGATCAAGATCCTCGTTTTAAATGTCTTTCTTTGAAATAGCTGACCATCATTATGAGCAGTTTTTAACTTCCACTGTAAGTTAGAGAAATTCATAAATTCGAATATCCTTTGTTAGAATTTGAAGGTACTATAATTATAAAAATAAGAAATGAAATTTAAAATAAAAATAAAGCTTATAAATTTTATTAAGTACCGAATAATTCTTCAGCTAACTTCTCACTGTTATTATAAAAAAATTTCCCTACAAAGAACTTAGTTAAAATTGAAAACATTCTTTAAAGACACGTGATATATAAGTAATGGCAATCTCCGCTATAAATTATTACTATAAGAAAGCTGATTATGTTTATTATGAATCATATTTTAGTTTAACGTGTTGACCATGTGTAATTGAATATTGGTGATAATATCTGATGAAAACACTTTAATGACGCGGTGACGCTTTTGAAGTACAGGTTTGTCCAGTAGCGAAATCAGAACTCCATTGTTAATAAGAGGAAGGATATTATGGTGGACACCTGAACGGAAATTGTTTCGTGTTTGGGAAAACAGTGGTTTAGCCATGATAACCTGGACAACACGATTACTGATGCCCATTAAAACAGTGGTCCATTTCTGAATCTTTCATAAATATTGATTATTTGTTCAATAAAAGAATTGATGTTTTCATTGCCCATTGAAATTTCTTTTGTTTTAAATCATTCGTTTTATTTAATTAATATGTTTTTTTCCTTAAAAATAAGAAAGAAATAAAATTAAATTTGAATTTAAATCTTATAAGGTACCGTAATAAAATTAATCTTATAAGGTACCGTAATATAGTAAAAACCTTTTAACAAGTTAGAATTTGTCTTGTAATTTCTATAATAGGCTTAAATTTTTGAAATTTTTTTGGATGTGTTCTATCAAGTTAAAATATTTTGAATTAAACGGAAACGCATATAGTAGTTTTCATTGCTTAAACTTTTTTTTTTCAAATCAATTGATTCTTCCCAATTTCTCGCTCATGAAATATAGAATATTGTAATCTTTAAGAAATTCAAATTCCGCAGATTAGGTCACACTGTCTTTTAAAAACACATTTTTGGAATTATGCCTGTCTATTCGTCTATATCCATGACTGTAACACAAATAACTCAAAACACTCTGAGCTAGACACAGGAAATTTGATATGTTCTTTACACCAAATTTGATTACACAGATTTTGATTAAATTTTGGTAAAAATCCATTAAGTAGAAGTCTGCCCGAGGTTTGAATAAATATTAACACTATAATTACAAAATGAAAAGAGCTAGATGTATAAAATTTGATGCATAGATTTCTCATATAATAGGGAAGGTGCTTTCTAAATTTTGAGTTATATCCAACAAGGGATTGTCCAACTTTAACTTTGTATTTTCAAACGAATGTATACGTGATAATTCAGAACTGCAATTATTTAAATATATGGAATTTCATATGGGAATTTGTGACTACAATTGCAGTTCTGTGCCAATTTTGATTTCAAATTGTCGGGAAAAATGCGTTTATAATTCAAATTCGAATTTTAGGTATTTTTAACCACCCGTCAGCAATTAATCGCCAAAAAGTTCGCCAAGGATCAGATGATAGATTAAATAACAATTCTAAATTAACGATAAAACTAATTTTTGTGACTATGGCATGCAAGGCGTGTGCTGGATAACATAGAAGTATGCAAGTAAACTTTGGGGAGACCACTTCTACTTTTATTTTATTTACCCATGTTTAAAGAGAAATTATTAAAATTCTTTAAAAACTATTATCATGGGAAGAATATTTTCTCGAATCTTCACTTTTTAAACTTCCATATACAACCTTTAATAAATTAAGTGGAAAAGTATAATGGTTTTTTATTTAACAAAGGTTCCCTATTAGCTAAGTAAGTTCACTTTTTATAAACCTGCTTGTAGAACCCCTTGTAAAAATACACTGCTCCATTTTAGAAAACAAAATTTATTTTTATTTGTTGTCTAATGATGGAATCTAATTATACATTCGACAAGATTTTCTCTATCGTTCTTTTTAAACTATTTGCAATTCTGAATTAATTGTAAAATTATTTTACGTCATTATTCTTAGTCATTGCCGTGCAAGGCGTATTTTGGGACAACAAAGGAGTATGCAAGAAAGTTTTGGGGATACCACATTCACTATTTATTTTATTTATTTCTGACTAAAAATAAAAAATTAAAACTTTAAAAACTATTATCATGGGAAGAAAGCTTTCTTGAATCTTCCCATTTTAAACTTTCATATACAATCTTTAATAAATTAAAATAAAAAACGGCTCTACATATAACAACAGTTCCTGATTTTCTAAATAAGTTTACTTTTTATAAAAATATTTGTAGAATCACTTGTAAAACTACATAAACTACACATAACAATAGCTCTTGATTTGATAAATATGTTTACTTTTTATAAACATTTTTGTAGAATAGCTTGTAAAACTGCGTTGCTCCCTTTTAAAAACAAAAACTATTTTGCTTTTATATTTAATAGAATTTAATTATATATTTGACAAGCTCTTCTCCATCGCTCTCTTTAAACTATTTACAATCCTAAATTAAAGGTAAAATTATTTTACGTGACTATTTTTAGCCATTGACGTGCAAGGCGTTTTCTGGGACAACAGAGGAGTATGCAAGTAAGCTTTGGGGAGACTACTTTCACTTTTTATTTTATTTATTCCTGTCTAAAGAGAAATAATTAAATCGTTAAAAACTATTATCATAGGAAGAAAGTATTCTCGAATCTCCACATTTTAAACTTAAATATACAATCTTTACTAAATTAAAATAGAAAACGGCTCTACAAATAACAATAGTTCCTTCTTTGCTAAATAAGTTAATTTTAGCAAAGAAGGAACTTGTAAAACTACACAGCTTGTAAAACTACACTACTCCCTTTTTTAGAAAACAAAAACTAATTTTCCTTGCTGTTTAATGGACTCTAATGATATATTTGACAGGCTTTTCTCTATGGTTCTTTTTAAACTATTTGCAATTCTTTGGAGTAAAGCTTTCGTGGGAGAACTAATGAATTCTTAAATTTTTAGAAGAATGGGTTTATCTGAATTTGTTTTTAATTCCCTTGAAATTATTTTAAAGAAAGTTTTGTCGAAGAATTTTCTCTTAATTCACAGTGAGAATACACACACTTTTAACCCATTAGGAATAAAATCTTTTCACTATTTTCGTTTTAGTGAAATCAATTAAGCGTTCTTAGAGGGACATCCAATCTGAAGAGTGCATTTAGTTTGCATAAAAATATAGATTTGAAAAGTTTTTTTTAACTAAGCGATTTATTTATGAATGAACATTTAAATACTTAATTATTAAATTGCATAGAAGATAGAATACGAAACAAATTAAAAAGAGCTAATTTTTATATTTTAATGAAAACTTATAAATTATTTAAAAATTACTCTAAATCTTTAAATTTGTTTAATTAATTAGTTAATGAATTCTAACTTTAATTAAAGTAAACTTCGTATGCAATAGTAGCAGTGAAATCTCAAGACGTCTAACTAGTAATATAAATTCTATCTGTTTGAATATGTTTGAATTTTGATGAAGTTTGTAATTTAATAATGTTCTTTTGTTTTCTGTTTTGTCCATTTTGCTATCATTCTATAATCTATATTATATCTGGCAATCAGCTTTTATTTGAATTGCACCATTATTTTCAAAAAAATTCTCTCACCATGGCCGCTTTACATTGTAAGCATATTTTCCCATTATTTCATCATGTCGGAACATGTTGTTGTTTTGGGGATGAGGTTTGTGGAGTCAACAAAAATCCGTTGGTGAAAAATAAAAATTATATTATCTGCACAAGCATCCCAAAAAATCAACTTTTAATAACGTGATGCCATCTCATAAAAAAAAACTCCGATTAAAAAAATAAGTTATTGACTACAACAAATAAAACCTAGAAAAATGTCAGTTTGAGCACGTGTTTAAATAAAATGAAATAAATAGGAAATGTGATATTGAAAATAAGTAAATAGCAAGTGCGAAAAATAAAAATTTTATTATCTACACGAGCATCTCAACAAATCAGCTTTTAAAAACGCGTTGCCATTAAATTTACAAACACGTTGTCATTGCATTTTACCATCTGATTAAAAAAAAAAATTAGGTAATGACTAAAGCAAATAAAACCTAGAAAAATGTTATTCTGAGCACGTGATTATATGAATAAAGTTTTTTGGATCGTTTGCAATACTAAAGGGACTCATTCATTGAAACAATTAAAATGAATAGAAATATAATTGAATTTGCAGGAGCACGTGGTCCTTGGCTTAAATAATTTTTTAAAAATGGGAAATAGTATAAGAAAAATATTAGAAGTAGTTTGTTTAAGTACCCTTAAGAAATTAAATAAAATTAAAGATAACTTCAAGAGTATGAAGCATATTAATATATACAAAGTAAGAAGTTTTAATTTCAGAATCTAATGTCAAAAACGACTAATTCTAAAATGAAAAAATTCCATCTTAGTCTTATCATCTAAAAATAAAGTAACTTTTTCTGTTACGCTGCTTGCCTATGAAGAATTTTAATGAAAAAAATAGTAAGGGCAGAAGTAACATTTCTTAAACTGTAATTTATTTCAAGCCTTCCTAGACGAAGAAACTTTTCTGGTTCACGTTTGAGCAAATATAAGGAAAACATCTTAGTATTTTGTCAGTTTCATAAAATAATGTTAGTATGGGATTTTGTGACAGGAAAAGTACTTAGACCTCTGTGTTTTGTCTATGATATGATGGCGTGTACTCTGAGATTCGATTTAGAATTGTTTTGTATGTCTCACACTATAATATTAGTATTATTAATATTAGAATTTTAAAACAGTATAAAAATTTAGAAGATTGTGTTTTGTATATAATATGATATATCCCATTCTGAGCTTTGATTTAGAATTACTTTGTTTGTTTTACATCTGAAATTTTATCACAGTAAAACTTAGGTGCTAGTGTTTTGTCTATTATGTTATGCCACAAACTAAGCTTCGCTTTAGAAAATGATTGTTAATATAATTGTAGCACATTATTCCCACTTTTTCGTTTTTAATAAATACTATGAACTATTTTCAAATCCATTTGTGATAAGGAATATTCCCTTTTTTTTAAGAGTTGGGATGTTTTAGGAAGATGAAATGTGGTTTAAAAGAGCTTTATTCTATATTCACATTTTTTTAGGAGTTGAAAACTTTTATATGTGGAAAAATGACTTCTTAGCCTCATGGTCATTACTCTGTACCTGTTTGCATGTAGCCTGGTACCAAATATTCACTTAATGTTACAATACGGAAAAATTGATAGGGTGATACCAGTTCTGGTGCAGATTTCGTCATTTAATCATATCTTACGATATCAATAATCATCGAGTATTTTCGATGCATTGGATTAATTTATTTAAATGTGACACAGATAATTTTTCAGGAAGAAATATTTTTTATTTTAAATATATTTCAATGCAAGTGAATACAATAGAAAATCTCGTCTTTTGATGGGAAGATCGTTACTCAAGAACTGAATCCATGACCATGCATACAATATAATACGTATTAAAGTTATTTAATGCCCGAATTCCCTTGGTGATACAATACAGAAAACTTGAGTTGGTGATACAGTGCAGTTTTCAATGCGGTCTGGTGTAGTTTTCTTCTTTTAATCATTTGTTACGATCTCAATAACCATCGTGTATTTTTTCAAATGAAGCATTATCTTATTTAAACTTCAAACAGCTCCTTTTTGTTGCAAGAAAGGATTTTTAACTCTATCTTGCTACAATTTCTAAGCATGAAAATAAAATTCTGATTTTAGGGTTCCATATATATCATAAGCAAATGTCTATCCTTGATTTTATTCTCTTGAAAATATATGTAGAAACAAAATAAATATATAAAATAAATATTTAATTTTGTGAATCATTTATAACGATATATTCTATAAGGCATAATATACTTGCAATGTGTTTTATTCAATGCTCCTACCATTTAATACAAAAGACACTTTTTAAAGTATTGACAAGTATAACCGATAAAGCCTTCGAATTTCAAAGAGGTTGATTTTGAATATTGGGCCTGGTGATTTGGAGAAGTTGAGTTGAATTTGTTGTTTTATGACTATATTCTTCATTTTAAACTGTTTGTATCATTTCATAATAAAATCAAAATATGGAATATTTACAAAACCGAAATGCCTAAAAGATTAAATATGTGAATCGTGAGAAAGCGCAACAATGATGTAAGATATGATACTGTGCTAAAAAGTGCGGTTATAGTTTATATATGATTATAAAGTTACAATATTTTTAAAAAATTAATAAGGCTAAGTTGTAGGATTTTGGGCAGCAATAATCCCTGTTCAGGCTAAGATTTCTAAACACATGCAAGACACTGGATAGAAAATTGTGAACACTTTACAAAAATGTGTAAAACAGACATAGGGCTATTACACATTGAGCAAAATGGTGCTGAGTCCTTCATCAACAAATGTAGGTGGGTGAATCGAATGTGCTCAATCCTCAACCTAGGTAAAACTGTGTCCAGATTTCTGCTGTTTAAAGTGGGCCAGAAATCAATCTATTGTAGATTTAATTGTATGGAGTTTATTACGAATCTGAATGTTCCATTCAGTTTGCCATTTAGAATGCAAAATGCAACACATGTATTTCTTGTAATAAGAAATAGGAATCTGTGTTGATAAGAAAGTAGTAGCCAATTTAGTTGCCATATCAGTCTTTTATAAGGAAAAATTTTACTCGGTTTTATTTTTGTATGAAAAAAGAGAACACTTAAAGCAGAAAACTTACAAAAGAACAAACTCTGGTCATTAACTTCAAGTAAAATCACGACGTCAGAAAGAAATGAAAAGTCTTATGCCCCGAAAAGAAAAAAAAATAGTTAAAAATGTTACTCTTTCAGTTTTCTACTGTCTACCACTTCTTACTCTTTTAAGCGCATGCAATAGTAACATTTTTTCTCTCTTTTGCTTGTATTCCAAAAGGAAGTCACGCAAATCGAGAGAGTTTCTAATGATAGTACTTCTCATAAGACTTTATTCGATTTTCGATGAAACAGTGATTTCTTGCTCTGAAGTTTATCAGTTGTTATTGCTACGTTTCTTGAAATGTATAGAATACGTTTGAGTATTTTTCGATGCAATTTAGGAATGAAACATTTTAGGGATTTCTTCATAAAAAAGTTGCTCATTATAATGCTTCCTTAGAAATTGAGCTTTGTAGGGCATAAGAATAAATAAAATTCCTTCATTCAGACAAACTTAAGAAAAAATATAGCTATCATAAAAAAGCAGCAATTCTATCTAGACTTTAAAGTGGCTAGAGAAATTTGTTTTAATGTGATGGTTAAAATTTGAATTTAATTAATGCAATAATTTCACATAATTCTTTCCAATAGCAGTATTTTTATAATGTCAGAACACGATGTTGTTTTGGGAATGAGGTTTGTGGCGTCAACAAAAATCTGTAGGCAAAAAATAAAAATTTTATTATAATCAAGAGCATCTTAAAAAATCCACTTTTAATAACGCGCTGTCTTTGCATTTACAAAAGCTCTGATTAAAAAAAGTTAATTACTATCGTAAATAAAGCCTAGAAAACGCCATTTTGAACACGAGATTATGTTAAACTAAATAAATAGGAAATGCGATATTTTTTAAACAATAAATGCGAGACAAAGTTTTTTGGATCGTTTGCAATACTAAAGTGACCCATTCAATGAAACAATTAAAATGAATAGAAATATAATTTAATTTGACCGAGCACGTGGTGTTTGGCCGTTCAAGAAATGATGTTTTGACATGATACATTGAAATATGCATAGCAGATTTCATTTTATTTACTTTTATTTTGTTTTTATTTACTTTTGCAATCATTGATTATCTAAAATGTGTATTAGTTTACCCTAAAACTCGTTTCTTGTATAATTACAATTGTTTTTAATCCTTTAATTTAATATTATTACCTATTCTAAATGAATCTTAATTTTCTTAATATCTTTAAACTAATCAACATTTTTGGAAATAAGTTATGATAAGAATTATGAGTTTTAAGGTGGTGTTTACTTGGTGGGTTAAATATACTAAGCCGTTTTGTACAAAAAATGTAAAGTCATTCTTTATGTCCTACATTCCTTACCATATATTTATATAGAAACAACATCATCATCAAAAAATTGGAAAAATATAATTTCTTTCTTAATAATTATTTATATTTGGTCTCAATTTTTGAATTTAAATAGAATTAATATTTATTTAAAAATATGAATTGTTTTGTAAATGCTAAAAAAACCATGACCTATATCTATGTGAAATCCTTTCTTTAGAAATTATATTAGGAAAAGTTAATGAGTGAAAATGCCAATCAAGCTAATTAGTAAAGAAGAGAATTTTTTTCACATTTATTCATTTTTGAATTGTTGTAATTAATGCAGTGTCAATTTTTTGCGAATATTAGCCACTGTTGACAATCAGTTGGTTTGATAAAAGTATTAATTGCAAAAAGAGCAAAACAAATTGAATAGTTTATATTTAATTTAAATTTAACATAATGCAATGTTACTTTATAATAATTTAAGCATTGTAATGAATTGGTTTTATTAAACGTTTTGTTTTTTGAGAGTATTTGTTATAAACTTTATTATTTTTTGTCCTACTATTGCTTCTATTCTTGTAAACCTCTATAAATTTTATATTAGCTTTATTATATACAATCAATATAAATTATATTAATTCTGTTGTAAGATTTAATTACTCAAAGATGCATAATTACCGTGTTGAATCTTCAATTATCTTGAATCCTTGTACAATTTTTTTTTGTAGAATTATCAGCTTTTAAAGAAGTTTTTTAGCAGTTAAACCTGTCGTTTAGTTATTATTTTTCACAATTATGACTAAAAAGCAAGACTTTTTATGTAATTGAAATTATTGAATGCATAAAAGTCTATCATGTACTTGAATTAGAGCACTATCCAATATTAATAAATTAAATTCGCAAACGTATAGATTAAATATTATTAAAAGGTTGAGGAAATAAGTAACACTGATCCAAAGAATCTTGATTAATAACATAATTCTAAAGGCAAAAATAATTTTTCTGAAGAAAGAACAACTTTAATCGATTGGAAGATTAAATATTAAGAACTGTTCAACAGAATGAAAGTTGTAATAGATATATCAACATGAGTGAAATGAAAAGCATTAAAATTTCAGAGACGTTTATGATTTCAATAATGTTTTCACCATACTCAGGATATTTAAAAAACTTCACAAGATTCGGATTTTTATGAAAAGAAGTGTCATATTTCTTTCATGTATACAAATGGGCCAGCAGAAAGTGCTTGCAACTCAACTCACCAAAAGAAAGTCAATAGCTGCCATTGCTAAGCAACAAAATTTAATTTATTGAGTTACTTTTTTACTTTCTTCTTCAGAATTTCACCTTTCTGGAGAATAGATTTTCGTAGAAATAAAAAAAAAGAATACTGAAGAGCTAGAATATTCTTTTCTTATTAGCTTATGCTTCGGGTTAAAACTTCTTGTAAATGTAGCGGTGAAAAATTATCACCAATTTTGTTGTCTGAATTCCAATTTTAGCATACATGTCATCTTAAAGTAAACTAATTTTCAAATGGAATACAAATGTTAATTAATGTTCTAAATTTCCGCAACTTTTTTAAAAATATCAAAACACAATTTTCCATCAAAAAGGAAAAGCTTAATTTGTACATTTTGAAAACATTCTTTGTTTTCAAGATTGTTGTCAAACTTACATGCACAGCATATTTCATAAAAGTTTTTCGCTTTTATTAATGACATTAATTTTTCACCTCTTTGACAGTTTAGATTCTATGCTAACATTTCAAAGAATTGTCAATTTTTTTCCAAATTTGAATTATGTAGTTGAATTCAGGACATATTGTTGATGTGTCGTTGACATTAACGTCTTAATGGAATATGCGGCATGGAAAAGCTTGCAAATATTTTATTATAAACAATGAATTTTTATTATAAAGCATGAAATATTAATCATTTATGATAAAATGGATGTATACAATATATATTAATATATATTTATCATATAAATTCATTATACATAATAAAATATGATGCTTGATTATTCGTAAAAAAATAAGGTTTCCACGGTAATTAGATGGTAACGTTTGTCATTTGTTTTCTATTTAATTTTCCTTATTTAATATACTTCAGGTTATTTATACATAATTTATTTTAATGAAATATTCAACTGAAAAAACTAAAATTCAAAGTGATCCGGGACCAAAAGCATATATTTTAGAAATCTGGAATACTCTCCGATTCTTTCACACTTACCTTCATGCATATCTTTAACTTCGTCACATAAAGAAAAGTATAGAGTATAAAATTTGAGTGTCTTTACTCTACTGAAAGACTAGTTCAAAATTTGATGCAGATACGCATTTTTTATAATATCAGAACATGATGTTGTTTTGGGGGCTAGACTTTTGGTGTCAACAAAAATCCATAGGCGAAAAAAAAATGTGTGCGAGCATTTGAGAAAAAAAAATCAGCTTTAAATAACGTGTTGCCATTGCATTTACAAAAGCTCTGATTTAAAAAAAATAAGTTAATAACTGCATCAAATAAAACCTAGAGAAATGTCACTTTGAAGACTTGATTATATGAAATGAAATAAATAGGAAATGGGATATTTTTTAAACAATTAATGCAAGACAAAGTTTTTAAAATCGTTTGCAATGCTAAAGTGACTCATTCCCTGAAACAATTAAAATGAATAAAAATATAATTGAACTTGCACGAGCATGTGGTGCTTGGCAGTCCAAGAAATGATGTTCTGACATGATACATTGAAATATACACAGCAAATTTCATTTTAATCTTTATTTCTATATTGCGATTTATACTACATACTTTATTTGAATTCCTATGTTTTTTATTTGTTGTGAAGATTTGAACAAACACAGACAGTTTAGTCGTGAATAGATTTTTTCCAATACAAATTTAGGTATTTGTAATATTGTCTTCCTGAAATATGCATATAGTCGTTGAAATGAGTGATTTACGGATGTTCTTAATGACAGGATAAATAGCTAAAGCCGATACTCAATTTTTATGTGAAGCTCCCTTACTGAAATTCAGCTTTTTAGTTTATGCATATGTATGTTATC
>JAOUZG010019159.1:27161485-27186582 GCA_026289955.1 Argiope argentata | reverse complement strand
ATATATATATATATATATATATATGAGGGAACGAAGAGATATTTCGGCAAAACTATTACTTTTGTACTCGAGCTTTTAATATGTATGTATTCTAGTGTTAGATTCCATTCATTCAGCTGTTCCAACGATATGTCCACGTGTACATTTGTAACAGTCTTTCTTTGACTTATTTTATCCAAAATTTTATGCGTTTTAGCTATATTGGTGAGTGGATTATTTTTAAGATTTCATTCTTCTGACTTATTCGTGTTTTGAGTTGTCTTGTCCTGCGATAGGCATACATAGTTCCTAAAACCTTTTTTTTGGGGGGGGGATAAAAATATGGAATTTATTAATACTTGCAGGTAAAGTTTCTAATAATTAATATATATTTCTTTTTATATAGACAGAACAGTTAAAGTTATATATATAATTGTATTTTCTTTATCAAAAAAATTATATAATGAAATATTTTTTTCAGAAGTAAATCTTTTTCATATTTTCACTATTCACTATATTTCACTATTTTTTGTAATAAGAATCACTTTCCATTTTACTATAAATAATTCTTAAATATCTTCATTAATAATGCCTTATTCAGCATATTATTAAAAAGGAATATATTTCACAGAGCATTAAATGTTATCACGTTTATTAAGAGCAGCAAATAAGAAAGTTCAATTGAATTTACATACGCATAAAAATAATTTAAAAAAAATCAAAGTGGTGTTCTTACAGAAATGTCATTCCCAGTTTATACCTATATTCACTTTTCGCCCTAATTTCTGTTCATAAATCTCAATATTCATTATGTAAAAATTTAAATATTTAATTAAAAAATTAGATATTAATAAAATAAATGATTATTTTCTAATTCCTTTACTAATGCTCATTAGATTGGATATCTTACAAAAAAATTTAAAACATGTATATTGTATTCTAATGTGTTACAAATCAAAATTGTGTTACTTTAAATTATTGAACTAAGTTCCACTTTTATATATCATTTATATCGTTTCATTTGCAATGCGTTAATCAAAATTATTCCGATGCGTTAATCAACTCACGATCCTCTTAGCATTATGCATGATGAGGCAAAATAAATAAATAAATAAAATAAACCTGAAAAACAATTTTAATTATACACTTATGAAAATAAATAAAATATTAAAGTTTAACAAATAATAATAAGAGGAAGACTTTTACTAATAAATACATTTAATTGGTTTCAAAGTGGTCGAAATTTACAGAGGCAAAAACGCTTATTGAGATTTCAGTAAAGTCTTCACCCTTTACTTAACTCCATTTCAGCCGAAATAACTGGTTAGAACGTTCAAAATTATGTGGTTTCAGCCGAAAGGTTTAATTCTGTGGTTTAATAATAAAATATGATGCTTGCTTATTAATAAAAAATAAGGTTTCCACGGTAGTTAGATGGCAACGTTCGTCCATTAATTTCTATTTAATTTCCCTTACCAATAGTTTTATTGAATTTTCAATACAGAGATATTTAATATGCTTCAGTTTATTTAAAAATTATTTATTTTACTGGAATATTCAACTGACCCCCCCTAAAATTTAAAAATTGATCCGGGACCAAAAGCATATATTTTAGAAATCTGGAATACTCTCCGATTCTTTTTATCACACTTAGCTTTATGCATATGTTTAACTTCAGATTCTAAAATGGAACATACATTTTAACATACTTATATCTGGTAAGTACGATGGCAATTCTCCAGACTATATCTCATCTTTGCACATTTTTGTCTTTTTGGTCTTTTAAGTTCTTCAGGAGTCTTGAGAAGCATGGCTAAAATGCTTTTTGGTTCAAAGAAGTACAGCAGCTTGTAGAATATTTCACTGGTACACCTTTTCATTCATTCCCTCATCCCCCAAAACCTGAAGTTGCTTGCCGCTTGTGCAAATTCGACCCTAGACCATAACCGATCGATGGATTCTTGCAATGTTCAGTTGCTGAGATGCTTGGAACAGATCCTATCGCCCGTAGAGTTAAGATCTTATTGGATGGTGAAAAGCTTCTCTACTGGGAAACGAAAGCTTTCCCAACTCTGACATGTAGACCATATCAAAAGCTTTTGGTATCTTTGGAGTCACACGAGTTTTTCTCTATGACTGAGAAGCTTAAATTTTTGGAACTGCTAAGACTTCAGGTCAATCTATGTTTTTCCAATTCTCCTCACTAATAGGTCTTTATTTCCCATGTCACGATTGATCTTTCACATTCAAAACCTCGAATTTCGCTGTTATTGAAAGTGTTCACCGCACGTTTTCGTCCACTTCCTGGACGTCGACCATCAATGACCAGCTCTATGATACATCCGACTGCATAAGTTACAATTTATCGAGAGTCTATAAGCAAACGATCGATTTCACACTGTCGTCTTCATTGCTTAAAGAACTAAAATGCCAGATCTTTTGCTTGACCTTTTAACCCCCCCCCCCCAACACAATACGCAAATTATGAGATATTTTATAAAATATCTTATAATTAAGGTAGTAGACCAAAAAAAATAAACACCCAAATTAAAAAAAAAATAGTTAACTTCTGTTCTATGCTGCAATAACTTCGTCCATGTGCTTTTTTTTTGTTACACCTTGTAATTTTAGTTGCCAGCTTGTGATTAACATTTATTTACTTCTTTAATAAAGGATTTCATTTATAAAAAACAGTTATTAAACTCGCGTTCATCAATCTAGAAATTTTTTGATTGCACGAATTGAAAGAAATCTCAGCAGTACTTGCTTCAAGATGAATGAGCATTTTAAAAAACTTCTTAATGGGGTATTGCCACTGAAGCAAATAACACAAATCATAATTCTTGAGAAATGGACGATGAGATTTTACTTCATAGCCTGAAGAGAAATGCCATTTTTTATTCGCTATTAATTCTTCCAAACAGGAATAATTAATCGCGTATGGCAGAAGACTGCACTTTACCACTCATTTAAGCTACATTTACGATAAAAAGATTTATTTCAAAGGATCGAATAAAAATGAGTTTATCCAAGGCTTCATTTAACACTAGTTTCCCTCAAGCATTCTTCTTTGTTCTTGAATATTCTCCTAAGAAAATGCGGCGTCAACAATTTTTAGACTTACTTTATCAAGATAATCTAGTTGTTACTTACTTGTAAAGAATAACCTTGTCTATTCTTTAAATTTTTAAGATGAGAAGAGTGTCACGAAAATATAGTCATGAAAAATTCAAGGAAATTTAATAGGATAATGCAATCAGTAATATATCTATATTCCTACCTACAATCAAATATTTGAGTATAACATAGTAAGAAAATAGACTATTCTTCAAAAGATACATAGTTTCTTGACATAGGTAGGTAGAATTTCCATTCAAGTTTATAATTTGCAAATTTTTCTAAAAAAAGCTTTCAATGCGAAATTAGATACAAAAAAGTTAATAATTTTTCTATTTATCATTTAGATATAAACAATACTGGGCTTAAAATTTTAAATTAAATTTCGAACATACAAAAAATAAATTATGCTTTAAGTCATACCAATCTATCTGACCAGCCTGAAAGCACACGGAATAAACAATAAAACTGAATGACTGGACCACCGCAAAAGCAACACTGGCGAAAACTGCGGTTAAGTCTTAAGGGCCATTACCAGCTACGATACAGCATTTCCCGTAGGAAGTACGTCCCATCAGTGATGAGAGCCAACCCCCACCTATTAGTGCACCCTCCGGGTGGCAGAGATTCAATTACCGTGCTGGAAACATCTCATTCTCATTACGAAGTGCCCTGCTAGGGGAGGGGTTAAATTATGCCACAAGCCATCTTATTATTGTCGTCATAAATGTATCAATAAATATTCAGAAACCAATTGAAATGAACTGATTATAAATTTCAATATTCATGCAAAGTAAAGAGAAAGGAAATGTACCAAGACACAATGTCTTTAGAAGTTCCTACATGAGCATAAGACTTGATATGTTAATAGCGCTTACTGCTTGAAATGCAATCAATTAATTTCTGCCAGAAAATTTAAAAAATCGGAACAAATTTCTGCATACATTATAAAGAAAAATTATTATAGCTTAAGAATATTGCACTATTTATTATACATTGTTACAAGCAGTCGAAACGCACGCCGAAGGAGAAAATATTCGAGACGCTTCACAAGGAATTTTGCGCCAGCCGAGTTGATTTAGTGAGGGGAATATTCTGGTAGCCCCGAGACAGTTCCTGGTGAGCCTTGTTGTTTCGCGTGACGCCCGCCCGGCTATATAAGGGACAGGTTGCCGCAATCTGCTGCTCCTTTCTGGATGGAAGCGTTTCACTGGATTAGCGGATTACTCTTCTCGCTTGTTATTAGTGAGCTGTGTTTACGTTTGCTGTGCTATACGATAGCTGTTTTATAGTCTGTGTTTATTGTGCGTAAGGCTCACATTTACGCTGTAAGTGGCTGTTGACTGCTGGATTGTATTTATCTGAAATTTTTACTTTATCAAGTCATCCTGTAAATAGCTGTAAATAAATTTGTTTGTGCTGTCCTCAAGTAAAGTCCATTCAATCTGAGCCCGCTACGCTGAAAGCGTAACAATATTAATAATTATAAACTAAGATGTATCACTTATTGTTAAATTAGCTAAAAAAGCTTATAAAATTAAATATGGAAGAAATTGATAGATATTTAATTATCTTTAAATAATTATTCGTGCTTTTATTTTAGAAATATTTTCAAAGGGTGCAAAAATAAAAGCACCAAGAACCATTAAATGTTATTATTCCTTAATAGAAAAGATGAGTTATTAGCCTATTAAAATGAAAAAAAAAATCCTTCTGCAAGAAAAAAATGGTTAAAATTTTTAATTACTATTTTTATGTAATGTAATGATTTTAATTAAATGATAAGAATAATAAAAAAAAGTAAACAAGTTTTAAAAAGGTAAAGAATTGATAATGGAGTTTCGGATATTTGAATATATTAATTTTCATACTTGAAAGCAAAATTACCCTCATTTTAAAAGGACTTGAAAAACATAAAAAATTAAAGATACTAGGAATTAAAATTCTAATGAACCCATGAAATAATGTCGATTAAATATTCATTGAAAACATAAACAATAGCATGAACTAGATTAGGCGAGAAATTTCCTTTTTTTATAAATATAACATTATGGAGCATATGGGGTTCAAAATCTAATTCAAAACTAAATCTAGTTCACCAACTAAATCTAAAATATTTGAGCCTGTTAATTCTATCCAGAAAGAAATGTACTAAATCTGCTTTCTTTATGCAGTTTTCTATTTGTATAAATCACGTTTAATAAGATATTCTTCCAATACCAACATTTCAAACAAACTAGAATCATAAGGCATTGAATATTTTTGGATCAGAAGTGTTCGCACTCAATCTCTCGATCACATGAATATTCCTAAGGGGTCGTATTAAAAATGAAATCGTGCATTTTAACAATGGTTGATTAGGTTTTACTTTAAATCACAACTTGTCATAAGAAATACTACTGTATCAAAAATACTTTAAATAGTTAATATCTTATTTTTTAGCTATTTAATCTAATCTAATATAGGGACTGATTACAGAAAATCTTCAATTTTTTTTAAGGGAGGAGGATATATTATATAAACAAGGCTTAGAAAACAAACAAAAAATATCCATCTTTTTATAGTTTACTTATTAATTTCATAAAATCAAAAATGATATTGCCCGAATATAAGATTATACTTCAAGTTTCAATATAATTACCATAGTATAAAAATTACCATAACTTTACCATTTAACTAAACAATTACCATAGCACGAATTACCATAGAAATTTTGTTCAGTAGTCAGTTCCTAAGTAATTATATTTATTTTTAGATCAAGCAATTTGATAACATTTTTGTGCTTAAAATCTTTGATTTATAAAACAGATGCTTAATTGAACCAATTTTTTTTGATATTTTATAGGTTAGGTTTACAAAAATAATTTCTTTAACTAAAGCAAATCATTTCAAAAATTAACAACTTAACTTATCTAAATTAAAACTAATTTCTGCCTTTTTTCAATATAATTAACAAAATGTTAACTCACTGATTTTACTGAGAAAAAAATTAAACCATCCAAAATTGTAAGATACAAATATTTAATACACTTAAAATGGGGTCCATTAATAAGCAATATTATTCAGAGTCTAATCTCAAATAGTTCAGTTTAGTTTTATTAACGATGCATTTTAAAAGACACTAGAGCTATTTTGGGATGGATAACACAATTCTGAACCGCAGTCAGATGACAAGGAGTGCACCTGAGTTGGCATCCACTATGTGAACTTCCACACCACACCTTCGGAAATACTGATCTCGATTTAAAACCAAATATATTAGCAGTAACTGACATATTTGGGAAATAAAAATTTATTTAAATAAGTTATCCCCTTACAAAATACAGAAAATCACTTGCAAGAATGATTTATTAATAAGGAAACCAAAACAAAGCTTTTTAAGAAATAAAGTGGACATAAGTCGAAAAGTAATGATAAGCGATATGATTCTTAGATTGTTAGGAAACGCTCGTGATATCCAGCCGACTAAACTACAAGTGCTTTAGTCAGGGAATTTGTGTGGTGGAATAGTTTAATTGGGAAAACTATCGATGATCCTTAACATCTGCTGTATAAGTTGCTATTTTATCTGGACCAATTTCTGATCATTTGCAGAAGTTTGTTTCGCTACGAGTTTTGTCTGAATTACCAGTGCACCATAAGAGTGCTTCAACTCACAAATCTTCTCAGGCACGCACACTGTTGACCATTACATCTGGCCATTATAATTGCAAAGAATGTGATTGGATATCAAGAGCATTATAAATTGGAGTCGTGATCTCTAGAATTATATTTGTACGGTATTTTTTATCCAGTATTAACAAAAACTTAATTTATTTTAAAAATTTTTTATGAATATAATCAATTTATTACTATAAAATGTATGTTAATTACGCCAACGATATTGTATAAGGATCACGAATTTTTTTTCTAGAATGAGATTTCATATTTGTAATGAAGATTGCCATTTCGAGAATATATAATAGAAAAGAGTTCATGATCTTTCCAATTTATAAAATTTATCATAATTCCATTTTAAACATTTCATTTTGAAATAAATTAAAATTTATTATTTTTATCACGCTGTTTACTTTATGAGATAATATATTATTTTTTTTAAATTCAGACTTTAATACTATACCGCGACTTCGTTTCTAAAGCTCACGTGATCATTTTCATGTTTAGTATAGATGTAGATAGACTTTATTAAAAACAATTACAATGGAATCAATTGGACGGATGCACACAAATGACAAAATGTGAATACATATAACATAACAAAAGTGATGAAAAATAGAATGAAAAATACCTGGAGAATAAATGAAATTGGACGAATGAATATGATAATATGCAGCACCAGTGAAAAAAATGAAGCAATTATAAGATTTAGTTACTTAAGAAGGCTTAAGCATAAACATGTTAGAAAGGGAAGTGTATTAAGCAATGCATATAAAAATGGGAGGGATTTATCTAATTGGAATGATTTTCCAGAATCAATTAGGAATCTAAACGGGTTTATGACTATTTTTTTAGAAGATGAATGATCAAGGACTCTTTTATATCAAAGGTACTTAAATTACAGATAAATACACGTTTCATGCTATTCGCTAGAATATTTAAACTACTGAAAATTCTGTCGTTTTATATTATTAAGGTTGAATGTCGCATAGACCAACTAAAACGAATAAAATGCATTTGTCTGGGACTTAAAAGCATTTTTTCTGTTGTTCAATTTGTGTTAATTATATTATTCCTTTTCGGCGGTAACCAAAAGCCACATATATATTTCCCCACCAACAATTTTATTGATTAGATTTCCAAAATCTAATTAATAAGAAGAGTCATTATATTTCAAGATATTTATTAAATAACTATCTCTCAGGTATTCCTTATTTCCTCTTTTTATTTAGAATTATAAAAAAATCAAAATAATGATAGAATAATATAATTATAAATATGAACTATTATGAATTTTATTTGAACAAACTAAATCCGAGGCTAGAATCATAAATAAAAATATAAAGCATTACTTATTTAATTAAAATTTATTTATTAAAATAATTTAATCCAATTCAAAAATGTTAACAATTAATTTTTATGAATGCGAAATTACTTTAAAGAAATTCATTAATTTTTATATGGATACTGATCAATATGCCAGTGAAGGATTTAAATCAAGTAATGCCTATTTGATGGAAATTATCGAAATAAATTAATTTATATGAGATTAGTATTTCAAATTTATGGGTCTGTATAGAAAAAGTTTTTATTATAACAGGGAATTGAACTTTATATTTTTTGGCATATTAATTGATGTAGATTTTGAGAATATTGACTCATTTTTAAATTGTTATTTTTTGTATAGTTTTTGTTCAAGAAAATTGCATCCTTATTTATACTACTGTTATAAATGTGATATTATGAATGAATGAAGGGATGGATGATGTTAGTCAATCACCCTGAATGAAATCGGATGAAATTTAGCTTTAGATTATAGTCTAGAGTAGATCATATTCTACTATTTATTATGGTTAATTTAAATGGTTGATATTTTTATAAATTAAAAACTTTCTCTCCAAAAGGCTTCATTTCTCACCGTAAAATGAATAGAGCTTAACATGTTTTCTACCAGTTATTTCGAACGTATTGATTATTTTTTAATTATTAATGCATTTAAAACTAAAAATTGTTAATTAATCGATCTTTATTCTCAAGTACTTTTGAATTGAAATAAAGGCGCTTGTCCGTTAGTCGAGCAGAAGCGGAAAATCGCCTAAGAAATTTGGCATTATTTGTCGTTCTACATTATATTATTTGGTTATTACATTACTACATTACATTATTCTACATTATTAGGCGATTTTTTGCTTTAAAATTGCTGTATAAAATTTGGTGAAATTCTTCATTATTTGGCTATTTTTCTCTTGCATCCTGCTAATGGAAAAGTACCAATCAGCAAAACGATTTTGAATATTTTGGTTTGATAATTTCTTTTATTTCAGGTACATACTGTAAATAAATTATTTTTAGGAAAGCTGTGTAGGCTACGTTTTGTTACAGAACCATTTGGTGCTTTGCGGTGTTGATAAATTTTCGGCAGTAGTATGGATTTACTTTGCATTCATTTTTTTGTTACCGTAATTCAATCTTTCCTGTTGATTTACCTTGATTTTTTCCTATTGTACGTATTCCTTTCGCTTACTTTCATTATTTTGGATTAAATTTTTTACGTGCATTCCTTTTTTTGCATTTATTGATTTTTTTTCTATATTTGCATTAATTTGCTGTATCGTTCATCGAAACCTTATGATTTGAAACGCTACTGCTACTGTTCGCACTACATTCGGCAATTTCACTAAACTTTGTCGACAAACTTTTTTTTGTTGAAAATTATATTCAACAGCATCATAATGATACTGTTTGATGACATTTCACATTGTGATCAGACCGCCAGTTCTTATACATACATATCACAATTTCCAAGCGTACGAAGTCACGGGTAAAAGCTAGTAATACATAAAAATAGAACATTATAATACAATGATTATTTTTTCCTCCTTATTTAACTTTAAATATATAAATTATTAAACTCTTATTTTCATTTAAATATTTTTATGAATATTTTTTTATCATATCAGAATCTGTTTTTTTTGGGGGGGGATGAGGGTTTTTGAGGTAAAAAAAATTATGTTGGCGAAATATAAAAAAATTATTACCTGAACGAGCACTTAAAAAAAACAGCTTTTAATAATGCGTTGCTATCGCATTTATGAAAGCTCTGAGTAAAAAATAAGTTAATGAATACCGCAAACAAAACCTAGGAAAATGCCATTTTGAGCGTGTGACTATATGAAATGAAATAAATATGAAATTGAATGTTTTTTTAAAAAAACAATAAATGCGAGACAAAGTTTTTTTTTTTTTTTTTTTTTCAATACTAAAGGGATTCATTCAATGAAAATAAATAATAAAATAAGTTAACTTGCATGAGCACGTGGTGCTTGGAAATTCAGGAAATTATGTTCTGACAATGATACATTTAAATATGCATAACAGATTTCTTTTTTTTTGTCTTCTTAATTTTACTCTATTTCTGAATATTTTATTTTTTAAATTTAATTTATTTTATTTTTTATTATTTTAGTTTACTTAAATCCTAATTTATTTTTTTTTAAATTTTATTCACTAATGGCTTAGTATACCTTAGGTCATAGATGCTAATTCATGGGGAAATGCTTTTGTGCTTTTTTTTTATCCTTTGACTATAGCTTGATTAAAAATCATGTACCAGCCTATAATGGATTTTTGTTGGCTGATTAAATGAGATTTTTATGGTTTTCATTTGAAACGTAAGACAAATAAGTACATGTTTCTTCTAAAAATATTTGAGGGAGGCAATATAATCTCATTTATTTCGCACAATAATATTTCAACCTTAGATGCCCACAAGTTGTTTTTTTGAGTAGGAAATACAATGTTTCCCAATAATCACAACTCTTAAATGGCCTCTTATGGGACCTGGTGTTAATGTTTCGGCTCTTGAGCCGTTGGGTTTCGAGTTCGGGATCCGATTCCATCAAAGAACCGTCGTGTAAGCAGGTCTGGTGAACGTTAAATTCATTGGAGACAAACATCTCCCATCTGGTGTGATTCGTAAGTTTGGGGAGGAGCTGCCAACTCGGGTGGCATTTTCGTCATCTGATCATAATTCAAAATTAAGAGGTCCATCTTGAAATAGATCTTGAATTGCTTTACAACGGAGCATTAATACAACCTAACTAAACTTAAAATTTATGGATTTATAGCACAAAAGATAAAAATAAAACGGATACCAAGAAAATGTATCTGAAATTATTATGAAGATAACGTTTAACTCTTCTTAATTATAGAAATTTGTTTAAAATCAAGTTATTCGATTGTGAATATTTTAGATTAATAAAGAATAATAAACTTGAAATGTTCTTCGAATTTTGGAACGAATTCGTAGATTCATCTACGAAAAGATTACCTAAGATATTTCGCAGGAAGATCGCTGGCAGTGGAATGTCTTCTATGAAAGGCATTATATAGGAATGTTTACAAGGTTCATGACATGGACGAAAAGCATGCGTGCTCATCTCAAATTAATAAGGCGTGCAGAAGCGGACAATAAATTAAGTATGATGTTAGCATTCACTATCATGCGTGTAAAGGTCATGACTGCTGTTAACATAGAATACGCTGTATAATTTATAAATATTTGTATAATTAATAAATTTATTATTATTTTTGACTGTATTGCTCAGCAATATGCAATGAGTTCTTAAATCTTTTTCTTACTTTATAAAACTGTTATAATGTTAAAATAATGAACCTAATTTTGTACCAAATTAAGAAGGTGCCTCGTGATTTTTTACTCACAAAATAAGCCGTTTCATATTTTATTCATTATATATGAAAAATCTGGTTATGAAATTAAAAATTTTACACCAATTACATAAAAAACATTGATATCAATGTGAAATTTTATTTAAAAACGAAATTTGTCTGAATTTATGAATTTTTCAGTTATTGCATCCACATACTTTCAACTATAAAAGCCAAAATACGCTTCTCTTTCAAGATTGTGTCAAAAATAGGACATTCAAATTCAACTCTAATAATAATTTTCTTTTTTTTAATTTCCTGCTTCTAGAAAATCGCATTTTTTAAATTATTATGTTCACAGGAATACTCAAAAATAAGACTTCCATTTCATAGATTTTGAAAGAAATTTGAGAAAAAAATTAATGTGAAGATCCATTCTAAATTTCATGACTGAAGTTTGCAACATTTTTCTATTATGTTCATTAACTAAGGAACATAAGTTCAAAAACATAGTTTTCTGAATGAGAAGTAAAATGAAATATGGAGACATCCAAATCTGGAGTTGATTTTTTAAAAATAATTATAATGAATACCCTTTAAAAATTTTAAATAATTGAAAATGAATAAAAAATTTCTTAACGGAAGATTGTTTAGGCATCTTTCAAAATTTTGTAGCAAAAAAAAAAAAAAAAAAAAAAAAAAAACTTGGTTGATTTGATGAAATATATTGTTACTATTATAATTTGAAAATTTGTGAAATGTACCTTTTAAATTTATTAGAATTTTAATCTGTGTTAAGTGAACAATCAGTGATATCAATTACATAAAAAATATTATTATAATAATGATGAAACAGGGCTGGGATAGTCAGGTTGGTAGAATTTCAGTTTCGTATGCCTTGGAAAGGTAGTTCGAACCCGCCAGCCAAAGACTCTCCGTGTGTGTGGTAATCGTTAAATCTTTCGTGATCACAAAGTCATCCATGTCGCTAGTAATACCACTTGGGTTACTGGATTAGGGGGAATCGTCCTCTGTTCCAGATCTAAGATTACGATTTGTGGATGAATAAATGAAATGCATGAATGAAGTCCGTCTAATAGGAAGGGTTAGACTTTTGTCCTCGGGTGTTCAGGTGCTCCATACCCTCAGAAGCTACTGCACCCCTCTTTCCGTTGTAAAGTGGAACACGAGAACAACAATAATGAAACATTCAAGAATATCTGTATGCATTTTTAAGAGATATTATTATTGACTAAAAATCAATAAATAATTGAATAAAATCAACAAGAATCAATAAAGTATCTTCGATGATTAAAAATTCTTTGCGGTATTTACGCTATAAGATATAAATATTAAAGAGAATAAAATATTAGATTTTGTAGACATAAAATAAAAAAAAATAATAAAATACAATTTTCTAATTTACTATATCGTTTCATGTCTATTCTACCGCTTTTCATTATCTGTAATGAAAATTGCTTCCATGTGAAAAATATAAATCATATTGATAAATTTTGAGTGAATTAAATAACAAAATTGTATGTATTAAAAAGTGAATATAAAAAAATTTGATAAAAAATAAAAAAAGAACAAGTGATACAATTCCTACTTAAGTGAACACAGAAAATTTTTATTTTAGTTATGACCGAAAAATATGTCACTAATATAAATACAAACATACAACTAATCTAAAGACAATTTATTTACAGTGTGTACCTGAAATGTAACAAAACAGGAAACCAATTAATCAAAATCAAGTCCATATCCTTTGAATACACAGCTATCAGCAAGCAGAACTAACAGCGCAATCGTGAATGCCAGTTACTGTAACGCATATGTGTGTATTTTTTTAAGCCAGTTAGGGTAACGTTATTGTGATTAGATTTCCTTTATTCTGTTTTATTTTAATTTAAAAAAGTTTCAGAATGAATCCGAAAATCAGAATAATGAACAAAGTTTAATTTTAAATGCATCAGGGACTAAGAAAACAAAGAGAATTGTTTTAAATAATCGGTCGAAAACATGTTAAACCTAACCTCATTAAATTAGGAATAACGCAAACTGAAGTCTTATTTTGGTGGAACGGAAGTAAAGATTTTTGGCGAGAAAATTAGTTTTTAATTATTGAAAATATAAGCAAATTAATAAAATAAAATTCGAAAAAAATGCATTGTATATGTCACCCACTACAAGTGTAAAAAATGTATTTGCACTTGATCGGATCAATAAAATGTATTATATTAAAAGTTGAAAATTTGAACAAGAACATATATATATATATATATATATATATATATATATATATATATATATAATAATAATAATATGGACAGTGTGAACTAATAGTAAAAATTGAAAGAGTATATCTAAGTGCCGAAAAAACATCCATTGAATGTTATAATTTTTTGTAAGTATCGCATTTTAATGGGCCACACGTAATGCTATTCGTTTTTAATATGATAATGTTTTTAGTTTCTCGTATTATCTGCAAATTACGTTATAAGATATGCAGGATAAGAAGGGTTTGAATAGTATTGACAATTTTAATGACAGAATTCTTTAATTTATATTTCCCTAAAAATTTGATAAAAAAATCTAAAAGCTTTTCATTAAATCCATATACAAAATTTCATCTTTCTAGATCAAAGCGATTTTATGTTATAGTTTCACAAACAGACAAATATAAGTCCAAATATAAGTGTTTTGGTTTCATGGAGGTCTGATATCTAAAGATTCTTCCGAAATTCGAACGATGAACGAATGTAAAGAAAATATATACCGGAAATAAACATTTCAGTCGCACACAAAATTAATGACAAATGTTAATGTCAGAAATTTCAAATATGCTTTAGAAACTTTAAATTATTTATAAAGTCGTTTCAGATGCATTTATGCTCTAAATTTAAATTAATGAAACTTTGTTTCAAATTTGATGTAGAAACAAAAATCATCAAGTTTTTGATGAAGAAAAAATTTGAATAGCTTTTATAAAATTAAATATTGGTTTAATTTTTAATCAACAATACTGTAATAGAGTGAAGATGGGAGATACTATATTTTTGATTACTATTTCCAAAAAAATTATAAGCTGTTTTTAATTGATGGCAAAAACACAAGTTATTCTGTTTTATACCTTTTTTAAAAATAATTAATGCTAATTTTTTTAAATAAAAAAGGAGTTCCTCTTGTAAATTAATTATAATAAAAATCAGCAAATTAATACTTAGAGGAAATTAAAAATAAAACTACTATACAAAAATGATATACATTTCCTGAATGGTATTATATATTTAACTGTAGCAAACATTTAATGAAATATTTTCGAACTTCTTGTATACAAAAATTTTGGTTTTCTTAATTAAAGATGAAAGATGGGAAAAAAGTTTAAAATAACTGCTTCTATTGAAAGGAAATAATTTCGCAGCTCATATTTCTTAACAAGGTAGAAATATTTTCCAAAACATTGAAAAATCTTACAATTTTTCTATTAGAATTCCAGAAATATACAATCTTAAAATGAAAAAAATTTATAATGAAAGAGGAAAGTTTTGGAATTATGAATTTATAAATATTTTATTTTATTTTTAAAAATTGATAATTTATAAACCGTCGGAAAATGTATTAAAAAATTCACCTTCAATACTATCATATTGGCCTACAAATACTAGGTCATATTTCGTTTTCTCAATATCTTCATTGTGCTCTTTTGTCCCAAAAGAAACTTTTTTAATAATTTGGTTAAGATATACAACGAGATTAAAAATGTAACAAAAGAAATAAGAATATTCTTTTTAAGTATAACCAAGCAAAAAGAATTGATTAAATCTCTTCTATTTCTTTCGTTAGTGCCACTGAAAATTTATTTTTTTCCGCTTTGAAAAGGGATGGAATTAATCAAGATATTTGCGAATCATCCTTTATTGCGAGCAACGGTGAATACGTGGATGGCTTTAATTATGGCTAGAACCATTGAACAATATTTTTTTTTGTTCTTATTAAGAAGTGCTACATTCTTTTTGTGTGGAACACTTATTATTCTTATTTCGATTCATTGAATTATAGCCATGGAAGATGTAAAAATATATGGAATTTCTCGATGCAATTACTTTATTCTATGCATAACATAACATTTCGTAGATATCTAAAAAAACTGAATTCTTTATATTTATTATTTCTTAAAAACCTACAGAAATAAGCTAATGCTTAAGAGAATTTGTGAATATTCTTTTATTTCATGATCCAACTTCACTTTTTTCTATTTAATAATTTAAAAAAATCTTTGTGTGTATACTGCACCATCAGTCTCCACGTCCGAGTGAAATGATAGAGATCAATGACGTAAACATATTCTTCTAAAGGATTCCTGCTTTTCTCTTGTGTAAGTCAACATGCGTGAATCCCGATGAAAAGTCAATAATCAGACTTGTTATAATATGTATTTGAGACTAGGAATAAAAGCTCCGTTTCTTTTTACACAATTATAACCGTTTGTCTTCGATAACTACCACGGCTAGCTTTTAACATTATTTATTTGTAGACATTCACTAAACATAAACACATACACAAACAGTTATATAACAAAAGGGACAACATAACGAAACCAATTAAGACATTTACGAAAAACAAAAGACAATCCTCAATCGAGACGCTCTCTCTAAGTTGGCTGGAGGTCGACTGGCTATGGTGGCCTAGGTGGATACTGATCTAGGTGGCGCTGATGTTTCCTCTAGGTGACGTTGCCACAGTTCCGTTACACAATTTTTTAATCTTCCCCTGCCTTTGTACTGTGCTGCTTGTACATAATGTGTGCTTCTTGAGATGGAATAAAAGTTCAACCTGCCTTCTCCCAGGATTCTGTCACGACTCTGCTTTTTGCTTAAAACGCAAAATTAATATGTGGTTACATTATATAATTTATATCTGTGTTTTATAAACCAAATTTTTAAATGTTTTTTTTAAATTTATTTACATGTTCTTCTGTGAAACAACACAGAATAGATTGGTTTTTTTTATATTTCTTATAATATAATAAAGAGTAAAAAAAAACAATTAATTTTAATTGATGATGCCATTTTCTGGGGAATGTTTGTGGACTCAAATGGTATTCATTTGAAATATAATATTAGAATTTATTCACATTAGCTTTGCGTCTCATAAATACTATGGTTCACTAAATTTTGAGGTGGATGTTCTAAAGTGGGATATATATTCTCAAATGCAGATCAGGGTTTTAAACATGAACCTTCTATTTCTTCTTCAAAAGTGCTACAATATCCTGTTTTATATAGTCTTTAGTGAAAGCACACTCTGCAACTGTACATTGGAAAGGAAGCACGGATTAAGACAATAAGTGAATTTGGAATTTTTTTCACGCAATCTTGCATCTCTCAAGTTCTGACAAAGAAAAAAAATAGATAAAATTCTCGAAGGAAGGCTCGGTGGCTTAATATTAACATTTACTTTCTTTGACTGAAATAGGATTTTTTTCTCGTGTTTTCTAAAATGATTTTTCTTGGTAATTTTGTGTTAATTGCAATTCTGTTGCTTGTGCTCATTAAAAAAGTTTTTTTTACTCCAGTGGCGTTTGGATAAATTAGAGAGACATTAAACGCAATGCATTGTAATTTTTCTAATGTGAAAAAATTCTGTTAACTCAAAAATTGAAACTAAGTAAATAGAAAGTGAAAGGTAGCTTATTATTAAAAAATAATTTAAAATAATCTTTTATCTCACTTTTATTTTTTGCAATTCAAAAGACATTTTTCTTTTAAATGTTGATAAATTAGATAAATACTACTTTTTACGATTTCTGTGCCCCTATTTTTTATTGTATGATCGATCCTATTCGATTCTAAATCATTAAACAAGCAATTATTACTTAGAATATAATATAAGAAACATTTAGGAGCAGATATTTTTATGATTGACCATTCACTATACTTATGTTTGAAAATAAGAAATCACTGCTATGAATAGATGTGTGGATTACATTTATCATTTTTTACATTATAATATATATAGGCTTAATCATTATTTTACAAAAGAGCAACATGTGATATATAATATGCAAAAATAAACCAAACAATTTGGAAAGTAGAATGCTAGAATTAGATTTTCTAAATTTGGCATTCAGTTATTTTTTTAGTAGTAAGTGTTCGTTAAGAAAGGAGTTACTAGAATTTGGATTCCAATTAAGTGGAAACATATTTTTTAAATTTCCTCTCAAAGGTCTTTAGCATATAATTCCATAAAAAGCTGTTTTTTGACAATTTTAAAGTTCAAAAAATAATTCTGTTTCTATATAATATTCTCTCCAATTTTGATTTAAAAATGTTTTCTAATGTATTTAACTACAATTAATTCCATTGCTTCATTTTCCAGATTTATTCTCATACGAGTTAAAGCCATACTAAATACGCCATTTGTATGCACGTTTTCACTGCTAAATAATCAACTTCTTACACTAGTAGGATTTGTATTTACAAAACTCTTATCACATACTCTTCTAACAAATTTATCATGTCAGAGGAGACTTTACAAGGCATTGGTGTACAACAGTTACGAAATATGAAATATGACATGGATTTAGAATGTTAGTAATCCTTGTTAGTAATCTTGGCTATTATTTGGTGATTAATCTTCGCATGCGTTATAAAGTACATGACAATATAGTTTGTGTTTTAGACTCGTTTTTCTCTACTGACCGAACAAAATTTGATACAAACAACTCCTGTAGTTACAAATTCTTAACCAGTATTCGATATATTTGGGTCATTCGTCTTTGAATTATCGCATTTATTTCTTTATGAAAGTATAGGCGGATAGAAGAAGTATCTTTTATCAAATATATGTCTTTTAAAGAACCTGTAAAATCGTTCAAAATAATGATATTATAAATTAAAGCCCAAAGGAATAAACATTTCAATTCATTCGAGAATAACTAAAAACATAGCAGAGATGTCAATCAAATTCCAAATATTTTTGACCTTATCGCTCTTGTGATAATTTTTTGCAGCAATTTAAACATATTTCTTATTACTTGTGTATGCAAAGTTTTTTGTGTGTTTTAAATATTACTTTTTATCAAAATTTATTATTTTATTAATTTGCTTTTTAAAATGCATACAAAATTGGTTTTAAAACTTTTTTATCAGTACAATATGATCCGTAATAAGGAAAAAAATTCTATTAAAATATGTTGTTTTCTTCGAGATTAAAAATGCTTATGTTCTTATCAAAAGGTATTATTTATGAAAATGAAATTCCCGAATCTCATTAAGAATAACAGATAAAAGAAAAAGGAAGTAACCAATTATTTCATACTGTCCTTGATCTTGATTTAAATTATCATATTTCAGCTCCAAATGAATTTAAAACGCACAATTGCAGAGCGGAAAATTTTATCCATTTACCACAAATAAGATAAAGATAAATAAATTACGGGGCAGAAAGCTTTCTCGTGTCAGTAATTGTCGCAGACGATAATCCTATAGAAATTCGAAAATAATCGGTTTCCGAACACATTAAACCAGTGGAAAAGAATTTTATGAATACTTCGCGTTTCGAAAAAGGAACAAAGAGGTCCATTCTCATCCCATCCAATAAGTTTAAAATAAGTAATTGAAGGCATTACTGTCTTTAATGATTCCTTCAGAATTCTTGTTAAAGGCATTGAGAACTTCACTTTCCGTTAACGAATCTGGATGAAATCCGCCGAGTGAATAATTAACAGCTCAGGAATTCTCTGAAGGGATTGCCAGGATGCATTTAAAAACTCACTTTAACTTAAATCACAGCTAGACATTTTTGAGGCTACGCTTCAATTTAAAAGATTTCATCAGCCATTTCCAGAGAGTTTTCTGCGTGAAAAGAAAGTTCCATTTATTAAGATTCTTCGTCACTTAATTGATATGGATAATCCTATTTGTTGCTCATTCAGTCGTTAATGACGGAGGAGATGTTGGTTGTAATTTAATTATTTCGTAAGATTAAAGTTAAGTGCATTAGGAATGTCATTTTTTTTTCTTTTTGACTGCTTTTATTAGAAGTCTAGATTGTTATAGAGTGACAAAAAAATAATCTAGACAAAGACTAAATGCGAATCGATATGCTTAATGATATACAATGGAATGGCTTTTCACAGATGCATAAATGTGATCCAATAGCCAATTTCTAAGCTGTTGGTGATAGACATTCCAGTTAGAAAACCAGTAAGAATTAAAGTTTTTTAACTTCTAGTTAGAAAAATCCTTAAAATTCTATAAAGAATTATACTTAATACAGCCGCTTTTGGAAGTGAAATGGATCTTCTACGAAACGGTTAATTTTATTTCAGTTAAAATGTTCAAATATATTTTTAAATACTTAATTACGCCGAATTATTAGGCTTAAAATTATCACTTTTTATCACCATTACATTTATCATATTTTAATAGTTCTGTTTAACTATTCTTCATTGAATGAACTGTTTTAATAGAGATGATTCCCATGACTTTTAGAATGCCTTATTTTCTCGTTTCTAGTGCTTTAATTAGAAGTGTAGATTGTTATAAAATGACAACAACAAAAAAAGATTAAAATGAAATCTGCTATGCATATTTCCACGTATCATGTCAAAACATCATTTCTTGAACGGCCAAGCACCACGTTCTCGTGAAAATTTAAATTATATTTTTATTCATCAATTGTTTCATTGAATGAGTCACTTTAGTATTGCAAACGATCCAAAAAAACTTTCTCTCGCATTTATTGTTAAAAAGATATCACATTTCTGGTTTATTTCATTTCATATAATCACATACTGAAAATGACATTGCTCTAGGTTTTATTTGCTGTAATCATTAAATTATTTTAAAAAAAATCAGAGCTTTCGTAAATAGGATGTTATTAAAAGCTGATTTTTTGAGATGCTCGTGCAGATAATAAAATTTCAATTTTTCGCCCATGGATATTTTTATTTTTCGCCTACAGGATTTTGTTGACGACACAAAACCTCATTCCTTAAACAATATCATGTTCTGATATGATAATAATCTAGACAATGACAAGCAATCAAGTAGACAATGAATCAATATCTTTAAAGATATACATTGGACTGTTTTTTCCCAAATGTTTAATAGTCAATAGTTAATACATAAAACTTTAAAGACACAAGTACTTTCAGTTAGAAAAGCGCTTAAAATTATGTGAACAATTATGATTTATACAGTTCGATTTAGGTGGCTAGATGGATCTTTTATGAATTGGTCAATTTTTTTCTAGTTAAAACATTCAAATATATTTTTATATACTTGACTATGCCGAATTGTCAGACGTAAAATTATAATTTTTTATCACTATTACATTTTTCCTATTTTAATCGCTCAGCATGTTCTTTCCCAGATGTTTAATCCTTTCGGCTCTCCCGATGGCATTTGCCACCGTGGTATTTTAAGTTCTTAATTTCTATTTCTTTTCAAACCTGATGGTGGCATTTCCTGGTGCGACTTTCTGGTTCCTATACCCGTGTTGAAAATGAAACGAAATTAAAAATTCTCTTGGTAACACTTATAACTAATTTACATAATTTTTTTTTATTTCTCATTTCTAAAATTCAGGATTGAAAGGGTTTATTGTGACCAAATAGCTGATTTCTTAGCCGTTAGAGATAGACAAGCAATTTCAGTTAAAAAGTGCTTAAAATCCCAAGAAGAATTATTCTTTAAACAGCCGCTTTTGGTGGTCAGCTGGGATCTCTTATCAATTGACCAATTTTATTCATCAAAACGTCCGAATATATCATTTCATTATTTTTTCGAATTTACCATTTATTATATATTTTATATCATTATAATTTTTTTTCACCAATTACATTTACCATATTTTAATTGTCTTGCATAAGTATTCTTCATTGAAGGAACTGTTTTAATTGAGAGAAATCCTATGACCTTATAGCACTATTAGAAACGTAAATATGTATTTTATTTATGTTCCAAATTTCGTGGTAATGAAACTTCATTTTTTTATTTGTCTTGTAAACAGCTAAAATATTAAACAGAATCTTCATTACATGGATCAACAAAGGGTGAATATATGTAGATTAAAGGAAAACAAATTGATTTTAATGGTAATAAAGTAATTGTATGTTTAAAAATAGGTTTAAAAAATTGAAGATTGCCAAGTTTGAGGAAAAAAACTTGCACGACTAATAAATTGTTTTAGCTAGAACGCGCACTCACTTACAAACACACATGCACACTCGTAAACACACACACGAGCACACTCATACACACACGCATTTTTATTAATAATAGAGATGTGCTTCTAAAGAAATTACTCATTTTAATTTTTTAAAAGTTAGCGTTTTTTATGTTAATTTTTTCTCAATCATAGTCATCACACTTTTCTTGGAGCAATAATATTTTAAACTAAAGTTATTCGTTTTTGATATTAAAATTGACCAAGTTCTGAAGCTTTAAATATCAATATTTTAGGTAAGTTAAGACTTCTTAAATAGTAACTTCAAAACAAAACTCTTGATGTAGATGTCCATTTATTGGTTAAACAGAATTCGAGATTTGTTACTCATTTTTAGCATTAAAACATTTATTAAGATATTTATATAAAATATTAAAATAGAGGTCATAATTATAAAAGTAAATCTGCAATTTATTTTTTGCTTAACTTTCAAATATTTATTTCAATCGCATTTATTTCTAGTTTCATCGAAATTTCGTAAATTAATCTGTAAATGAAAAGTGAAATTAAATCACTTACTATCAAATAAGCTATTCATAAATCATAATATTTTTTATATAATTTTATCCCAAAATTTAATAAATGTTTAAGCAAAAAGTTGTTGAAAATTTAGAGAATTATGCTATTCTTTTTCAAACGTAGATTAAAATTATTGTAAAGTATAATCTGACTGATTTCCCATTAAATTAGAGTGACTGTTATTTTTTTATTAAAAGGACAATGCTAACTTAACAGTTCATTGTGAATAAGCACAATTTAAGGGAAAATCTCCAGAGAAATAACACATAACCAAAATCGATATATCCGGCGGCTTTCAAATTTTTCTTTACTTCTCACGCAGAAAAAAAGTCATTGTTAGGACAAGGTAGTAAAATTAAGCGGAGAATTAAAAGCTTGTCTAGCAAGATGAGAAGCATGTTATAATATTTGATTTTTGCGTCAACTTTTCTGAGGAAAAAGGGCCGAAAAATTTAGCAATTACTTACTTTATTCATTCAGTTTTTGTTTTCATTGAGGATTTTTTAATTGGGTATAGTTCGTTTTTAGTTGCCAAAAGCCTTTTCATTAAAAATATCAATTCGATAACTGTACAACTTTTGGGGTTTTTTTTAAGTTAATGTGATTCTCATTGGACAAATTTCTGATCACATGAACATAACAAATATTTAACCCTACTTTTTTTTTGAAATTTTGTGAATTATTTCGGACATGGATAAAAAATAATAAAAAATTACAAAGGATTAAATTGATAGGTGTTTTTAAATAAATACATTGACATTTATAAAATCACAGGAATGTATTTAATATTTGTATATCATTTCATGTAATCAAAAGTTTCAACAAAAGAAAATGTAATATTTCAATACCTTGAGGCAATACAGCTTTTAGCTATAGAAATTGAATTCATATCTTTCTTCAAGCTACAGATATTTATTGTGGGTTCTTAAAGGAATATTTATATACAGAGGTTGTTTTCTTGGATATTTATAACGAATTTTGAGCCGTTATTGTTTTAACGTAATAGAGTGTAATAAACATTTCAATGGGAATGAATATAAATGAATTAGCCGGTTAAAAGGTGACATCTTAAAGTTTTCACCTTTTTTCCCAAGTATTCTATCTATTTTTCAAATATTCTATCTATAAGGCTTTCTTCGAAAATAAAGTATGTCTTTTATTCTCCATGGAAGAAGTTTTTTTTTAATGTCAAACTTCAAGAACTTTTGATTTTTATTCTTCTATCATTTTTCAGATTTAATCTACTAGATTTTAGCTTCGAGAGAAAAGCTCTTTTAAAACCTAAATGCAATATAATAAATTATGGGAAGCTAGCGAACTTTATAGAAATATGTTTAAAAGTCACACTCATATATATGTGTGTGTTTGTATCTGGGTAACATTATTGTTTTATGAAAACGGAAGGTGGTTTCTAAGACATATATGACACTTTAAATTTTTTAGTTCGGTTTTTTTTTGCATCAGGGGAAACATGCATTATGTGCAAGCAGAAGCGACGAGCAAAACACAGAACGACACAAAACGGAATGAGAAAAAACTGAAATGAAACTGAATGAATTATATTCACAGGGATGAAAATTTTATCCCTGTGAATATAAACTGTTAGATTTTAATAGGGATTTTTGAAACATGTCAATCACTTGTGCATCTCTTATAAGGGAATCATAGGGATCTTTTAAAAGAATGTGCTTGACTGGGTTGTTTTTATCCCTTCACTCGGAGTGTAAGAATTTGCCAACTTTAGCTCATTCAGCAATTTTACAAAACTACTGTTCAATTAATTAACTAGAACAAGTGGAATGGATCAGAAAATTAGAGAATACTTTTTAGACTGATGTTACTATGGGCTAAATTAAGATAAAAATTTGGAAATTATTTAGGGTTATATATATATATATATATATATATATATATATATAAGATCATTTTTAATTTTTATTCCGTCTTTGAAAGTTCGAAGGTTTTTAATTCTATAACTTTCTGATGAATTAAATATATATAAAGTTCTTTAGTAATAAAAGGTAAAATTTTTTTTGTCTTAATTGAAAATCTGTTACTTAAATCTGTCTGAATTACTTTTTCTCTTGGTTTTTGTGCTAATCAAATATTAAATTACTAACATTTCAAAAGAAATTAACTGATATAAATTAAATAATAAGCAGCCCATGTAATTTATTGGTTTCATTTTGTTAAAATTTATTCTTTGTTTTCGTTTAGAAACATTTTCAGTGCACAAAATTTTATAATCAAAATTTTTACCAAATTAAGTTTGAATATTTGAAGTGTAATGGCTTAAATTTTTAAAGGGCTTTTTATAAATTCATGTAATTTCAAATAATTGCAGCAGTTTAAATTTCTGTTTATAATGTAAAGCACATAAATGACACTTATCATAAATTATAACCATTTAATGATTATACGTTAGAAGATTGAAGAATATTTAAATTTTTCAGTGCGGATTGCAAGGCATAACACATTAATGATTCCCAGCAATATTAAAAATAACAATTAAATAATTTCCAAAAAATGTAAAAATAAACAAGTAAAAGAAGGGAAAAAATCCAACAAACCTTTAGAATATAGAAAAAAATTCCTATTTTTGCCGTAGAAGTCAAAATTAATAATTTAATGTGATTAAAATTATGTGATTGATAAAGCATCGTAATCTTCCTTTTCTATGCATGAATAATTTAATATTTATATGGAATACATGCCTAAATAATTTCTTAATTTTTATGCTTATATTTTTGAAGATAAAAGAATTATTAATATTATTTTTTACTTTGATTTGCAATTTTATATAAAAGAACTGCTTGAATTCGGTACATACTTCATTTATAATACTGTTTATAGGATAAATAAAAAATCTGAATGATCCAATGTAAAATTATACATTTTCTGGTATTTCAAGGAGATTTAAA
>JAOUZG010019159.1:27126912-27161475 GCA_026289955.1 Argiope argentata | reverse complement strand
CAATGTAAAATTATACATTTTCTGGTATTTCAAGGAGATTTAAAATAATCCACTCTAACAAAATCCATACAGGATTTCACTCTAAAATTTGCCTTTAATTTCCAAATAATTTAATATTTGTACAAACTCTTGATTCCTTTACTAACCCATGTTTGATTATTTCTGCGAAAGTATTTACCACTGTGATATTTTGCTATCACTTAAACGTATGATTTATTAAAGTTTACGTTAAGCGACACTACGTTTAACGTAAACTTTACTTACGTCAAATGTTATAAATATAAAAATGCGTGAAACATTATTATTTAAATAAAACTGTGAATGCTGGCAACAATTTTAATGAAAATATTGATTAAAAGTGCAATAATTGTTTTAGTAAACAAACAATCATTTTATAAAAATACTGTTTTCAGAGAGATAAAATTGCTTTCTAACTTAAATACATTTCATTTTTCATAAACTAATACCAAGAAATAATACCGTCATATCCATATTTTTAACAAGAATTTAGATTTTGAAGGCGATAAGATTTTAAATTTAATATTTAAACTAAAATTCAAATCATTTATTTCCGATATTTGATGCAAAATAATCTGAAGGACTTCATTACACATAATAAAGAAATACTATGAGTGTATAATTAATCTAAAATAAGGTTTCAAATAAGAAAAGATAGTTTTGTTTCATTAATGACATAAGAATAATTCTTTAAATTTCCATAGTAGAAATTTTGGTTTTAAGTTTTTTTTTGGATTAAAAATTTAATACAGAATCTCAATCAATTGTAAAGTACTTTTGTATAATATAAGAGTATATATATAATTAAGTATATTATTATTATTAATAATAAAAGATTATAATAATAGTTAATTATAATTAGTTATTAATAAAATAATAATAATAATTAAGTATGTAATAATTATATATAATATTAATTAATAATATAAGCATTTCTATAATATTTTTTATGCATAAGTGACATTTTTTTCATAAATAAAATTTCTTACATTTAGTTATATTGAAATGCATGTTTGCATAGAAGAATGAAACTTTTACTATTTCAATTCCGTTAAAGTTTCATAAAATATGGAAAGAAAGTACATTTTAAAGAAATATCGGCAATTACTTTGGATACTGAAATTTATAAACATAGTAGTTCAACTAAAAATACATAATACGAAAGATAATTTTATATCAAAATGCTTTTTCTTTGAAGAAATATTTGATATTTTTTATATAGATTAATTAAAGATAAAATGCAGTATATATATATATATATATATATATATATATATATCAGGAAATAGTTTTTTAATTTACAGATTAATAACAGATTAAAATGCTTCAATTTTTTTAAAAAAAAATTAAACAGTTTTATTTCAAATACTTGTTTTCTTTTGAAAATCAAATAAAAATAATTTTAATCATAAATTAATTCTCATGCGCCTCTTTTTGGAAGAAAATCTTGTGTTAAATATTTTTCATTTCCGTATGAAATTAACTTACTATAAAATTTACATAAGCCATTTATGAAGTTTTTAAAATAGATACAACATGAAATATATTTTTTTTACAAATCGAAAATGATAATAATAATTGGATCACTCAGAATAATATTAGAATTGAATACAAGATCTTATCATACATTTTTTATAAAAATAATTTAATCAAAGCACTTTTCTGAGACATGCATAATTCAATTAAATTAATTGTGCGGAAAAATAAATTTAATACGAGGAGAATTTTTCTTCATCACCAATTAGCCAAACTATTTAATCTTATCGTAAATTAAAATGAATTCATAAAGTTTTTGTTGAAATTCATTTATTACTTAATTAAGTTTCCTAAAAAAATATCAATTAAAAATATTTTATAAGTACGATTAAAAGTATATTAAGTAAGTTTTGAATTCAAATAATTGAAAAGCAATCAAGTAGAAAATTAACATGGGAAAATTTAAATAAATTCTTTAAAAAATTTTCTTCTTAAAACATTAAGTAAGTTTAAGTGGTTATTTTTTTAAATGTACTCAAAGAACCTATTTTTATTACTTATCAAACCCATTTTCTTAACTTGAAAAGTCAACTTAAATAAAATATAAAATATTTAAGGTCTTAAATAATACTTTATTTATCGATTATTAGTGTATTTATATTTAATGTGTAGTGATTATTAGCGCTGTTAATGTCTTTATGCTTAATCTGTTAATGAAAAGCCATTATCAAACAAGCTTAAATAAATTGGATAAGCTTTACGCTCTGTCTAGAAATTGTTAAATTCAAAGCTGTTATCTAATTAGAAGAGAATTCTTGTTTATAGAAAATGTGAATGACATTAGGCACATACATTTTCACAAAATTCTTAGTAGAACAATCGAATTTTCATACTTAATCAGAACTATTCATAACGCATAAAGCACTGTTGGGAGCCAAATTGAAATTATAAATACATCTATGGAAATTATATTTTACAAAAACAAATCCTTAAGGTTGAAATGTTATTAACTTGAGAATTAATTTTTTATTAAAGTTAACTTTTATGAAATACTGTTAATTATCTATCTAGAAATATATGATTAAGTTTCATATAGATATATTTTAACCCTCTATGAGCCCGTGTAACTTTCAGGTCACATTTTCATTTATCGACATTTTACAAAATAATTATACATTTTTTCATGAGATAGAGCATAAATCGTAACTCTATGCCACTCTATGCCACTTCAAACACAGTCAATATTAGTGTTCATGACCATTGCTAGGCTCATCAACCCGAAATAGCAAAATAATTGCTGTTGGTAGTAAAAATACGCGAAACCATTTGATCCAATTGAAATTATTTGTGTTTTTGTCAGTGATCATCAAACTATGTTTAGGGATGCATGAACATTTATGCCTTACACCGAATGCAAATTGTTTAATGGACTTTCACATATGAGCTATAATACATAGAAGTGCAAATTTTCTAGGTCGATGTGGCTTGGAAGTCACATATTGATTATAATGCAATAAATTGTTTAAACACAAAAATTGGTTTTCATTTGCATATATAAGTATATAATTTCTGATTTTTCGTTCCCACAATTTTTTTTGAGTTAAAATAAAAACTAAGCCCAAAGAGAGTGAATTCACAGTGTTTCCTTACTTTCTGTAAAAAAATTAATCTAACATTTAAATCAAACACAAAGCAAAAAATGGAAATAGTAATAAAAATTGGGAAAAAAACTATATAATTTTCAATTGGAATAAGAACTATAATATGTTATTAAATTAAATAATAAATTAGAAATAAAAACCATTAAAAATGTATTTGCATTTTAAAATCTTCTAAAGATAGTACTTATTATTCAACTCTAATTAAAATAATGAATATTCTTTTGGAATTATTCTAATTATTTATACGCAAATTATTAACAGAAAATACACCAAATTTCAAATAAAAGTAATATTTCGAAAAAAAATCCACAGATGTCTATCTTTATTTAAACTCCAATTAAATATCGTTCCAAATTCCTTCTTGCTTTAAGAAAACGATTTTTTGTAATCAAATAAACTATACAATTTTTTTAAATGCTAATGATTTCTAAAAAGTTTATCATTGTTGGTTTTTCTACTTCATTTTAAGATTTCATAAAAAAATTTATCAACACACCGATTTTAACCAAAATTAACACTTACCTTAGCACATTCCGAGTTTTGTACTTCTAGGCTTCGAGTACTTTCAACCATTTCAGAGATGATTCTTTTGCTTCGTCTTTTGCCACACAAAACAGTTTGACACCAAGATACATCTTCTTTTTCTTTCACTTCCAGTTTGCTTTTTCGAAATGCATGCTTTAAACACGACTTGGGTTGCTCTGTGGTGGTTTCAGTCGGAACTGGGTCTTCAGAGAGACTTTTCCAATCATTGCTACATGTAGCCATAATGGACCAAAGTTTGAGTAAATTGTTCACGCAAAGAAGCTCGATAAAGTTGCGGGAGTTCCGATTTCGGAAAGATATGTCTTCAGCGGTGAAAATATGCTTTTAAAAAGTTACCATGCAATTTCAAGTTTTTTAGCAGTCGTATCCATTAGTTAAAAACAAGTATGCATAGCATATTAAAAAGTTATTCGCTATCTTCGAATAAAAGAATGAAAATGGAAATTAAAGAAATAACTATAAATGATATGTCTTATCTCTGTTCAATAAATTGGAGTATGTAGAATTTTATGTAATTGTATAAATAGAATAATTCTACAATGTTTGATTAAAATCGGTACATGAGGAATTTTTAGTAAAAGAGCGTTGCTATAAAATTTTCAAACACAATGTCTTCATGTAAATATGAATGGAGTTACTTTGATCATGGTTCTCAAAAGGATTCAAGAACAATGGCAAACGTAAAACTTAATATTAAGTTTTCGCCTCAAGATGAATATATTCCAATATCAAAATATTCCAGAATAGTCTAAGATGATAGAGAAATAATGTTGTGCATCATTTTAAAGCAGATTTTTTTTTATCAACAGCAGTGTTCTAATTTCGGAAATTATTCTGAGAATTAAAAAGAAAGAGCATATTTTTAAAGTTGGTGCTAAAACATTAAGTGAAGACACTTTCATTTGAAGGATTAAAAAATAATAATAATAAAATTCTTTTTTGCAGTTTCATTCAGTAAATTTTCATCGAGAAAAAGAAAGCTGTTCCTTTTTTTAAAATTATTTTCATCAAAGATTAAATGACTTATATGAATTCTTCATAAAATTTCCTTCCATTTATTGATTCAGAATATTCTATTGTAATCAAAGTTTACTTAGTTAATAATAAAAGTTTTAAACAAAAACGAGATATAATCAATCCATTAATTCTTCTATTTGGCACAAACTATTTGTAAACTAAAACTAAATATCAGAAATTAGTTGCTACGATACATATTTCTATACGAAGAATTAACTGAGAACATTTGCAGATCGATTAAGAAAAATCTAGACATCTTGATTCTAGAGGATGCGTTATTATTTTACCTAACATAAACTTCGATTAAAACATAAAATAACAATATGTGATCGCATTTTCTGCAATAGAAAACAAAATGTCAAAATTTTAAAATCAGCAAAATGATAATGCTAAATAATTATTACATCTATCTCTTTTAAAACTGGAACAAATTTCGAAATGATAATGGATTTTCTCTGTAGCAATCTACATTATTTACCTATTGCCGCATGCAGACGCTGAGTTTTAAAGTGAAATAAAAAAGAAACTCTACGAACACCAAACACTACTAGTTCATTCTGGAATAACATCGCTGCAAATGACAAGAGCCGAGTATAGGTTTCGGTTGAAATTTCGCAGCAACACAAACCAGATGGCGCTGCTGTAGGAGATGCGCGAGTTCCACATTTGGCAGTTTAACGCTTTTCCTATGGAAAGAGGAAGAAGTTCGATGTGAGAAATTGTGCATCTGCTCTTAAAACTGCGAAGGAAAAACTGTGGTATAATTTTGCGTAAAAAAACACCAGGCAATTTTACCATGAGAAAAGAAAGGAATAAGATCCTTTCCTGAAAGAGTGCTTATTCATTCAGCAATTAACTTTTTTTATTTCATATTTTTTTTATTGTTTCTTTAAGTTATCTTTACCGAATTAGTTTCTTAGAGTTTGAATGATAAATGATTTTGGTGTAGAATTAAGGATAGATTATCAAATGCATAAATAAAAGAAAATATTTAGAATTGTTTAAGGTTTGATCGAAGTAAAGTTATCAAATGGAACTTGAATACGCTTGTATTTGATTTTTTAAAGATTTATTTTAGATTCGATTATCGTGTTTCATGTTTAATTGTTCATTATATATATTTGTTAGGAATTTTTGTTGATTAAAAAAGGATGTAGAAACATTTAAAACTACCATTCATAAAAAAAACTAATATATCTTTTAAATATTTTCTTTTTTCTCATACCTTTTTCACAATCCTATTAAAAAATAACCTATTCTATATTCATATCAGCCTCGTACACTCATAATCGATACAAATATTGTTATCGATTGATGATTGTTCATCATAAATATGGCTTTCAAATATTTTCTTAAGCACAAGCAATTTAAAAGTGCCTCGATGCACAAAATCAATTAAGCAATTTTTTTAAAAAATATATGTTTTCAAAGCTTTTAAACATATGAAACTGATTGTATAGTTTCTTTTCTAAAATTCACAATATAAAATTAATATACGAAATGCAAAAAAAAAAAATGAAGGGATATTCAAATTTTTGCTATAAAACATACAACATGTTTGTGTTTTATGGTTTATTTATTTAACTAGATTACATCAGTCATTTTATTTGCACGCTAATATTTTTGCTTAATGCAGTTAAAAAAATATCTATTCATCAAGCACTCAATTTTATGCCTTATTGGAAGTAGATTTCATAAAAATACAATAAGTAAAATTTCAATAATAATGTATACTGACTTTTAATCACATTTTTATTAAAACTAATTTTTTTAATAGTCACAAATAATATTTTTTAAAATTTATTTTTTCACCCATTTATGGTTGTATTAAAATTATATAATTTTGTATGATATACTTTTTTCGTTTTTACAAAAGCATTTATCATGTATTTGCAGTATTTTGTCTTATGAAAAAAGCTATTTGGTAATAAATTGTGACTCATTATTACAAAATTGCTTAGTAATAACAAGAAGAAATTATAAAGAATAATATATATTATAAATATTATATATAATATTTATTAAATATTATAAAGTATAATATTATGAAAATGAAGAAAAGTTGATTTAAAATATTCACTTTCCTTAGTATTTAAAGAATTATAAAAGTAAAAACTGAAATATTTGATTTTTTTTCCTTTTTTGGAATTTTTGGGTGCATAAATTAACTCTGCCACGAATTTTCTCTGCAAAAAAAGAATACGAATCCTATCAATCAATTTTTTAACTATACTTCATACAGCAGAGGAAAAACTCTTTTTATAAAAACCGATTTTTTCAAATCTTTATATTACTAAATGTTTTACCTATTTCAAGTTTGATAAGATCGATTATACTTGGATTAAAAATAATCTTATCTAAAATATTACGCGCTTCCACGATATGGTCCCCCCCTTTGGAACCTGCATTCTTCTTAATCTCAGAAAGATGACAGCTGTACTCTAAAAAAGTCATTTCTTTATAAAAGGCTAATGCATTATAAGATGTACTCGCTTACAGTTACATCTGATGACGAATTTTGGAGTTAGCATTTTTGTCTTGGAATACTATCGATTACAAGTCATCAAATTGGACAATTATCGATATCAAATTGGACGTCTTACTTGACTAACTGCGTTATGATTTTTTTACCCACTTCTTTCTTTATAACAATACTTTTAAGGATTAAGTACAGATAATAATCATTTAAATACTTTATAAAGAGTTTATATCTATACTAAGACAATTTTCAGTTACTACAAGAGAAAGGAAACTAATTATATTTAAAAATCAATTTTCCTTTTAACCATTGTTAATTTTTTTTGCAGAAATAATACTTTACAGTATTTAAATTTCACATTTATTAGTAAGTTTAAATAAATATAATTATCGTTTGTTCATATTTAACAAAGTTTTTAAATTTAGATCTTAAAATTCCACCACATTTTACAGTAATTTACTCACTTTTTTCATTTATTTACTTATTTTAAAATGAATTTAAAGTATATGAAACTTCATGGCATTCTTTATAGATATTGTTAACTTATTGCATGTTATATGCGATTTATTTATTTTGTCTGTTCCTAATCTTGCATGTCAGTAGCAATATAAGCTAATTTATTTAAATTTTTTAATTAATTGAAATAATTGTTATTCTTTTTATTACGTAAATCTAGCCAAATCAACAAGCCTGCTGACATATTTATTTATACCTATTATTAGAAAAAAATTTGTTATCTTAATCTTTTTTACCCTTATGAAATAATTATTTAAATTGTAAAGAGACAAAATCATTTTTAAAAAAATTGTAAATTCTGTGCCATTTTAATTTAAATCTTTTTGAGTCTAAAAATCTAAAAATAAACCGCTGAAATCGAAGAAAATATTCTGAAAAAGAGATTTGAGAAAATTACAGATATATTGATTTTTTTGGCGTTTAATAAGTTTTATATTTCGATAAAATTGGCTTGAACTTTTAGGAAAAGAAATTGAATAGATTTCTCATATTATCAAACTTTTTCTTAATCTCCATGTTCTTTTTTTTGCCGAGAGACGAAATTGGATTTAAGAATTCTAAAGAAATTCAAGCTGCTATCCTACACTATGTAAATAGATTCATTCAAAATATCAGGTGGCAACTGATATTTTGAACGCTTATACAAATAAGAAATATTTCGCGAAATCAAATAAAAACTTCCCCTCGGATGCTTAAAAAAATTTTAAAATGTGAATTTTAGAATCTGAAGAAGCGTTCAACAATTATTCCATTAAAGAAATAAAAAAATAAACAGAAATAATGTTGAATTTGTTCCCTATGTTTATATTTCAAAGTGAGTAATGGTTTTTAAAGTTGAAAAGAAATGGATATTTGATGTTATTGCAATATTTTTTTCAAATTTTAAAGTCTTTAACTCATTTATTCATTTAATGTATTAAAATAAAAATATTTTTACAGATCAGATTTGTATATAAAAATTTTTCTACCACTTCTTACCATCGATATGTTTGAAGTTGCTTAATTTTTCACTCACTTTTTTCCGCAATTGTTTTTTTTCCACTAAATTTTTTTCCTAGTAAATAACAGATTTTATTTAAAAGAATTGTGCTACTTTATTTTCAGAATACCTTTTATCTCGTTAAGATGAATTAAACTATTAACGGTGTGTGTGTGTGTGCGTGCGTGCGCGTTTAAAATCTATTTTTTGTTCTTAAACTTATTTTTTATTGTTTGTTAATTTTAAAATAAAATAATCTTAAGAATGATTGTCCAATAAATAATAACGAAAATTATAATAAAAAATTAAAATATTCGCAATAAAAGATATTGATTAACATAGATTTTACAGAATGTGTTTTTGCTAATGTTGCAGAACAATGGTCATTTTTGGAAAGTAATCGCAGAATAATTTACAATTATACCCTAAAATTAAAAATACAAAAGTTCTAAATAATATTTTCCAATATTAAATTGCTGATAATGTCTTGTCTAAATAAAGAAATTCTTCATCGAAAGTTTCTTAATTATCTAGTTACTGATATTTAACGAGACTATTAAAATTCTTAAAACCGAAATTAAGAGCCGCACAAAAACTTGAATATTTCATTTCCTAACTTTGTTTATTAATACTTTTAACAAATTTAATGAAGTAGGATAATGTTACATAGGCATTTGGTCAAAAAATGTAAGAACATCTCAGCTTTCAGAAATATACTAAATTAAAATCAATCTTTTAATAAGGAGTTCTTAAAATGGTTTGCTTATTTTTTTCAAAAAATAATATATTCATCAGAGGGCACAGAGCCTTTTTCCTGGAACTAAATTGTTTTATAATTATTTTCCATTAATTAATTAATAAAACCAAAATATATTTTTGAAATATGAGAGAATATGTTAACAGTTTTAAGAGCAAATGTTCTTTCTTTTACACGCATACTAATTAATGTATTCCTAGAATTTAGAAAGTAATCATTATTTAAACTTTTCCATTATGTTTTGACTCAAAATATTTAATATGTAATAAAGAAGGAAATTTATCTACCAAAATCTTTCTGAATCTATGATTTTTCATAACGATTGGAAATTTTATGAGAAATGATTTGAAATGTATTCTTTACATAATTTTCATACACTTATAGCATTCAAATAAATTTTTAAAATTATATTTAAATCTTATAAAAATGTAATTTTTTTTAAAAAAATGCAATTGTAATGTAAATTATTTAAATTTAAAATAATAATTAGTTTAGATTACTTCATTATACTACGGTTATCATTTAAATCAAAGCATAGAATATAATTCCATTAATTTTTTTCACAGTTTTTTGAAATATTAATCAATATGAAAACTACTTAGTTCATTTTTACTGTATTAAAATTCATATAATTGTAGTTGACAAATATTAATCGATTCAGGAAATCGTATTAAGATCTATGCAGCTGTATTTTTTTTAGCTGACGATGCATGAAAATATATAAACTTCTTCAATAATAGAATTTTAGAAAGTTTGTATAATTAATATAATTATTGTCACATTATTAATGTACTTCACTACTTTCATAACTTAATAATTAATTATTATAAAATGATTGGTAAATATCAGATAATGACACACTCAGAGTGAGACTTTGAACAAGTATATTTGCGAGATTCTATTAAAAGGATACAAATTTTTAAATTATATTAAACAATAAAAGTGACAAATGATATGATTAATACGAACAAAAAAAGTTAAAAAGCATTTTTTTTAATATTTTGTTACTAATAAAAAAGTGAATGCTCTGTTATTCTAAAAAAATTCTGTATATTATAAGATAATGCCATAAAAACGTAAGAAATTCATTGATTTACCCAAAGAAAAATTCATTTTAATCATGTTTACTGACTATTTTATGATATTTAAGGTATTTCTTTCTTATTGCATTCTGTTGTTCATTTTGTTACAGTTTTTTCACTTTCAAATTTATGAAGGAAAAAATATCTTTTTAATTCACCAAAAAAATTCAAACTCTCATTTCTTAATATTTAATTCATTATTTCAGATAATTTCTATTCTTTTTTTTCACGCGTAATTTCAATATTCACATTTAAAAAATATATTTTGTTCCACATTATTCTTTTACAATCATTTGCAAACGAAAGTTGTAATTGTGCGTGACTTTTTGTAACTTCAGCTGATTGATGACAAATGCTGATAAAATTTTCAACTTTTTAAAAAAAATGAATGTTTAAATATTAAAAAGGAAATTTTTCCATTAAAAAGAAATGTTTCATTAATGAACATTTCTTTTTAATGGAAAGAAATGTTATGGAAAGAAAAGAAATGTTCATTTAATGACTATCGATTTAAAATAACGATTCAGTTTAAATATTTATACTTGAAAGTAGTTACCTTTTAATGGTTGAGTTAATATTGCAGAACCACTGCAGCTTTTCAATTTTATTTTTGAACTATAAAATGCGTGATAGAACTTTACTTTTTATGAAGCGGTTTGTTTGCTTTTTTTTAACTTGGAAAAATAAATTGATTCCAGTAAAAGCTAGTTCCAAAAAAGTTATTTCTTTTTCTAAACTGTTCTTTTACATTATTTTCACATCATTTTATGAGCATTTACAAAACTTTTTTCACCTCTTATCAAGTCATCTCTCTCTCTCTCTTTATATATATATATATATATATATATGCATTTGAAATTTTTTTCACTAATACATTTTAAGACGAAATTCTTTTTTCCTTTTTCATTTTTTAATCTAGCTTTCAATAAAAAATATGAAGATATTTTAAAATAATATTATTTTTATTATATTTATTGAGGAATTTTCTCACTACGAATTTAGAAAAACAGAAGTAAATTCTTACTAGGTGTACTTTTATAGATTTAAAGTGAATGTTTAATTTTACACTGCTATTTTTTTATTGAACAACAATCATATATTTTTTGTTTGGTCATTACAACATTTATTGTTATTGAAATATTTCTTATTAATAATAACGTAGATTGTTATTAAAACATTTAAACTGAAACAAATAAGTATTTTCATGTCCATTTTTAATTGCATCAAAAGCAATTTCCCAAAATTGGCCAATTTAATTTTGTTGTTTATGAAAAACAATTTATGATTATAATTTTTTAAATCGAATATTTCTTTTGTTATTAAAATATCTTATTTTCCTTTAAAAATATCAGTTTTCTTGGAATTCTAAAGATATTTAATTAATAATTTAGTTCCTTAGCTTTTAATTTTTTACTTTAATGTAATTTATAATTACTAGCATAATATTTCTTATCGAGATCGAGTTTCATTCATTATTGCAATTTCTCATTTTTCTTAATAATACTTGTTTTGTTCAAATTCTGAAAATATTTAATTGATAATAATAATTTTTATATTTTCTTTTAAGAAACTGAATTGATAATATTAAATTCTAGGAATGAAATATATAATTAAATTTATTTCTAAGATTTAGCGATTTTAATGAGGAAAAAAAGCCATAACATCATGTTATTATTTTCAAGTCTGATAACAAGATGTGAAAGTATTAATTTAATATTTAAAATAAGTAATTAGAAATTCGATCTAATTTCAAATAAATCTGAAATACATCTTATTTTTTTCAGCAAGAATCAATTTACTAAAATCACTTCAGGCAAACATAAAAGATATAATTTAATAAATATAAAAATATCTCCTAATGGGAAAAAATGAATTAATAATTTCATTTTTATTTTGAGTGTTTTTGAAATCTCATATTTCACCCTATTCACAACAACTTATTTTGGCAGGCAACATTTTATCTGTTGCTATTTTTGCAATTTGGCTTCAGGTTAACTTTATTCGCGCCACTCAAATTCAATTTAAGTCCTTTTAAATATTTCCCCCTTTTCAATTATTCTACGAAATTGTGATTTAAAATGTCTTTTTATGGAACAGACCTTTCATGAAGTTAAATTAAAACGTTTTATTTCTGATCATCAGCGCTGGGAAACGATTTCAATATTTTTCGATGAAATATGATAATATTTATCTTCTACGATTTCTAGACAGTAATTATTTTATTAATGTAAATGTTTATGATTTATTTATTTCATTTATTTAATCAAATAAAGTGTTGACATATTTTGATAAAAAGAGAATAAACATGCCAATTTTTTCTTATTTTTTTGTACTGTGGTGTGAAAAGAGAGGGAAGTGGGGGGAGGGGTAACAGTTCAGATGTCGTGCTTCTCACCTGACTATGTTTCAATATTATGATATCCCTCTTAAAATAGGCCTAGTGTTGCTTTAAAAGGTAACGTTAAAGAAACTTAACTAAACTTATTAAAATTTTCAAAATTGATTGCAAAAACCCCCCTATTTTTCTGTTTTTATCTGAAAAAATAAAGGAACTAACTATTATCAATGCTTTGTAGCAAGACATAATTAGGTGTAATATGTATCGAAGAAAGTGTTTTGAATATAAATACTATCAAAATATCGATCTTTGCTTTGTAATAAGAATTTTAATAAGTAACTTTCTCTTGTGATAAGAATTTCACAAAAATAATAATTTTTCATATTCTGTTAAGTTAGTTTTATATAATTGTGCTTTGTTTGTTGTTTGTGGTATTTTATTTTGTTTTGATATAAACAAGTAATGATGTTTAATTTCGATTAGGTATGCAAACGTAATGGGAATTATATTAATGTGTAAAAAATAAACACTTAAATAAAGATTTTTTGATGCTCAAAATCTGTAAAAATGCTGCAAAAATCTAATTCTTGTTTTATTATAATCAAATTTTATTACTTTATCAAGAAGCATCATTGTATGTGTCAATAGAAGGATAGAAATCTAAGATTTCATTCAATTTATTCACCGTAGAAACTATTTTTCATCTATCATGTTTTAGACGAGAAAATTACTTTAAAAAAAGTCTTTAAAGATATCTGAATGGAATACTTTATACCAAACATCTACCAATGCACAGCTCACTAAGGAATTTTTCCCATCCATATAGAGTCGTTCAAATTACAAGCTTATTCAGTTTATGACTGGTCATGGAAACTTTAAAGCATATTTAAAACGATTTGATTTGTCAAAGAATGACAGGTGTTTGTGCTACAGTGGTGCAGTCCAGGATGCCAAGCATTTGATATTTGAGTGCACTAAATTTATTCACGAAAGATGAAAACTCAGGAATTGTCTTCTAAAGAACAGTATAGCTTGGCCTCCTCATTTATCAGCATTTGTGCAGAATAAATCATCTTACATTTCCTTTTGTACATATATTAATAGTATTTCCCCCCGTGTTATTTAAACTTTATTTCAATTTTTTGTCTAGAAATATTTGCATATATTCTTTTGTATTTGTGTTTTGAATGTTCTATTTTTTATCATACTTCTTCAACCGTATTACAACAAATACTGTTTGTTTCTGCTAGTTTGTGAGCAATTTTTGTGTATTTGCTTTCCCTTTTTTTTCTTTACATTTGTGAATGTTTCTTTATTTTCGAAATCCATCCTACTGTTAATTATGAAATGACTTACATCTGTAAGTCTTGTGGTATATTTGTTGGCATACAAGGAGTTAATGCTTCGAGAAACAATTAAAAAATTACCTATTAAATCAATTACTTTTCCATTTTTACGCATATACAAAAATGAAAATATTAATAAAAGAATTAAACAGTTGTAAGTTAATAAAATTACACATTGTCCGTTATTGAATACTTACAACTTCTTCAAACAAAAGAAGATTGATTGAATTAGGTAAAGGTACCTTAGATTTAGAAGAAATTATCATCCAAATAAACATCTTGGTTTGGTACGCTATTAATAAAATCCACTTTGAATGATGAAATTGATATGCAAATTATTATTTTAACACTGGGAAATGTTTGAAATCTGAACATAATAACTGAAAAACTAATTTATATAATCACCAAAAATATTATTTTTTTATTTTCTAACCCTCACAGTCTACCTTAATATGAAAATGAGAATTGTCCAGTATATTGATGGTTCTTGTCAAATTGATGGGTACCAAAATTGATATGGTCTACTACCCTATCTCATTGATGGGTAAAAAATGGATATGGTCGATTATCATATCACTCTGATGGGTGCAGAAATGGATATGGTCGATTGTCATATCACTCTGATGGGTAAAAAATGGATATGGTTGATTATCATATCACTCTGATGGGTACATAAATGGATATGGTTGATTGCCAAGTCAGACTGATGGGTACATAAGTAAATATGATCGATTATCCTCCACCGATGACGGGACATGACTCCGACGGAAGAGGTTGTACCGTGGCCATTGATTGTCTTTAATACTCAGTTATAGTTTCTGCCAGTGTTGTTATGGCTTTCCAGTCATTCACAGTTGGACTGGTTGTTTTCGTTTATATACCACATATTATGTGTAGGCTAAGTTTCAGAAACAGTAATTACATATATGAAATGCTCTTTTGTTGAAATTACTTATTTCAAAAATAGATCTTTTATTATTTTTATGAATTACTACAGTTATTAAGTTTTAGTGAAATTATTTTATATTGATAACAAGTTTCCAGTACGTTGATGGTTCTGGTTACTCTCATGAGTACAATAATGGATTTTAATGAGTACCCCCTGCATCTGAAGGGACGTGCCTTACGGGAGGAGTTGTACTCGGGTGATTGCTAGTCCTTAAAACTATATAATAGTTACTGCCAGTGCTGTTATGGATATCATATCATTCCAATTTTTCCTTGTTCTGCAGAATAAATGGGAATGATGTTTTTGCCTCATATATTACTTATTAACCATATATTATGTTATAAGATCTTTAATTAGGTTTTCAAAAAGTTCATGCATTCAAATAGATTGCCTGTGTGTGTGGTGGCTGGCGCACGTTAAATCTGTAGTGGTCTCAAACTCCTCCATGCAAGAGTAATACCACTGGGGGTACTGGGTCAGAGGTGATCTTTCTCTGTTCCAAATCTAAGTTACGATCTGTGGTAGAATGAATGAAATGCATGAATGAAGACCATCCTGTAAAAAGGGTTTATGGCGTGTGTGAGCTAGAATTCAGACTTCTAAATTCGGGTTCTCAGGGGACCATACCCTCAGAAGCTACTGCACCCCTCCTTCCATTGTAAAGTGGAACACGAGAACAACAACAATGGATTGTTTTTAAAGTGGATATTTTATTATTTATATGAATTACTTGGGTTAATAACTTCTTCAATACCAAGAATAAATTTGGAAATTATATAGGTACTAAATGATTTATTGTTTGACATGGTTTGGGATGTGACTTTACTTTAATACAAGCTGACCACTTGTGAGATATATTCTATATTTTCATGCTTCTGTTCTGAATTCCTTTCAAATAACCGCAACTACTTCACCATAAAAAAAGATAAGAGGGAAAAAAAGGATATTGCTGCTTTTCATCTGGGTCTATAAAAGCATTTTCCTTTGAAATCTTTTTCAAAGCTTTTAGATAAATCCCTAAATAAAAATTAATCCTTTCCTTGAGTCTAAAATAAGAAAAAATATGAGAATTCAAACAATTCCCAGAGAATTCAGTTCTAAAGTGCCGAAGTATCTATTTGATTACTTTGTCTACTGCATTGTAAAAGGAAGGAAAGCAATACAGGATTCCGTTTTGTCCAGTAACCCCAAATTCCACTCATAATTGGAGCTCGAGAGGATGTTGCCATGGCAACGCAACGAAAACGCCCTACCTGGAAGCCTGTCATCTTTAATTCTTTCGTCCGCTCACTTAAGATTCCTTTCGGTTTGCGGTTGAGGAACATCTTGTTCAGTTTCGCAAACAAATTGAGACTGGAGGGAGAGTGCTACTTTGCATATACTTGCTAAAACACTCAATTTTGCGTTCTCTCCAGATCATTTTTCCGAGGACAAACATTTTATTTTCAAAACGAACTGGTTTCGTCATATAATGTTTCGGTTTGTTTATGATAGTATAGGATTTGTCTTGTGGGTATGTTATAAATTGTTTCGGTCTTCTTTTCACTTTTTAAATGGTTTTCGTTTTTCTTTGAAATATTTTGGAAGTTCCATTGCTAGAATTTTATCTTCACACTCCCTATATATATATATATATATATATATATATATATATATCGTTTAAATTTTAAATCGTTAATAAAACACTTTTTATTCATCCACTCAAACTGAAATAGTTTTTTAAAAACTTATAGTGGATGTCACTTGATGTTAATACTATATTTCAAATATTAATTCATTAATTAAATTGTAGAAATTTGTAATACTTTAAATAGAGTTTTAGCAGTTTATAATGAAAATCAAAATCAACAGGCAGTAGCTCAATCTTTAAAGTGTGAGGGTTTCGGTTTTTTTTTTACATGAAATTGAAGAATTCATTTTCAATTCTTACGAAAGTCAATACCTTTTTAATAAATTATTTATATTAATTGTAATTATTTAATAAAAAGGAACTAAAATAAGATTATTCTTTGTTGACCTGAGTAATAGTTGACCTAATTTTTTCTATATTTTTATATAATTTATTCTATGATAGTATTGAAATGATTTTAAACTTTTATTACATTTTCGTTCGACTCTTTGGTATTCGCTATCATATTTAATGAACTTAATTTGCTTATAGAAAATGATATTATAGTAAATAGTTTTAGGTTTTTCCTGTAACTAATTTGAACAAAATATATTTTATGAACAATCATAACCTTGGTTATTGTTAGAAATGTTCCAAACATTTTATTGTCGTTTCATGCAAAAAAGATGACGAATAATTCTATATACCCTTTTTAAACTGTATGATTTATTTTATAATTAATATAAAAGTACTTCTTTCATAATTCTTCTAAATAATAAAATAATATAATGGAATGAAATACTAGCTAATTTTATGTTCCTCCTTTTAATAGGAGGAATTTGAAAAATAAGGAAACTGAAAATAAAAGTTGCTTTTTAGACAAAATATAACATAAATAAATGGATGTGATGTTAATCACAATGATATTTTTTATTGTTTACAATGCTTTGGCACAACGACAATTTTATTCTAATCTGGTGTTTAAGTAAAGAAAGACCTCAAATAATGGTAACGAAGAAAAAAAATAGTATATCAGCCTCCATATCCACATAATTTCTGGGTCTCATTTGTAACCTGTAAATATGTTTTTAAGAATACTGAACATATAATTTCAAACATATATTTTAAAAAATATTATAAAAATTGTAGTTCTAAATATTATATAAAATTATATTTTTTGATCAGTTTAAATATATTGGGATTGTCTACAAAATTTGCTACAAATTGAGAAAAATTTCTAATGGTTATGCGATGAAAATCATACAAAATTATGTTTAAGTTATTTTTATATTATTTAAAATTATAAAATCAAATAGGGTATATCAATATTTATTAATACAATAATTTAACTTTGTTATTTTTATTAGTTAATAGAAAATATACATAAATGTAAAATGACTTATAAAATATTTCACAAATATTTTATGTAATTGATATATTACAGTTAAGTTATAAGTCTCCCATTTTTACCAGATGTAATGTCAAAATGTATAAATTCATAGAACTAGAAAGGAAACATTCATTTTAGAATACTGCTTACAATGCTAACAACCAACTGAAAATAAGTCTAAATCGTATTTCGAATTATTGTTTGGAGAAAATTCAATAGCAATAATCCATCGTTTCATCATAACAATTATGTAAGGTGTCTACTTAAGTCTTTTTGTCTTGCATTAACTGGAGAATGGCTACAGATATAATCACAAACTGGGTATCTCAGTATATTAAAAATATGCTCTACGCTGTGAAATCTATTACAGCGCCACCGGTAAGAAAACATTAAAGTAGGTGTTCTAATCTCGTTATCATTGTATATCAGCATATAATTTTATTTCTGACAAAGCCATCGGGTGAATTTAATGTTCAAAAGATGATCTTCTCCCCTGTTGTGATGAATTATTACGTCACAGAGTTGTAAAATGGGCGTTTTATGCTTTTTGTTCGATTTATATTATGGTGCTCAAAAAGTTTCTTCGTTTTAAATTGAAGACACTTTATAATTTTGTCATTGATTTTTCCTCGCATTTGATATCGTTTTCGAGATAAAAAGATAGCTATGTTGTTTTACAATCTGTGGGCAGTTACCGGTCTCATCTATTAGCTTGCTTATGGTTACCTTAGTGTATCTAGAAATAATGTTTATGAGAATAGTTGTCACCGTTCTAAACTTAACTTAAGGTAGAAGAAGGTATACGTTATATTAAGTACGGAAATTTTTGAAGGCATATGGTTTTTTTTATCTCAAAAGCTCTAAATATTTTTATTGTTAATTTAATTAAATATATTAGTATTCATACTTATTTTAATTTTAAACTATTGCCAAAGTATCCTAACCTTGTATATACCGCAAAATCTTTTAATCCCCCCCAAAAAAATGTAGAACCCATTAACAAGGAAAAAGCAAGAAAAGTTCTAGCTTTGACCATATAGAATCCAGAAAATCATTCAAAGTTTACCTTCCTTAAATTAATTTAATTTTAATAATTGCATTTCCAATAAAATATGTTAATAAAACGAGGATAAAAATTGGTGACTTTGGCAAGGTGATCTTAAAGACTGGAATTGTTGATTTCGGCTTATGGTAATAATTCCAGTCTTTGATAACTAAATTCACGATTTCGTTAGTTTACGTTCTACAAATCTCGACGGCAGAAACAAGCAGGATATGAAACATTGCAAACTGATTTAATGAAAACAAAATAAAACAATGAAATGAGAAATCGCTGGCGTCTAATGAGATTACAAGTATTTGAACATTGATAAGTTTAATGGGTATACACAGGATGTAGTTATTGTATTATTACACTGCTTTTTAATGTCTATTTCAAAATTAAATGAAAATTTCTTTAAAACTTAGGTTTGAAAACATGATTATTGTAAAATAAATCGATATTAAAATAAAATATTCCAACTTTTTGATTGCATAGTGTTCAGTTTTACAGTCGTGCTCCTAAGCATATTTTCCCCCTATTAGTTTTAAGAAGATTTCAAAGTGGATATAAAAAATTATTTCCACTATTTTAATCTGTAAAATATAAAAGAGAAGATACATAATTTACTCAGAGACGATATGTAATATTTTATATTACATAATATACTGACGATTTCGTATATTTTTCTATGGAACACAATTTACTTTAATAAGGTTATTTTTTTTTCTTCTTCATTTGCTTGAATTCATAATTTGGTTTAATATCGAAAACCACAAAATTTTGCTTGCTTCGCTATTAAAACGTTTATTTTTGAGAAATATTGTTATTCTAACTAAAATTAGTTCTTTTTTAAACACTGAAAATGACATAAAATTTAAGAAAAGCTAAAACTAAAATTGATTTTTAGTTCATTTATATCTTTTCTAAATTGAAGTAAAAAATGCGATATTTAAATCAGCTTAATATTATACAATACAAATATAAGTTGTATTTTATAGTTTGGATTATTGTAAAAATATGTATTTAGAAATAGTTTATGATATATTGTCCCAAAATTCTAAATTAAAAAAAATATTAGAAAGAAATCAGCATATTTATACTTCCGGCACATAAACTTTAAGTACTAAATGTATTTTTTTCGAATAGCAGATTAGCGTTCTCAATTATTTCTGTGTAATTAGATTCTTGTAAAAAACAAACTGAAAGTTTCAAAAAAAAGAGATGTTTATTTTTCCATCACTCAGAGTCTGACACATTTACCAAACGATAAAATATCAGTCTCGTTTTCATGTATTATTTATTTTAAAATATATACTGGCAACTAATATTTCCGAAATAAACATTTTCGTTCTTTATTTAGAAAAACACATAACTTCATCATCATAAATATTTAATGTTCTATCTTACGTAATTATAGGTACGTATATATTTATAAATACATTCTTTTTTTATCGGATATAAAACTTTTTAAGCTCTTAATTATGATTTATTCAATGCATGCTATGATATATTATTTAAAACTATTCCATGTTTACTTGTTTAATATTCAGTGGAGCATGTAACAACTATAATTATAGTTTCTTTAAGCCGAAAGTGAACCATTTTTTTCAAAAATTATACACGATAGGCTTATTTTTTTACATTAAACACAAGCAAAAATGCACGTACGAAACAAAACGTATGGCTGATCCTATATTTCACATAGAAGTTTATCAAAATCAGAAATAATCCCTTCACATTGCGTGTATTTATAGTTCCCTAATTACTATTATATATTGCTCTGCGGATTTTATTTATATTGTATATATATATATATATATATATATATATATATATATATATATATATATATATATATATATATATATTTCACAGAATGTGCTTTGTTAGCATACCAAAAAACTTTTTTGAAATAAGTGTGCACCAGTTTTTAAAAGATTTGAAGATGTGCAATGCATATTTATGAGTATATTTCATGTGGCGTAATTTTTTTTGTTTCTATATTATAAAATCATTAATAACAGCTGTTCTAGAGCATATATAATTATAATTCTATATCAAGAAAGAAAATGGCATTACCACCAAAAAATGTCAGTTATATTTAAAGTAAAGATATTTATATCATTAGTCTTAATGTATAAAAGTAAAATTTGTTTGTAAATAACTGATGCTAATAATAAGTTATTACACTTTAAAATAATATAGTATTTGAGATTGAATTTTTTAAAGTACTATAATTTAATTTTCTAAATTCACTTTTTTTGAAAATTGTAAGCATAAGCTTAAAGTAAAATTATATATTTCTATAATTATCAGAAAGAAAAGAAAAGAAATAATTTTTGATTAGAAAAATATTACATTGCTATTAAAAAGAATAGGCTATATTATATATTTCCTGTTATAACTTTAAAGTGCTATCCAGAATATAAATATGATTACACGAACAAAATTATCAAATAAATAATAACAGTTGTCTTTTCAAAAGTTATTTATAAAGTTTTTGAAAGATTATTTTTTATCTACAAATAGAATTATCATCTGAGAGTTGTGTTTCTTATCTTTAACGCTGCTCATAAAAAGAGCGCAACTAAAAATTCCAATATGCCGTTTACTGAAGGTCTCAAATTTTTTATAAAGCTTTAAAAAATGAAGAAAATATTTCAGTAATTTATTCATTTTACAACATTGCAAATTTCTAACTATGTATTACAATATTACCTTTTCAATTCAATTTATTCTTAAATTATGAACTACGATCTTACATTATGAACATTACAATATTGCTTATCTTGTATTTCAAAATTCAGCAATTTCAAACATTTTAACAAATAACTACATGAAATTAAAGACATAATCTGAAGACAGATCTGGCAAAACAGTAAACACATCAGACATCTCTTTTTCGAAGAAGCTTTGGACATCAGTTAGCTGTATGTAAGCCAATGAGCTTGATAATCATATATCTATTAGCAAGTTCTATTTATTGGTTTCAACTTTGTGATAGTTCCATTTAATGGTTTCAACTATGTGCAAGTTTTATTTATTGGTTTTAACTATGTGTAAATTTTATTTAATGTTTTTAAATATGTTCCATTTATTGGTTTCAACTATGTTTATTTTCTGTTTATTGTTTGCAATTATGTGTAAGTTCTGTTTATTGTTTTCAATTACATGTAGGTTCTATTAATTGATTTTAACAATGTTTACACCATTTATTGATTTCACCAATGTTTACAATATTTATTGATTTAAACTATCTGTAGGTTCCATTTATTGGTTTTAACTATGTGTAAGTTCTGTTTATTGTTTTCAATTATGTGTAGGTTCTATTAATTGATTTGAACTATGTGTAAGTTCCTTTTATTTATTTTGGCTATCTGTAGGTTCAGTTTATTTATTTCAATTATGTGTAGGCTCTGTTTATTGGTTTCACCTATGTTTAGGTCTCATTTATTGGTTTCAACTATGTTCAGGTTCAATTTATTGGTTTCAACTAGGTTTAGGTTCCATTTATTGGTTTCAACTAGGTTTAAGTTCCATTTATTGGTTTCAACTAGATTTAGGTTCCATTTATTGGTTTCAACTATGTGTATGTTCAATTTATCAGAGCAATATTTGCTATAGATTTAATTTATTCCTTCAGCCCTCTAAAAACAAGGATTTTTCTCTTATTTAAAAACAATTATTATGATATAATAATTTACAATAAGGATAAGAAAATAGAAGCAAATAAAGCTTATTTATTGTTTTACTAATTAACAATTAAAAATAGACATGAATAAAATCTATATTGATCAATATAAAAAACTTAGAAATATGTATTAAAATAGATATTTTTCAGTTAAAATTATAATGGGTTTTTAATTAAAAATGTATATATTTAAATTCTTATTCAGGCAATTAAAAATTTCCTAATTTAAATTCTCCCCTTTATTTTTCTGCATTTTAGTTACTTATTCTTGTTTTTATATTTTATTTATATATGCATGTATATTATTTCAAAATATGTTATTCACCTTCTTTTACAGATAGAAAAAAATGTAGTGGAAAATTTTTCCTTTTGTTAACAATTTGATAAAGTATTGCATAAAGTTTAACACTCCTCATTATCACTCTGGAATTCTAAGCATTAGAAATTATTTATTAATATTATTCTATATCCCCCAATAGAGTATTTCAACCTAAATCAGAAAACGAAAACAATGAGTTTTACCTTTTTAATCAGATATATTTTTTAAATCATGTCTTATTTGCTCTATAGCAAATAAAAACTAAAAAAATCAATCAGGCTAAATGCTGTAGAATTTCTTGATTTCTCTTCAAACGAAATACAAATGCAGACCAGTTTCCTCCGACAATTAGTAATCCTTTTAAAAGATTAGAAACGCCATTATGAATCCATTTTCATTATGTAGTGGCATTGTATATCGCTATAAATAATTGCTTAGATTTATTCCTAAATATAAAAGAAAGAGATAGGTAATATAGAAGAGAATAAAATGAAGAAGAATTCAAATTGTTCAGTCTATTATCCTAGAAAAGAGTAAGAAGATTGGATAAAATATTTTTTCTATTATCCGCTGAAATTCCCGTTTCTTAAAAATAACACCTTATTGCATTAATAATATGGTTGGTTAATGATAGATATCTCACCCAAAGAAAATTTTAAATGCATGTAGCTAGTCAAAAGAAGATTTAAACGTAGTAGCTTCATAAATCCCTAGCATAAAAGGTGATACGATCATTACAACTCAGTTCTGATGCAAAATAACAAGTGTATCATCTCTTTAACACATATACATAATTTAGAAACAAATTTAATATATAAGAAATACAAGATTGTATTTAACATGTTTGTCAGGGTCACTAAATTTTAAATTTATGTTTATTTAAATTCATTCTTTAATTTGTTTTTATATATTTCCTGTATGGCAACCAAAAATATAAAAGTAGTTTCTTTGGTTGTTTTTTTGTGGATTGGCAACGGAAAAAATAAAGAAGAGAGGAGAATAAAGATGGCGATGTGATTGTTTAGAATTGTGTGTGATTTTAAAAAAAAGTTTTGATGTTGAAACTTGTGAGTTGAAAGAAATGTTTAATAAAGAAGATTATTTTTTTAAAGCTTGAACTTTATTTGCCTACACGTAAGCCACGACAATGTTCATAATATTTTACTTTTGTGATCGATAATTATTTGTATGAAGGGCCTAAGAAAGTCCTCGGTTATTTGATGCCTGGACAGAAAAATTTAAGTAAAATATACATTTGCTTGTGCAAATATTATTGGATTGAGAATCTAAAGAGCAATAAGAAATTTTACCTTCAAAAAACGAAACATTTGAAAAAATTTCAGTTAATTAATTTGTTTAAGAGAAACATTAAAGGCCATAAAAGAATGAAATTCCTCCAATTAGTTTTTTTCTTCAGTTAGGCTAGTTGCGTTTTTTAAACTGCGTTCTAAATTGGATTTAAATATTAAAATTAGTTTATTATACAGTCACAATTTTTCTATTTTCTTTTTCAGAGATTAATTTTTTTGAACATTTTCCTGAGGATATCTACATTAATACTGAGAGTTGGGTTTTTTTAATCAGATTTTTTAAGGAAAAAAAGAATTAAATATAATTATTTTTCTGAGATGATAGTATCCTGATTTAATTTCTTCAGTTTATGATTTAAGCAATATTAGTACAGGTTACTAATTGGCTTATAAATATTTATCAATAAAAAATACCAAATCCAACTTTAATTAGTAATACAAAAAAAAATATTTTTAAGTTTTAGATATATAAATTAAAGGAAAGAAATTAAAAAAAAAATGCAGCATTTCTCGTTTTTAGCTATACTTATTATTCATATTTTCTTATTCAGAGTTTCCTGTAGGCTTAGCTATTTATTTGAAAAGCGATAAATTTTGTGGCATCTTTGATAAGTTTTAAGAAAAACATTCAGTGGAAAAAATAATTGACTAATATGTCATTTATGCCAATAAATTGTAAAAGATGTTACAAAATCAGATGCTTGATACTATCAATAAATAGGACAATATAATGCAAAATTATTGAAGTGTGATAATTATTAAATCTCCAAATATTTGAAAATTTCCGATTAAATTTTATAATTTTAGTTAGTTAAGTAAAAGATAATAACTTTGTATTTTCATAAGTAGTTTCTGAATGAACAGAGAAAAAATGTTTGAAAAAATCTCACGAAAAAAAGTTTCATCAGTTTTTTTTTCTATTAAAATGTTTAAATCTCAGAGAATAATGTTAGATTGAGTGCGAAATTTAGAAAAAATAACATTGACTAACATTTTTTTTATCATCGATGATAAACATTTTCAATAAACACACTTTTGCACCATTTTTTGTTTGTTATTGAGAAAACCTATTTTTAGAAAATTGGATTCTTTGAAATAATTTTAATGCTCATTCTCGAAAGAAATACTTAAAATACATTATGGAATTTGAATTTAGGGAAAATAACACAGCGAAATCCTGTCAAAAAATTTTGCATTAGGGAGGTTTTATATATTTAATTTGCATTCCAGATCTTTAGAGTATAACTTTTAATTAAAATAAATGCACATTTTTATTCATGGAAAGCAAATACTTGAAAATTGGAAGGAAAGTATGCTATAAAGAACGTAAGTATCCATATATATCCTATAAATTTAATGCATATAAATTAAAAATAAATTACAAATCAAAATTATTTTCAATGATTGAATTGTCTTTCTTTTGACTGTCATTTTCTTGACTTAAATAACTCATTAATGCATGTACTATTAATTTCCAAACTGGATGCCATTAATAGATTTATTGGTAAGTTTCACAACTAATACATACGTGATTTGACTTATTTCGGGTGTTGGTTTCTATAGAATCAAGGAATGGCTCAATTTTGAATTCATACAATTTTATCTCCGACTAATTATTGGGTCCATGTCTTAGATAATCATTTTTAAAATATATCATTCATATAGCCTGATACTTGGTTAACATGGCATCTTCAAAAAATCTTTTAGCATGTATAAATGCAGATTTTTACTACATTGAAAAGCCCCCAAATTGTAAAATATTGTAAATGCAAACTCAAAAAACTATTTTGGGGGGAGGGACGAAGGAAAGTTTACTACTCATGTTTGAATATAGTAACTTCAAATGCAATAAATGCATAAATAAAATATAACAACTAAAATCAGTTTGAAAATAAATATGTATAATAGCTAAATTCTGATTGAAAAGAAATGTAATCCACTAACTTCAGGAAAACTAAAAAGTGCAGATTCCATTCCATTAATTTTTGCTACAATTAAACAATGCCGGCTATTTGGCACAGAAGTAACACGTCATCCTCATGTTCTGGGAGTCCCCTTATGAGCATGGTTGTTCTTCTGTGTGCTATCTGGGAGAATTGTGAATTTGTCCCCTGTTAAAAGGGGCTGTGCAAGCAAATGTGGAGAGTGTGTAGCTAAGTAGTGCTCTTGACCCTAGTTGGCTCTACTTCAAAAATAAGAGACGCTCCTTTCGGCTTAAATCTGCTGCTGTATCAGCGGGGGGCTTGTCCATAGGCATGTACCATAAGTAACAACAACAATTAAACATAAAAATATATTTAGAATGTGAAGTTTACGATCCTGTGACTAATTTTAATCGATTCTTAGTTTTAATCGCACGCTTATGAATCAGTCAATTTAAACATTTGAAAAAATCTGCCTCACTTGCTGAAAGCCGAAGTTCGTAGTTTTCATCTAATAATTAGGAGATCAAATTGGTGCTGATATTTTTAACTTATCAAAAAACTACAGTCTAGTGTTGCCGATTATTTACACTGATAGGTTTGTATTACTTTTTGAAACTCTTTCTTACAATCAACTATATATCAATCCGTATATCCATGCTAGAGTGGAGTATATTGATCAAGATACAATATCGGCTAAAAGGTTAAAATTCATTATCAAAATTTTACAACAAAACTGCGAATCTGTTTATAATTTTTACTTAAGCTTATCAATCAGTTAAAACTCGTAATTTATTTTTATTTTAAGGTTCAGGAGAAAATGATACCGTAACAATTAAACTCTTGGTAAGATAAATGAAATTTGCATGGTGCTTAGCATCGAAGCTATATCTCGACATCAAATTCTGGATCCAAATTATAATCTTTAAAAAAATTCAGCTTCCAAACGTACTTCTCTCTATTACTCCGAAGCTAAAAACAGACGACACCATATTGTGAAATATGTCTCAGTTAAATGTTGAAAATTTTCAATGGTTTAATTTTAAAAAGAAAAGTTAATTTAGCTCATCAGTTTTAATTACAAATAATCTTCAAACTCTGAATATTGCATTTCAACGTGAAGAATTAAAATTCTCATTAAGTTCTAAGGATTGTTGATGAAGAAATCCAAGTAATTTACATCAGGCGTTCGAGTAATTTGCAAACATTCGAATAAAAACACGCTGAGACTAGACAAATTATTAATTTACATTTTCGATTCAAATAATTTTTAATAGTATAGAAAATTTATAAAGCAGAATTAGTGAATACTATGAAAAAATTAGGAACTTTTAAATCTATTAATGTAAAAGAATTTTTTTTAAATATTAAAAAGTAAAAAAAAATTTAATCATGGAACGTAATTAGAAATAATAATATGAGATAACGTAAATACTTTTAGAATATTATTTCTCGAATTAATAAATAATGATAATTAACTTTGATTAATTATATTTTATAATAAAGAAAGAAAACATTACTTTAAATTATATTTGCGCAATAAACAAGTAACTTTCTATTTTTTAGCTATGCTTGAGAAGTACCAAAATTATGTCAATTGTTGTATCTGACAGTTATATTTGGCCATAACACTAAGATCATTTTCTGAACCCCATAGTTACGTTAATATCCGATTTTGTCGAAGTGTTAAACCTGTAAGTTCCTACTCTCCTCCAGTAGGTGTAGTCTGAAAGTTTAAAGATGGATTGCAGGCTCAGGTGTCGTCCTTGCCATCTGACTGCGGGGAAAAATCATTTTTCAAAGTTTACGTCAAAGCAGGAAAAACCTGATTTAATTTTTAAAATAGACATTGAAAAGTATATGAATATCTTTTATCCAAAGAAGTTTCAAAAATATTTTCGTCCGTATGAGTGAAATATAAATAAAAGTATTTTAAATGTTAAGTATATAATACATGATATATCTGAAAATAAAATATAGCCCATTAAAAATTGGCAAATAGCAAAATTAACTAAATTAACTTACAAATAAAATTAACTAGCTGTGTGCAAGGGGTATTCCAATTTAATTTGGGCATTTTTCTAACCTAGTTTTCGAAAACATAATGGATAAAAAAAATTAAGTAAATATAACCTTTATTTCATAGCTTGAGCATGAAATCATTTTTTAAACTTCATACCATAGTATGAAAAAGTTGATTATGTTTATAAAATCAATATTGAAAGTTATATATCCAAGTATCAAATCACTTCACTTTTTTTTGAAACACAGATCGATAGACAGTCTACGCGTTATTGGTTTTGGCTCAAAATTCTGTCTTATAATTTTAAATATGGTATTTTAATAACAGGAATTTTAATAAAGAATATTTTTAAAGCTGGTAAGGATATTATTAAAACTTATTTCATTCATTTATCTTTGATTGACATTAATAATAATAATCTATTCAAACATGAAAATAAAAAAGGATTATTTCGTATCAGAATAATATAATTTGAATTTAAATATGATTTTATTACTAAAATATTTTTTAAAAACGAGTCATTACAAAAACTTTTAGCAGTCAAGAAGAACATTTCATAATTTGTTTAAAAATTTAATTAATCATTATTCTTCCAAGAATATTCACAATGAAATTTTTGCTTTAATATTTGGCGACTTGTTTTCATTTAACGTATGAATATGTGAACATTTAAAGCAGAGTTTTTTTAAAATAAACGATAATTTAAAAATAAATGTTTTTAATCCAAAAATACAGTATCAAATATGCTTAGAAATAATATAAATAAGAAATAATATATTTAAATATGTAATAAATTTTGAAATGTACAATTTCGTTGAAATTACCCAATTATAGCAAACACGTTAAAATGTTTCTTTACTCGATTTGGCAAACAGAGTAAGATTTTGAGATAGAGAACAAGCTCCGCGCTGTCAAACCACTTTTACAATCCTGGCCATCATTAAACAGTACACACGTAAATACCATTTTAACACGTCTACACATTAGCCATACCAGATTTACTCATGCTCATCTTTTGCTCGATGAACAACCACCAATATGTCAGCAATGCAACTGTGGAATCTCTACTCATCATATTTTGAGTGACTTCTTATGTTTCCGCGTTAATGCTTGCGCTTTTTTCAAATATCTGCAATTTCTTCGGCAAATTTACTTGGTAAAAACACTCATGCTAATCTTTTTGAATTTTTAAAAATCGATAAGGTTTTATTCCCTCATTTAAAATCTTTTTTTCAAAAATGATATCATTTATAAGCATTTTTAATAATATTTTATAGTTTCATATTGCTAAGATTTTCTTTTTCTGGTTGGCTCAGCATAGTCAACATCTTGACTTTTGCGCCAAAAAAACCCAGACCAAATTAAAGAACAGCTTGGCTTCAAAGTTTAGCGGAGTTTCCAGTTGAATTCATAAGTATCTTATCCTTAATTTCATTAAAAGAGAGAGAGAGAGAGAGTAACGGATCAAAAAATGCATGTAGAAAAATAATTCATTTCTTAGCAATTAATAACATAATTTTATATTCCTTAGAAAAATTAAGGTATTTTTTATTTCAAATATCCAGCAGAAAGATAATTATTTTTTCTTGTGATGCGTTTCATAAATATGTAGCTTTTTGAGCTTTTTTTTAAACAGACTGTCTTTCCAGTGTTTAAACCTTTTTCAGCTAAATTTCTTAACTCCACTTTATGATTTTTCTAAAACTTACTCCAACTTTCTTGGAAATATTTGCATAAAAATAGCTCGGAAGTGTTTAAAAAAACTTTCACTAAGAAGTTCTTTTAACAATAGATTTTATGAAAATTCTTTTCAATCTTCATCCGTGACTTAAAGTGTTAAGTAAACATTTGAGAAAAAGTGAAAGTTTTTTGTTCAACGAGTTGAGGTGTATTTTCAAAACATTCAATATTTGAGCCTAAAGTAATGTGCTTTTGAATAAATATGTTATTCACGTTTGTTACTTTGGAAAAGTTTGGATAAAATAAATATATTGTTCTTTATTATATTAGCTTCATTTTTTAAACTGTATTAAAACTTCAAAACTTTCCTACTGTATCAAAATGGTATAAAAATAAATCCCCTGTAATGTTCTGATCTAGATTTTCTTGAACAATTCTATGCTTTGTTATGATAAAATTATGATGAGAATTATGATTCTGATCATTTCAGAAATCTTTATATTAATTTATTGAAAATCAGAATTTAACAGAGATTTATAATTTCGGTTTCATAACAAATCAAGATACCCCAAATTTATTTTATCTTTGTATATCTTTGAAAATTTTTTGTTTGTATGTTCTCGCATAGACGGACATATGTATCCACTTTCTTAATTTTGAAAAAGCTAATATATGAAGACAAACGCGATTTTAAAATAAATTATTGCTGTATTTATATTGAAATTTTCAGATTTGCGCAACTTAAATACATTTAAAAGTACATTAATTATTGTAATAAAGTACTTTTAAACACGATTCTATAATGAAATTTATGTACAAATCTATGTAAAATTTAAAACAGTTTTTCCATGCTTGTATTATTGATGTAAGATTCATGAAATTTTTAAAAAATTATATGCTGTACCACCTTTTTATATAAAAAATATATAATCTATTCTATATTTCGAAGCTTCTTACATATCGCGGGAATGATAACTCCATTAACGCCATAGAATAATTATAATAAATATTTTGATTGTCCTATTCTTCCATATGAAGAATATTCAGTAGATTTATTACTCTAAGAATTAAGCAACTCATTATAATGCAAATAAAACACATTATAAAATAACTAAACCAAAGAAAATGTTAAATACGCAATTTTCTTGTAAATTCTGTCAGACTTATTTGCATTATGAAATTTTAATGAAGGCAATCGAAAATGTATGGGTTCTTTTTAACCAATTGCATGGAAATTCGTTACGAAAAGAAATGATTTACAATATTAAGTAAAAATATGATTTTTTTGAAAATCTAAGCACTAAATTTATTAGAATTATTCTTCACTCAAGCCTATGTACTTGTGGTGAAAACTTTATAAGCCAGATGACCTCCATGGTACATAAGTAATTATTTTTAAATTGTGGTTATGTTACTCAGCTACAAACCGCAGCGTTGGGAGCTCGATCATAGGGCAATGAGTATCTGTCAATGCTTCTGCTATTTAGTAGGAACTTCCATATACTAGCAGCAAACTATCCCTTGAATACTTCAGTAAACATCAAAGGATGATGATCACATTGTTATTGATTTTTTTTCAGTTCCTCAATTTTATTTCGGGTCGGTACCAGTCACTTTAAATCATGCGTGAATGTCGAAATATGCACTTAGGCTTTAATTATCACATTTTCTTAAATTTCAGGTTTGCTTTGTACTATTTTGTGCTACTTCTCTAGAGAAAGCTCATTTTTCTGGGTTCTTAAAGTGTTGCGTGCTGGTTCATACTAATTAAACTCTATACATCATCGGTGTTTGTGATTGTATGATTACTAGGGGTACAACTCACAACAGTAACTGGAATTTTCTGGCCATTGCTATGTAAACAACCGCCTTGTTGATTATTGGTGTATATGTACACCAATAATATATGTTGATTGGTATTGCCTCATGAAAATTCCCTTGTATTCACAAACAGCATATATTCTTAGCTTATTGTGATACCCACGTGCATCTTTGCTGTGTTCTTTCTACTAAGCAACATAAAGAATAACCACTCTTTTATCATGTGAGAATATGATGTTTTTTCCGTTCGGTGTTTTTGAATCATTGAAGGCATCGAATAATTAAGGCTCATAATTGTGTAAGCAATGAAAAAGGAATAAATGACTGAATCCACAACGTCTTTTAATCACATATATCTTTTTGCCTTCTTTTACCAAGTATTGCATCATTATTATGTAAGCTTCTTTGAAAATAGATGCGTTTGTAAAAGGTTGATTCCCTTTCACTTGTATAGCTTTTTCAAACTGGTTTCAACTACTTAATAACTTAAATTAATTGAGAAAAATTTATGATTTCAATGCAATAATATTCTCACATGATAACTTGAAATTTGCAATCGTATTTCGTTTTTCTTTTATTTTAATCTTTCTCTCACTAACAAAAACCTTTCTGCTTTGTACATAGTTAAATTTGTTTAAACTAAATTTGACTTCGCTTAGCTTTACACCATTAACTTGCATTTTTGGACATTTTACCAAGATAATAACTTTCTGTATTAAAATTCGACACTGCTTTACATTTTCTATAATAACATTAAGGATTTATAATATCATCTTATTTATGAAAATTGTATTTCATAGAATAATTTTTAATATATGAATTAGCTAGATAGAAATCTAAGACTGACCCATATAAAAAAAGGATTTTTGAAATAATTCAGGAGGAAGCTTACATAAATCTGCATCTTTTCAGATATGATAAAAATATTTTTGTAACATGTATAATCTTTTTATGACCATTTAAGGAAAAAATCCAATATGCATTAATTTTTCCTTCTTGGAAACAAAATGAGATTTCCTTCCCTTCAAAAAAATCTGGGAAGATGGTGTCAGCTGCGCGATCAATTTTTAAAACGATTGAATTTAGCAGTGATCCTTAGGATTAAAGCTTTAATATTGTGTTTTAATTTTTTGATGCTGTACGAGTATCACTGAGTTAGCATGAGATAAAAATAACAATAGGATAGCATCGGTTGACAAAAGTGGTCTTTCTTTTTTGACCATTTAACTGGTCAAAACAGATAATTACTATGATTTGTTTTATTATAAAATATTTTTGCTTATTTATAATGAGATATTTTCATAAAGGAAGTTATATTTTACTGTGATTGAGATTTTTAATAAAAAATGTTATATTAAATTTGATTAATTTAGATTTAACAAAAATTATAATAGATAAACTATTATAATCTTTGGGATTTCACTTGCATAACGCATAAAAATTCATGCAAACAAGAATATGTATGTTTACATAAAATGCAAATCAGTATTTATTACCTTGTCAAATTAATGCATTTGTAATGTGTTAAAGATAATTATTAGTTCTTTACATTTTTTCTTAGCGTTTATAAGAATATTAATTTAATTTTCTGTGAATATTATGTTTTATTAACACACACACACGCAGCATCTGTGTGTGTCATTTTTTACATGTGTGTTATGAGTATTTTATGAAGATTATTGTAATTTATCTGTTATTGTTAATAACTAATAATTATTAGTATAATTTTTATTATTTTCAAATTGGTCTTCCTACATAATAACTGAAGTTAATAATCTTAATTATTGATTAATAATCTTGGTTGTAACATATTATATATAATAAACTTTACATATTATAATATACTAAATATTAAAGATAGTTTTCATTATTTTTTAGTTTCATGCCTTTTAAAATATTCATGTTTAATAAAAATTTCGTATAAAAATACATATGTAACGCTACGTAAAATCATTGATCGCCAGAGGATTTTATATAAATTGATTACAAATGGCCATTGGGTTTCAGATTTATTATATGAGGATACATAAACATAAACATAAATTTTATTTTATTATTTTGATGCATTTTGTAGAAATATGCAGAAAAGCTACGTTGATCCTTTTATATAGTAAATTACACAGAGAGTAAGACACGTAATCTTGAATGATAGCTCATAAATCAACCTACTTTACCTGTCATCGCTGAACATCACGATCTGATGAAATAAACAAATTTCCGACATTGATGATTATTACGTGATTATTGTGAAAAATGCAATAAATGAATCGCAATAGTGTTTACACCATATTAAATTAGGCTGACAATTTTATTAATTTTCAGTCATAATGTTTTGTTATCTCAATAATTAAAAATCAATCTTTGATTTCAACTTAGCGTGTAAAAACATTATAAAAGATTCACGATAATTACTTCACCTTTTATTATATATTTAACCTCTCAAAAATTAATTTATTTATAATATTTTTAAAGAGCATCTCAGTCCGATTACACATTTTCCATTATTCATTCATTCATTCTTCTAACTATTCATTCTTCTAACTAATCATTCTTTATTCATTCTTCTAACTATTCATTCTTTATTCATTCTTC
>JAOUZG010019159.1:27101896-27121744 GCA_026289955.1 Argiope argentata | reverse complement strand
GGGTTAAAATGCAACTTGGCTCTGAGTTTAAAACTATAGACATTAGATGCCTTATTTAATTGTAATTCTTTCTTCGTGCCCAAATTAATTAAATCTCACGGAACTTTGATAATGATAAATATCAACAAAAGAAATGAATGTTAAAAATAGAAATGGTTACTAATGACCAATGCACTCCAAAAATGGAATCGGAAATCCGAGTAATTAAATAAATGAAATCTTATGAAACTTAAGACTGAAAAAATACTATGACGATTGAATTTCGTATAAAGAATTTTGTAAAGAGTTCTGAAATCAGTATCCTTCAAAACATATTGTTAACCATTGTTAGCTACTTTTAAAAGAATCGAAGTAGATTTTTATTTGGCTCAAGATCAAGAGATTCTCTTCAAATTGTGAAAATAAAGAGATTGTGTTATGCAAACTTAAATATTCGTCTTGCGAAAAAAGAGAAAACTAGTCCATTGCATAATTGATAAAGCAGAAACAGAAGCTCTGATATTAAATTATTTGAGAACCATGCATTTCTCACAGCAACTGAAAATATAAACATTGCATACTTGCAGAGGGAAACACCCAAAACGGGAATACCAATACTCAGAACCTAAAAAAAAATGCTTGGAAGATATTAATAAAAGATGGAAACGATGCATAAATTAAAGTAGGGTGTTGTTGCAGCTCGAAATCTAATTCCAGCCTAACATAAGAGAAACTATTCATTATAACTGCCTGGATCTGAAACGAAAGCAAAGGAGACAAAAAGATGGAAAAATGACCATTTAAGGAGGCAAAGAAGAGAAGAGAATTTTCTGTAAAAAACGTTACAGAAAAAAAAAATCGCCTAATTCAGAAGCCAAAGTATTTGCAAAACCAATGGAACAACAACCATTTAAGCAAAATGTATCGCTTCAAAGAAAATTCCAAGATGTCTGAAAGGTACTAAAATCACAAAGTGCTATTCACGAGTCCTGAAAATCTATTAATTCGATTCGATTTAATTTTATATCTTAGATCTACACAATATTTTCTTTAAATATGATGTAGCTGCAATGTGTTGCGAAAAAACGAACTACTGTTTTGTAGAATGAGACGATTCTGTGGCGAATAAGCGATAGATGAACTGAATTGATCTATACTTATCATACTTTCTACCCTCGCTAACTGATACTGGTATTTCAGCATTGATTTGTGAGTGTCAGCATTGTAGCCAAATATTCGCCAACAAGAATATTTTTAAAGAGAATAAGTTTAATTTCGTTACTTGGCAGATGTGAATGAGGCGAACTCGGTAAGATCAATTTTCGGTTTAACTTCTGATAGAGTGAATAATTTCCTAATTGAGGACTTTAAGGCTAAAGAGAATTAAAAGATATGATCTCCGTGATGAAACAACGCTGCCTTTCTGAAGCGATAAACTGAAATCATGATTTACTTAATTCAGATTGCAATTTTGAATTTGGAAATCTCTCGGGTGATTCTGTCAAAGTCACTGCGTTCCATTGCTTTATGCAGCTTTGGATTAATTTAATTTTATAATCTAGTTTTTATCCATCTAAAACTTATATTTAGATTGCATCATAGTTTAATTTCTCAAAATGCTGAGTCTACGGGATTAAAAATATTACTTTGAAATTCTAAAATAAGTAATAAAAATCATTATAAGTTAGAAGAATAAAATTTGTAGAATAATTCAATTCAAATTATTGGAGAATTTATGGATGTCATGTTTGCACTTTCAAATGCAACAAATTTTGTCTCGAAGTAGTGTTAATTTGCAAGTTTTAACTAAAATTATAGGTGGTATTTTCGATTGATGATTTGGAGGTGTTGACATCTACTAAAAAATTAGTAACCATTAAAAGTTCTTGAGATTTAAAATTACTGAAAATTAATCTGTTGCACTCTAAATCCGTCAGGGCCAAACGTCCTCCCTCTGGTGTGGTGGGGATAGAGGGAGGCAGCTGAGATGTCGTCCTCGTCATCTGACCGCGGTTTAAAATTTCGAGACTATTCCCAAAATAGCCTTGGTGTTGCTTTAAAACAAGATATTATTATAAATAAACTAAACTAATTTTACAGTACAGTAGATGGATGAATGTTTTCAATATCGGAATCCTTGGAGATATAAATAATGATTCGTGCATATCGATAGCATTCTCGTGACATTTGAAGATTAAACCAGATGTTTGGAACGATTTATCATATATTATTTAACCCTTTCAAGGCCTTTGGGAAGTATGCTTCCTACCAGATTTTTCAGTTTTTGTATGAAACTATGCAGATTGTTGATGAAAGTTTTGACAAATTTTGAAATTAGATAAAATGGTGTTTCAGTTCGTTATCTCACATACAATGGTATATCTTGATTTGTTACTTAATTACTAATTAACCATATTAATTAATTAATAAAAACAGATTTATTTAATAAGTTAAATAAATTACTTTACTTAAGCCAATCTTAATCCTAAAACTATTTTAGTATACCATGACTAGAAAGAAATGGTCTTTGAAAGGGTTAAGAGCAGATTCTATAGCTCTTGCCTTTTTACGATTGCGTTATGATGGATTCAATTTGATAAAATAAGGGTAATAAGAAAGGATAAAGAAGATGTTTACATTTAATAATAAAATATATTCTGTAAATATATGTTTCACCATTCGGTGAGATGGAATAGTCGAAAAGTGATCGCCTCAGGAAACTGAAATGGACAGAATCGCCTGTTCCATTTTTATAACTAGCATCGGAAAGATAGTTTTCAACCAATTATCTGTAAAGTTGAGTTTCAGAGCTTTTCTGATAAAAAAGTTCATAAAAGAATTTGTTATGGATTTCACAGCAAACTATATGCCAAATATGAGCCTGATATTTGCGCAATGATTTAGTTTTGAGTTCATTATAAAAAAATTATGTAAAACATTTTAACCCTTTGCAGTCCGAATAATAATTAGATGCAAAATTATTCACCTAATACAAAGATTTGTTTATTGCTATGAAAAATATATTGTTACAGGCGGGCGAGTGCCGTTAAAATTCACCGAAGTTGGCGACGTTTGGCGAGGAGCTACGCGCCAGCCGGGTTGGCTTGGCGAAAGGAATAGTCTAGTAGCCGATGGATCTTACGTGAAACGCCACGTTGCTTCCCGTGCTTTGGGGCGCCCGCTATCCCGGCTATATAAGAGGCGGATTGCCGTAACTCCGGCAGTGAGTGAGTTAGTTGAGATTTTCTTCCCGGAAGAGAAGCGTCTCTCTGGACTAGCGGATTACTCTTCTCGCTTGTTATTACTGAGCTGTGTTTACGTTTTCTGTTAACGTTGTGTTATTGAACTCGCTGTGATTTACTGTTTGATGTGCTATAAGATAGCTGTTTTTGCAGTCTGTGTTTATCGTGCGTAAGGCTCGCCTTTACGCTGTAAGTGACTGTTGACTGCTGGATTGTATTTATATGAAGCTCTACTTTATCGAGTCATCCTGTAAATACCTGTAAATAGCTGTAAATAAATTTATTTGTGCTATCCTCAAGTAAAGTCCATTCAATCCGAACCCGCTTCGCTGAAAACGTAACAATAAACTATGTAATTCTTTTAAATCGAATTTCTTTAAAAAATAAATCTACATCTCTTAAACATTATGTGTCGTTTTTAAAAATGAAATTTCAAAAATAAATACATGAAACGTCAAAATGATGCACAGTCTTGAATGCCGAGTCCCACTCAACATCGAACCGCAAAGGGTTAACAAACATTATCTTAAACGGGGTTTTTTATAGTTTTTTTTTTTACGTTTACGGTTTTTTTAGCGCTTTGGAATCAATTCATCTCTCAATTTGTGATCTGAAGTTTAACATTTTATGGAGTTTTGACTTATCTGTTTCAATCAAAATTTCCATACTTTCGACAGTTCTGTAATATTTTTTAGACACAAAATTAAATTCTTTTAATAAGAATCTCCAATCATAAGTGAAAAGAGAAAAAAAATTGATTCAAGATTTCTTAATGTTTAGCATAAATAGCCATGAATAATTTTTTTTAAAAAAAATAGGATATTCTACATTACTAATAGTTTGAAAAACAAGACAAACTTTTATGATTCTCTAAAAAGATATAAAATAAAATTTTTATTAGAAATTTGGTGTAGAAAGCAAATTTATGATGACGTAAGTGAAAAAGTTTAAGCTAGAATGAATGTTATAAGAAAACTTTTAAGTTATTTATTAAATTTTTTTTAAAAAATGGCTCTGATCAAAATTATTTTTTGCTTCATTTCTTTCAGTACCATATGTTTTTAAGATTTTTTTTGGTATCCAGCTTTTTTATTTAACCAATTTATTTTTAACAAACATATAAAATGTATTTAAATTTTTAACTAATTATTATTTGTTGTTATTGATTTTTTCTTACCAAAATCAGTATAAGTAGCAGAGATTGTGGAAAAGCTGCGACTCCATAAAAAGTACAATTCAGGAAAACTCATATGTGAAGAAATTTTTTATGACATTACAATATAATTGATACTGCTGTTTCAAGCTCATAAATTAATTTTTCTCTGCTTCTGAAAAAAAAAACAGACGAGACTAATAGCAATAAAAGTCCATGGGAAACACCCAAAGAAAGGACTTTTCGTAAGGTCCTCATTCATAAGAAAGAAATACGTTTCCCAAGAGTCATTTTTCTTTCTCTTAAGTGCCTTTTTACGACCGTAAGAAAATGCTTCGAAACATTAACGTATTGACTTTGTATTCAGCAATGTGGTGATTAACGAGTGGACATGTTATTTCTTTTCTTTCTGCCAAAACTACTTGCAAATAATTGCTGTTGCTACTTTCTGTTTCCTTGAAAGTTCTGTGACTTTGTTGCAGGTAAAGATAGAGTTGGGAGAAAAATTTCATGCTACGTACTTTCTGGCTTTCGTGACTCCCAATATTTTTTTCCAAAAGAAAGTTGCAAATTATGAGAATTTGAGATAAGAATCTTTCAAGGGCCCCATAAAGAGATCCGTTTCACTATTCCCTTGTTCATTTTCCACTTCCTCATTAAATTTTTCAAGAAATTGTGTCTTACAGAAACGTTAATGTAGAACGTGGGTCAGAAATATCATTCATAAATGCAGGAGTGGTTATTTCAAATGACCAATAATGAAATGAAATATTTATAATGGAAACTCAAACTCTTCCAAATAAGTAAAACCTTTAGGAGGAAAATTTTGATGGTATAAGGTGAAAACCTGATAAGAATTCAACAAATTTCACATAGTTTTAAACAATGGGCAGAGAATATGCCAATGAATATATAATTTTACTCTCAAAATTTACTGCATCAAAAAATACCATTAAAATTTGAATAAATGTATTTTAAATGGTGAAAAACGAAGCCTGCACTTTTTCAGAACAATTGAAACAACATTATTTCATAGGGGTAGTGCTTTCTCCCCGAGAGCTGAGCATCTAGGTTTAGAGTCCCGATTCATGCATGGTTATTCTTTTGTGTTCTATCTGTAAAGTGTATGAATGTGCCTCTCCCCCTCCTATAAAAAGGGGTTGTACAAGCAACTGTGATGAATGACTAGCCAAGTCGTTCTCTTGGCCCTAGTTGCCGCAAATTCAAAAACAAGAGTCGCTCCTTTCGGCTTAAAACTGGCTGATATCTTCGGCAAAGCTGTTTCATGTCAAGTGTCACTAGCAACAAAAACAACAACAACATTCCAGGTTCTTCTTTAGCTTTAAGAAGCCAAGATGAAAAGTTTTGTGATTTTTAGAAAGATATTATTTTGTCAAACTTGATATATGTGTATGGGCTAAATACATTTGAATTCGCATAAGGTGAATAACATCACTCACCTAATTTAGCTAAGAAATTCGGAAAGGTTGTATGTTGTGAAACACATTACTTTTGCTGACAATAACTTAAGATAGCTAGATTCATCCCAAAGTTAATGCAGTATAGTTTCAAAGATAGTTTGAGATATTCATCGTATAGCTCTAAATAAGCAATTCTTAATTATATATAATCTAGGAATTATATGTATCTAGGAAAAGGGTTCTAAAAATTTGGATCAAATTTTAGCTTTAGGCAAGATTTTGTATTTTAAGTTTACTACACCCAATTTTATTACGAAAAAACATTTTTTGTAAACTGTGCTCCATCTCGAACCCGATTTCACCTTGATAAAGTTCAGAGTAAGTTCAAAATTTTATATATATATATATATATATATATATATAAAGCTACAAAATGAATACTGTAATATTTCAGATTGTTTCAATTAACATGTTGAACTATTCGTGATTTTTTAATTAGAAAATCAACTAATATGGAGGCAATATTGAAAAGTATTCATATGTAATCAGTATGTTATTCGTAACTAAATAGTTTTACCAAAAAAACCCCACGATTTTACAAAAAAAGAAGGGGAAAAACCACACCGAACGAAGCTTGCTCTTCTAGTTATTATCGTTAATCTCTCAAGGAATCTTCAAATTTAATTCTGATGAATTATATATATATATATATATATATATATATATATATATATATATTGATTCTCCATTATATAGCAGGACCTTTAAGCTTCATTTCGTTTTAAATAGAATTTTAAAAGGAAGCATAGCTCTTTAATAAAAAGTCAAAAATAAGTCTAAAGTCTAAAATAAATTATTAAGTCTAAAATACAGATTTATTAGGTTATATCCTTATATCACTTCCTTCAAAATAATTTGATTCATCAAAATATTTTTATAAATAATAACAGTAGTCTAACCCATTCCAATAATAACTGATAAATTTCCCAAGTCAATCTTTGCATCGTCATCCCCATCTCCATTCTTCCAAAATAATTAGGATGTGGTTGGAAAGTTTTGAAGCATCCACCATACAGTCCATGCTTAGCACCTTCAGTTTTTTTAATGTTCGATCATGTTATCAAATGTCCATGAAAAGATTTATCGCTGGTTAATATTCAGCCATTTTTATTCTGATAGAGGGAAAAATTTTCTTTGACTTTCGACACTTACATGGATTCCATATCACAGGCCCCTATCAAAGTTTATATTTAAAGGACGTTAATTCCATTCACTAGATTAAACTCCAATAGCGAAAGTTATTTTATGTCTGTCTTCTATACAGAAAAATAATTTACCAAGTTTGTTGAAAGATGCTTGTATAAATTTTTAGCGTTGGTATGAGCAAAGATGTATGAATTTACAAAAAATTAATTGTTCAACATGCTGTAGTCATCAATTATCGTATTCTTGAAGTAAACATAAATTCTAAACAAAATAGTGTGAGCTCAGTGAAAGCTACCTTTCCAAAACTTTCTTGCATACGCTTCAGTAAACTTGTCATGTCTCAAAACGTCTTGTAAAGCATTTGCATACATTAGTTACGAAATATTAACTTTTGGCCTGATTTTAACATTTTTGCTGAATCTCTCACGTCATCCTTGGCGAAGCTTTTGCCGATTGATACTCAGTATGACTTTAATAGTATCCAAAAATCGAATTTCGAATACTATTAATTTTGTTTGAATCTCAATCGATTCAAACAAAATTCAACTAAAATTTGACATTTTATTTGTAGTCACAAACTTTTATAAAAAATTCATATATTTATAATAATTCACTCAACTCTTTGTTAAAATTGGCTGAAATTCATGCTGCCTCCGTGTACCAATTATTATCTATCGTCATTTTTAAATTCCCGTGTTATGTTATCATCAAATAGCGAGACGGACTTACTTCTTCGGAACAGATTCTATCCGAAATTTGATAGGAAGCTCCAGATTTGGTGTACAGATTTTATTCTAAATATCAACAATGCTCAAAAAATTTTTAAGACATCTTTATCACATACAGATAGACGGACATTTTCCAAAAATGTATTTTTCAAACTCAGGAAAGTATGAAACGTGGATATTTGTCAAAATCTCGTGTTCGTAATTTCTGATGTTCACTCTACTTTTTCTATACTAAATATACAATACAGTAAACAAGAAGGCTTTTTTTAATGCTCTAGGAATATTTGAAATGTTTAAATTAATTAACATTTTGTTGACAAAATTTTCAGTAATGCAATTTTTTCTTGTTTCTGTTGTTTGTTGTTGATGTCAACCACAACATAAACAAGAAACAAAAGACGGGGGTTGGAAAATCTTCTGAAATACTTCTGAAGCTTCTAATAAAAATAGTATTAAGACAGAACAAGATGATGGAATGTTTATTTGTCAACTAGTCAAAAGCACATTATAAACTCAGAAAATTAAAAAAACATCGCATATTCTTTTAATTTTTAACTTTGTGATTGTAATACATATATTATCTGACTTAAAATAATGAATATTTATTTCAAAAGATATATCCTTGTTTTCATTATATTCATAATATTTATAAATTATCCTTTTTAAAAATAAGAGCTGTGGGATTTAAATTCATTTAAATAGAGAACTGCGGTTTTCCGTGCAAAGTATCTAATAACTATAACCTGCTTTTATTATGAACGTAATATTTTTTTTCTATTATGAAAATGGGATATTTTTGCAGGAATAAGAAGATATTAAATAAAATGTATTTTTAAATTAGTTTGTCTTTTTCCCATTTGAATACTTTAAGAAATCTTCTGTCTTATGGGGGAGAATCATAGAAGCAATTATGAAATAGTACTTTTCACTTAAGTACTTAATGCCCGTAGATGAATAACCCAATCAACCCCAAAAGTTTTATTTATTTTTCCTGCATAAAATCGAGGGACTAGGTATTAATTGAAATTGATATCTAGCTTACTTCTGGTATTGCTTTTCACATTGAAATTTACCATCCATAGATATATTTGACAATTTCCATCGCTTTTAAATAGTTATGGCTAGATTGCCACTGACGATTGTTTAGATAAGTTACTGTTTTTAAAATTCGTTTATTACTCACCATTCAGTGTAAAAACCGTCCAACTTTATCGCCAAATTTTAAGTCATCGCAAATGAGTTGCTAAACCGCCAATTCTGGAAATTCGGCAATGGTGTAATCCGTTGACCTTTATCGCCAAATTTAAATCCGTCGCCAATGAGTTACTAAAACATTGGCGATTGTTGGCGAAGACAGTCTAGTAAGTACCATGTCGGCACTTACGTATTAGACTGCCTTCGCCAACAATCACCAATGCCAAATTTAAATCTGTCGCCAATGAGTTACTAAACCGTTGGCGAAGACGATCTAATACGTAAGTATCGACATTATATTACAAGATACGAATGAAAACGATGAAATGAAGGTTTAAAACATATAAGTATATTAATACAACATCATGAACTTTCTTGGATTAACAACCTTTTTGTCTCAAAAATTCTCTTATTTTAATTAAAAATATCTACGGATATATAAGATATGTTGATCTATGATTGGATTATTCTTCTGCATTGTTTTAATATACTATGTTATAGAGTACATTTTAGTGTTGTTATAGAGTATTAAAGTGCATTTTTGAAGGTGTTTTTAAAGTGTGTCGTTTACAATCTTCTGAATGCTTGTTTTTCATTTATATATCTGCGTTTTTGTTCTACTTGTGGCACTTTACATGCCTACTGACAGATCTGTCAGTGATTTAAATCGAGTAAACGTCTGTCTTTTTTTTTCAATAGTGCCAACTTGGCTCAAGAGTGCGATTTAATATCTTCATCCGCCAAGTCCGCTTGCATAAACATTTTTATAGTGGGGGAAGGGGGTATATTCACACTATTTACAAATAGAAAACAGAAGAACAGCCGTGCCCGCACCAGCACTCAAACCCGAGACTCTCAGATCGTGGGAAGACATGCTACCACTATGCCAGGACACTGGCGTGTGTTTGTGTGAAATTTATTTAATAAAATAACTTAATGGAAAAAGGGTCGGGCTCTTGCAAAAAAGGAAATTTTATCTAAGTGATTCGAGATCGTTTCCTTAAATTTAAAATTTTTATCTTAATTAAAATGTTTACGTTTCATGGCAATTACATTTTCATGCAATTTCTTATTCTTTAATTTTCCAAATGCATCATACAGAATATTTTATAGTAAGATAAATGTCATATATTAAATATAAAATTAAATATTAAGTAAATTTTGTGTTTAATTGATCATTTAACTTGCTATCCCTCATACGGATATATTTTATAGTGTGTTATGGTTTCTGTCCATTTTAAAGAAAATTATGAAAGTTATATTAATTCTAAAGATTATATATAAGTGAATGAACAAAATTACCAGACAATACAAGTAAACTATTTGTTTATTTCACACACAAACATCAAAACGTTGTAATACATACTGTAATAAAAGTTGAATAAGGAAATCACTAACCACATTTTATACAAGTTAAACACTTAAAACTAATCTAAGAGAAACTTCTTAAACTAGTAAATTTCAAAATACGTTCGGAAAACAATTCGAAGTAAGCAAAACTGATATTTTAATACCTGATAAGTTTCAATAATTTAGTAATTTAATTGTTATCCATTTAAAATACTATTTGTATTTATTCAAGAAATTAAAAATCGCAATTCCGAATGAATGTTGATCTTTTATCTTCTATAAAAAATACTCATTTTGGAAGGTTTTAGTTGCAATTAAACATCATTTTGAAGCAAAATTGGAGATATATTTTGACAATATTCGAATTTTTGATCTGTAGTCAGATGTTAAGAATCCTACAAGAGTAATTCATGTTTCAAATATCACATTTTAGATTAAAGGTACATATATGATCTTAACAACACAAAAATGCGGATATACTAAATAGTTTTGTTTACTCAATACAAGAAGAAATAATTTCCGATATTTCGAGAGATGATCTTCATGATGCTATTTATCAATGAAAATATCATAAAGTTTTGAATAAAATTATATTTAATCTATTTCCGAGTGCAGGAACTGTTCATTTTTTCCTACAAGCACAATGTTTTTCGTTTTGTACCTGTTTTACACAGGAAGCATTTCAAATACAAATATTCAGAAAAGGTTACCATCATAAATTTCATTTTTCACATTAAGAAAACTAGAAACTCGTCCAAGGAATTTAATTTAGAAATAATTACTTCATTATTACAAAAATAATCAAAATCTGTGAAATGATGTTTTTATCTAAATAATCAAAACATTTTATCTCAGATTCTAAATTATTTTTTCATACAGTGTTTATATGTTTTTTTTTTGTAATTAATTTGCATCGTATGGTATTTTGAAAATATTTCATTAAGGTAACTTTGTATTAAAGATTTCGACAATTTTCTGGTTCAAAAATAGAAAATAAAAAAAGACCCTCCTCTATTGGACTGCTTGTAAGTTTTTCCTGTTCAGTTTGTTGAACTTAACTTTAGCGATTTCCTGCTATGGCCATTTTTATCTTATAATTTAACATTTATTCTATTATAATCTAACATAAATTGAATATTTGAGATGTTAAGGGATTAATTTTTGAAATACTGCATTTAATAGAAGAACATAAACCTAATCACACATTAAACTAATCCTTAATAATATAAAATATAAAAAAGTATATTAAAAATAAGTAATGTTATATTTTATACAATATTATTTAGGTATTAATATAATCGTCAGAAAAACAGCATAAATTTTGAAAATCGATGTACTCTACAAATGAAAAGTAAGCAAAAAATATCACTCAAAAGAATTTTAATATACTTTGTACTATAAGAACATGTGTTTAGTAATTAATCTGAATACATAGAACAGAGCTTTGAATAATTCTATTCTAAGAGAGTGCAATGCAATAAAATTGGATTTAACAGTGAATTGTTTTCCTAATTATCATTATTTGTTTAAAATATATAAAGAAGTATATATTAAACGTCCAGTTTATAGTTAAATTGTACTCATTTCTGGATTCTGCAAAATAAGTTTATAAAATTGAAAGTTGTACAACCTAAATATCACTTCAAAACAAATTTAAGATATGTGGTATTGAGCTTAGAAAGTATGATTAATAATGTTAGATAATATAAATTTCTGAAACAATTGTTCCTCAAAAAAATGCTGTTTGGATTTAAGTTATATTATGAAAACTTTTTTAGAAAAAACAACGTATTTCTCAACTTTGTTTAACTTAATAATATTAAATAAAATTTCTGATGGGTTTGTTTTTAAATTCTATTTATATGTACGTCTCTGTAAATAATGGATTTATTTTATCGTATTGTTATTTATCAAAATTTTATGAAGATAAATATTTTATCCTCATTTTAGTGAAAGAAAACTTCTTTTTATTTTTATTCGTATTGTAAACTAAATGATTTTATATTCCATCGTATCAATTCTGTACAAATATTTAGAATGAAGATTTTTCAAACTGTTTGTAAAAAAAAGAATTTTTTAAATTATACTGCAGTAAATATTTTTATTTATTTATCAAGCATAAAAATCTAAATATAAAATTTATTTCATATTTAAGTGTATTTTTTATACAAAAATAAATTAATCAAAAAATTAGCTGCGTAGATAGTTTTATAAGTTCATTTTTTTAAATTGTGTAATGTTAAAATATTTATTATTCCGCTTGGGGCACCGATATTTTATGTAACGGTTTTGGAGAATATTTCAACTTTAACATAAATCAGACTGTATAGTTTATTTAACATATTATATATTTAATTCTCTACTTTCATACTTATAGTAGTTGTATAATATTTCATATACATTCACTTAAATAATTAAAGTTATTCTGTATAATTTTCCCAATAGTAAAAACTCTGAAAATAGAATTGCTTTACAAAATCCTCTTTTATAATATTTATTATTGTGTTATGATATTGAAATAAGTTTTAACCAAAGGAGAAAGATTCTTTGTGAAACCATATATATAAAATTGAGTAATTCATCTACTAATTTAATATACAAAATAAAAAAAAAAGTCGGAAATATGATTTTTTTAAAACTAAGCTTTTAAAAATATTAGAAGTAGATATGCAACGTAGATGCAAAACCAATTTTTTTCTTTAAAAAACAACTCTGTCTGATATTATTTTCCTGAAAAACATCGAGAATCCAAATTACTTGCTTATGTTAATAGAGATTTTCTGTAATAGTTTCACATTGAACGAAGTATATTACATTGCTACATATATAATGTAAAAATATGTCCTTTATCAAATGATACGACTTATTTGAAGCAAATTGGCCCTATGAAGTTCATTGACTTGCTGGATTTCTTAATTCATCTGCTGATTGAATCCAAGTTCAGTTCCATTTCCTTCTTTTTTCAGGCCAATTTGTAAGCGTTAAAGTATTTGTATGCAGTGCATATGCATACGCATGTAGAGTGCTAAACACAGCAATATTCTGCAACTGAGAGAGACACACTACTCTCATAAATTCTTCTTGCTCCATTTTTAGCAAGAAGTGGAGGATCTGCAGAAGCAATTCCAATATCCACACTTTCCGTACAATGCACGTTTTCGTCTTCTTCTCCATTTGTGGAAACTATCTTCCAAAGATTTTCCTGTGAGTCAGAAGAAAAAATTTAAATTTGCTTTCTCAGATGTAATGTTACCATGTGAGAACATACTCATTTTTAAGACATTGTTTGCCATAATTAATTTAAGTCATTAAGGGGACTCGGTACCTCAAAATTTCGGAAAATCGATAAAAATGTCGATTTTCTGATTTTTAGTGAATAATGATCCTTAAACCTTTGACTTGTTATTCTGAAAATTTTAAAACAATCCGACAAGTATTTAAGGAGATATGGAACTATTTTGTCTAACGCGATATCAGCTGGCATGCCCAATTCCTGTGTTCACATCCGACATATTTCATGTGCGAGTGGCCAAGCCAAGCCCCTCTTTTTTTCCATGAAATAAAAAGAGGCAAAGTTTGAAACGGTAACAGTAAATCCTTGTTTATTTATAGTTTTACCGCTTTCGTTGAGGATTTTTATTGAATTTACCTTTGGTTGTATTATAACCACTTTGAAAAAAAAACTGTCTTTTTCAAGACTACTTAATTTGTTTATTGCTTACCTGCTTTTTAATTGGTTTCGAAAATGTCTCGCATTAAAAGGAAATCCCATTCCCTTGCTATGAATAATAATACACCATATTACCTTGCTATATAAATTTTTTGTACATTTTTTTGTGGTCATTTTAAAATATGTCGTTACTGCTTATGTTAATTATGCTTCCATTATTTCATCTATATATCTCAGATTAACACAAAAGTTTTATAGAATTATGTTTGAATGATAATATATTAATAAAAATATTATGTATTTATACAAACTATTTCATAGTGAAAATTTTTGTACATATGTTTTTTTATGGCAAGCATTGTCTAGAAAATTTACCTACTTCAAAATGGCTGAATTCATTTAAATTTTAATTAAATGGACTTGAATTGTTACTGTATAGTATTGCTTATATGATAAACAGAATTGCAGATCATTTTATAAATATTTTTACTAAAAAATTTATTGAATTAAAAAAAAGTGATAATTTTATAATTTTTTCGTTAATTTTTTTTATAATTCCTATATATAGTAATGTTCATTAATAAATATGATAATAATGTATATTAATAAAATTGGTATCCTAACACTTACAAATGTCATATAATTGTTCTGAAAAAAATCTAACTTCATGTGAGCTTTTTTTATTATTATTTTATTGTGTTGAAAACTTTAAAGCTGTTTTTCTCACTTTGTCTTTTTTCAAAATTTTGTCTGCTACAAAATGCTAAAAGTCAATCACATTTTATTGTAATTGCATGAATTTTTTTCTGCTTACTCTTAAATGTATGCTTAATAGAATTAGGGCTTCTGAAAATTATTAGAAAAATCTGATATTTTCCAAAAAAATTCCCAAAATTTTGTAAAACATTTTTTTTCTCACAAACTAATATATATATCAAAAAACGGATCCCTATTTTTGTTACCTGCATTGTGAAGTCCCCCTCAAAAAAATTTGAGGAAAATATTTTGAAAATTGCAGAAGAAGAAGCATTTTTAAAAAATGCTCAATTTTTTTAAAAAATTAAAATATTTAAATTTGTAACTTTTGAATTTGAAAAATATTTTAGAAATTTCTTTTTATACACAATTGACATCTATCTATCACAAAAATTAATAATTTTATTAAAAATTGTGGAAAAAAAATTTTTTGGTACCGAGTCCCCTTAACTAATTTAAACAGATTTGAAACAATCATATGACTATTAGAATACACATGCGTCAATATATCGAGAATCGACAACATGGCGAACATTCATGCAAGTAGTAACTTTTTGTTGATGATAAATCGCCAAATGTGACAACCATTTTTAACGTTTTCTAATAATTCTGAAAGTGATAAATAGCTAATTTTCTGTCCTTTCATTTTGTATCTTCAAAAACATCAAACCAATACAACATCATGCTCTCACATGGTAAAAATATTTTAACAACAAAGAAATGTGATATCGTTGACATTGACTTTAGAATTAAAAATTAAGTTTTTATTTTTAAATGATTTTTTTTTGGATAAATCTCCAAATGTGACTTTCTGCTGCATTTTTTTTCCAATAGGCGAAAAATTGGTGCTTCAAAGGCGATATATTGCCAATTTATTTTTTATACATTTTGGGCTTCAGAAACTTCAACCTCTAAAACCATCATATTTTCACATGATGAAAAAGGAAGCGTATTGTAGAAATATATAATTAAATTACATGATTAACATATACATAAGTTTAAATTTACTATCCTCAATTTAGGCAGCTAGCGCAAAACATTTGTGAATGCATGAATCATATAATATATTTAATGAAAAATTGTTTTGCAGTGACAGTTTTCAGATATTAAAAAGAAAGATTTTTAATGGAATTCATTTAAATTATCAATATTTTCTACTTGTTAATTCCTTTGATATAAAGAGTGAAACAGCAATCATTAATACTAAAGACTATTCATTTTCCGACGCCTTTTGAAAGGAAGTCTTAAAAACTTATGGAAAATGTTTTCCTTCAATTGTCTATAGGTTACATAATAGTTATGATTTATATATTATGAATAATTTCCAGAAATAATAGCAATGGAAATTAAAGTAAATTCATAAGATAACGGAATTTATAATAATGGAATTAGGATTAATAATACTGATGATAAGGAAACTACGCTTCATGAATAAGATCAGGATTGATGCAATAAATGCGATTGATTTCAGAGGGCAATTCGATGCTCATTAGAATGTGTATTCAGTTATTAAAAAGAACAAATATTCATGAAATATTCAAATTTTATAATTTATCCTAACTACATATTTTTAATTATTTCACCGCTTATTCAATTTAAAAGCCTCTTTTCGGATGTAATTGTCAAAACAGAGAGTATATTTTTTATCGTAAATGAAGTGACGATGTTCCGTTACCGATTGAAATGAATTAATTTATACATTCTTTTATATTAAATTACTTTTCTGCATTATAATAAATTTAGTAAGAATATTTCAATGTGTTTGTAATCTCAATACATCAAAATTGCACATTTTAAAAATTTTTATTTGATTTTCTAACGTTATTCAGTTATGTAATATTCAGTAAAATTTCTTTTGTATCGTTTGTTACAGAAAGCTCTTTCTATTAAAAAATTAAAATTGCCGTCTTTTAAAATCTTTCGCACAGCTCCATATAAATGAATGGCATGTAGTCAAAATTTATTTGACATAAATGGTATCCGTTCAATCCTTTTCATTTGAAAAAAAAAATAGAAACGTCCGTAGAGAATCTAATTATTTAATTTGTCAATAAGATAATTTGTCTTACAGATAATTTGCCCATATTTAAAACGAAACGTTAAAATCAGTGAAAAGTTTCTATGATATATTTCAAAACTTTATACTTTCTTCTCAAGTAATACATATTTGTACATTTTTGAAAGTGCACAATTCATTGTACACCTTTATCAAATTATGAACTAATTAAAAATTGTTCATTTTAAGATATACACGTTTTTATTGCTTTTTATACAAATTTCAACAATCTAATTCTTAAATATTTTAAGCTAAATTTTTCCAAAATCAATATGAATTTAAATAAACTATTATGTAATAAAAATTCATTATTGAAGTACACACACCTAAGTATCTTTTTCAACATTGATCTAAATTAATTACCAAGATAAATTAATAGGCTAATTTATTTGATTAAATTATTGGCATATGTTAACTACAAAGCTGAAAATAATATTTGATTGCTCGATTTATTTACTAACTTGAGAAATAAGAACATTTACTGGACAGTCAATACGTCAAATAATGACTTCTATGAATAACACTTGAACACTTACCTCCAGCTTCTTGAGGCATAAAATCCAACATGTCGTTCAGCATACTGTTTACAGTGTCAATATCCCTGAATAGAAAAAGAGCAAATTAGATATTTTTGACGAAGAATTTGTATATTAAAATGTAACTTTTCATTAGTCGTAATTATTTGCATTCTTAAATACATATACGGGTTCTATGAAATTTATTCTAGGATATACTCATAAAATATAGATAAATTTTCTTTTATAACAATAGATATCAACTTTAATAAGAATCAAAATAAATATTCCTCAAAAATATTCTAGTTTTAAGCATTTAAAAATAATTAATGTACTTAAACAATATATATTATGTATGTAAAAAACAAAGGGATAAATTATGAAATTTATTTTAACACTCCATCTCCCTCCCCTAGTATATTTGGCGATTTTCAAATTTTGCCAACAAATTTAATTAGCAGTCTTCAAATCACCTTGCCAAGTTCTATAATATAATATAATATAGCAGATTCCATCAATATGATTGCATTATTGCGCTTACTTGACGATTTTGAGATGATTCATGCGCCAAGAATGTAATTGAATTTACTTAAGGATTTTCATTTTACGTCGCCAACGCCAAGTTGGCAAGAATTTCCATATTTTATCGATCTATCACTATAATATAAAAAAAATAAACAAATAATCCAATTTTAAACTCAATCGATGATATAAAATATTTATGTTATTTCATCTGCGATAAGAACTCCTCCGAAACGGCGAAGCGTAAGGCTATATAATTTGCACATACTCTCCAGGGAAAGATTCATAAATTGGCTGTGTTATTTTCAACTTTCAAAAATAATGGTGTCTGAAACGATTGGAGGCGTAAAAGTGGTAAGCAATGTAACAGCCGAATAAAAAAAAATCAGATATTGTTTTGTGTATAAAAGAATAAAATCAGCAATATTTACTCATGTGATAAAAACCGCATATTGTTTCTTTTTTTGTTGTTGTTGTTGTTGCTTCTGCTCTTTTTCTCTAAGTAGTCGACAAGAGCTTGTGGAGAATTTGGTAATGTGAAGTCTCCTAGGAAAAAGCGGATAAGCATTCTTTTTACAGTTTTTTTTATTATTTTGATTTTAACTCTTTCATTGTTTAGAGCTTTTAGCCCACATTTAATTGAATAATAAATTTAAAATATTTTAACTAAATCACATTTTGGTGCTGTTTGTTTAGATAATTGAGAGTAATTTCTAAATAGTTATAGCAAGAAAATGATTCATCACAATTTTAAGCATTACAATTCTACAATTTTGTTGATATTTTACGTGCTATGACATGTTAACTAATTAATTAATTTTTTTATTTCTTTTAATATTTTTAATTAAAAATATTTAAAGTAATTAGACTTTTACAATTAATTAATTTGGGCCGAGATAGCATGGTTGTTTAGGGCATTGGATTCGTATCCCTTTTTGCTGCGAGTTCAAACCCGCCTGCCGAAGGCTCTCCGTGTGTGTGGTGCAAGGCTTAAGTTAAATCTGCCGTGGTAACAAAGTCTTCAGTGTAAATAGTAATACCATTGGAGATACTGGGTCAGAGGTGATCGTTCTCTGTTACAGATCTAAATTACGATCTGTAGATGAATGAAGTTCGCCTCGAAAAAAGGGTTTGAGACGTGTGTGAGGTAGAAGTCAGGTTTTTGACCTCTGGTGCTCATGAGTCTATGACCTCAGAAAATATTGAACCCCTCCTTCCGTTTTAAAGCGTTACCCAAGAACTAACAACAAGAATTAATTAATTAAGAACCAAGGCTACAATGTATTATTTACACTGAAGATGTGAAAAGATGATTAAGGATAAAATATTCGCTAAAAGTTTTAAAGTGCAATTCAAGGTAATTTACATTTTAATTTTTTTCTTCTATATGGAAATAAAAACCACTTCGGATTTATTTATTTTTTCAATAGTAATAGTTCTACTCGCTCTAATTTGAAGTAACATGCCTAGATAGTCTTTATAAAGTTATTTTATTTATCAATTTTACTTATTTCTATGAGGAATTCAATTGAATATGTAATAAGGTGTGAATTCATAATGTTGCAAGAAATGGAATTGCAGTGATTAGAAAACGTTAAACGATAAGCCTCAATCTTCTTGTCAACGTTAAACTTTATTTAGCAACATACGATCATTAAAATTCAAACTCGTATATTTAAAGCTAAAACATTCTCTTTTCATCAAATTATCCTTTATTTTCATGTGAACATGTTGTTTAGGTTAGGAGGTTTTGATGTCTTCTTTAATTTCGAAATTTACGGACAAAAAATGTTTTACCTTTTTTTATCAGTATAGCATTGTTAATATGTGTGCTTCTTTGATAGAAGATGGGTTTTTGAAAGGTTGGCCCGCTTTTATATGTATTGCTTTATTACTACTTGTGCGTCTTTGGCAGCAGTTATGTTTTTAAATTATCAGTTGTTATTTCATCTTAAAATATGTCGAGCTCCAAAACTTTTTTTACCAACTAGAAAATTTGAAAATGAAATTATATATATATATATATATATATATATATATATATATATATATATAT
>JAOUZG010019159.1:27086294-27098666 GCA_026289955.1 Argiope argentata | reverse complement strand
AAGATACCATTTATAATTTTCAGTCATTTAGAACTTGTTGTAAGATAGCATTTATAATGTTCAGTCATTTAGTACTGCTGATAAGATATATATTTATAATTTTCAGCAATTTCAGCACTTTCCTCTCCTATATATTCTTTTAAAAAGAAATTTTAGGACAAACTTTAAAACATAATTATGAAATTCCATCTTTAGAAAACATGAAAGTAGGGTTGTTAAATGAAATCGAATAGAAATGGCTTGAATTGAAAATGCATGATAAATATTTGTATTGGAATTTTTCTTCAATAATTAAAGAATTGAATAAAAGTTTAAAAACGTCAGTTTCTAACAGCATGCTAAATGATAACCAGGTGGTTAGAGTACTCTATGCTTCGAGAGTTTGCTTTAAAAGTACTTTAGACATTTAAGATGATTTATGAGTTCAGAGTTCCGTGCTGCATTTCAAAACTTGGATCGAGGAGATGCGAAATATTTAACATTAAACTTTAATAACTAATGAATCATATAACGAAACCCATACAAAATATATGTCAAGAGCTAATTCAAAATTCCTCGTTGGACAGAAATATTAAGTAAAAAAAGGGAACATATTACGTTCCTGTATCGACTTAACATGAAAACTATATTTTCGACAATCAATATCATTAAAGGAATACGGAACGAACACGAAAAAGCTTTTTTCTTTTGATGGTCCAACTCCAATTCTCAAATAATAATGTATGTCAAATTATGTCAATTCAAAAGCCTTGTTGAAAATAAATATTTAATAAACAAGTAATATATAAAATTTAACTCAATTTCTACTTTAATCAACAAAGATAAACTTTATTTTAGAAAAGTTTTTATAAAATAATTAGAATTAATATAATTCATCAAAAAAATATTGATTTTCGCAAGAATTGAACTCGCATTCTTCACTTTCACGTTAAAAAGGAAAAATTCCTTGCATTTTACCGATTGAGCTACTGCCTGTTGGTTTTCATTTCCATTACAAACTGCTAAAACTTTATTTAAAGTCTTAAGGATTAATTAAATTTATTTAATGTATCAATATTTGAGAAAACTGTATTAATATCGAGTGTCATTTACTACAAATGCATTTGAACATGAGTGGATGAATCAAAAGTATTTTATTAACTATTGAATATTTGAAAGAAATATATAAATATATATAGGGAGAAAATGAACTAATAGTAGGGAAAAAGAGAAGGGAACTATTTAAGAATTTACAGAAAATTACAATTTTATTTATATCAGTTAATACGAAAAAAAGTGTTTCAATTACTCGTTGTACGACATTTATTCCTTATTATGTTACTTATATTTCCATTCAACTCATAACTTGCGACTAAAGTTAAATTTTAATTGGAACTTAAAATCTAATTTTCCAAATAAATCTACCTTTATTTTGTTGCTTAAAAAATTTATTTTACACAAAGATTTGTATTTTATTTAAAAATTAATCTTTGATACACTTTTTTTAATTTTCTGAATTAGTATTTTTTCCTGAAATAAAAAATTGTTCATCTTAAAGGTATACTTTATTCCAAAATTCTAAAAATTTATAAAAGTGTTCTTCGTAACTGCTTGATCTACACATTTTGAAATTGTGAAAACTGTACTAAAAATTGATTTTTAAAAATTAAATCAGAATAATTTTTATTGAACAATTCAAAGAAACATTGCATAAATTATTAAGAAAAATATTTTCTTTAAATCACAATGAATTTCAATGCTGAAAGATTTGGTTTTTTGTTCTAAAGGTATAAAAGTTTGTTTTGTTAAACAAGTTTTTTAATTAAAGTCTGTGCAACAGTTATTAATTAAGGTTTTATCTTTTCAGCTTTAATTTTAAGCTCAACTTTTATGAGTGCTGTTAGAAAATTAGAGAGAGATGTATTAAAATAAACAGAATAGCATAAGGCCAGTTTAATGTTATGAGTTATGTGCCTACAAATTTAGAGAATTAAAATTGTTTTACTGAAGAAGTCATGGCCAGGTTAAATAAAATTTTTATATAAAAATATTAATGCACCTCGTTCCTGACGAAACGGCTTTTTATCAAAGGCTGGTAGTCTAAAATATTTTAAATCGTGTTCTGATTTTAAAAATTTTTACAAAAAAAGATTAAAATCTTGTTACATAACAACATGATGCATTTTTAATTCAGGAAAGTTGTATGAATAAAAAAAGGTAATCTTAGATCATTGTGCCAAGTTCATTTCCGAATTTATTAGTAAAACAAGGAAGTTCACTATAGAGGAAAGACAAAAAGAATATAACCCATTTTTCAAGCTTTAAATAGAAGTATATGTAATAGTATAAATGTATTTGGTGCAATAAAGTCATACTTTAATGACCATAGGTATAAATAAACATGCAGGTAAATTGGTATACATGAAAACCTATAATCTGAGATATAAAATTAAGAAATTTATAAAAGCACACCATTTATATCAGTGAAATCAAAAGTAGGATAACATTTTTATTAAATAATATATTAAAGAAGAAAAAAAAAGTCAAAGAAAAAAATTTAAATCATTTACAGGTAACATAGAATTTAAATTTTTATACAAATTTTGTTTCAATTTTTATTACATATTTTGTTGCCTGCTTTTTTTGTAACTTCATCTTTTATGATGTCATTGTGAATACCATAAACTTATAATTTTATCTTGACAACATATTATAAATAATAATTATTTATTTTCCTTTCTAATTTTAAGTATACAAACAGAAAATCTTAAAGAAACAATAATTTTATTGTTATATTTTATTTTAGAGATTAATATATGAATGCATAGTTTATTATTGCAAATATCAAGACATCATAGTATGTTTTTATTTAAAAAAGCATTCTGAAAGATATTTTATCTTATGTTGTACAAAAACTTAATTTGAATCAATTTATTAATAGATGATTTTGAAAATATGAATTATTGTACTGTGATTGGCGAATTGCACTTTTAGAACTCTAGCATGTCTGAAAATGGGTGAACATAAATTTTAAAATTTTATCTATGTAACTGAAAGAAATTAAACTATGAGCAAAATTGAATGAAAAAAAAAAAGAATGCGAAAATCGTAATAAATGTATAGTTAAAATTTAGATCTTAAAAATATTTTGATATATATGAAGCATATTAAGTGTAAGTATTTTTTTCTACAATTTTTTAATTAAAATTTTCTTTTGTGAAAATGTCTACAAAGATTTTGTAATTTAAAATTTTCTGCATTCAAATGAATACACATATCATGTGTACCTTTGTATAGAGATGAGCTCTTCTTGGTGATAATCGTGTAGTGGTGGTCTCCACAAAATGAGCTTGTCAAGAACTGCAACACCAGAGGAGCGCGGTCGTCGCTCTGCAAGAGTAAAAAACATAAAATTCCCATAAATTTAAAAAATATATATTGAAAAATTTTGTAGCATATAAAAATTTGAGCAACGTGATTTTTAAAATTTTTATTTTTAAAATTTATTAGAAATAATCTGGATCGTTTGGTAGATTTCAGAGAAAGTTTATTTGTAATTCATTGAACAATTAATTTTCTGCTATAAAGTAAAATGAAATGGTATAGTTATCCGAAGGCAAATTAAAAAGTGAGATATACTATTATAGGTAAATCATTACATTTATTAGCCTCTAATATGTCAATCGTATAATTTGATTAAATCTTGCATAATACTTAAAAAATTATGGATAATTAGCTTAGAAAATCAGCTTATGGCGATATTCAAAATACATTTTTTTATTCTAATTTTTTGAAAAGTCACTGGTTTTAAATCTTATTTAATGCAACTGATAGCCAAAAACTACTATAAAAACAAGACTTAAAAAATTGGCTAATTCTCAAAGAGCTTAAAATTTTTATAAAAAGAAAATAAATTAACCTGAATACAGCATTCATAAAAATAAGTAAATAAAGATACGTTATAAAAGTTGTTCATAAGGAAGTCTTAAAAGTCAAATATTTAGAAACACACAAATCCTAAGCCAGGAATAATGAAAAAGGGACGATTCGGGAATAGTGATATAATAATCCAAAATATTTTTTAAAGAAAAATTAATTTTTTACTATACCACGTTTTGAGCACGGACTAAAATTTGTGAAATAATTTATTCTTATCTCATTCGAATTTATATTTCCATCTTGATTTCTGAATTCATTCCAGATTATTTAGACTTTTAGCACATTTTAAAAATGTTGTAAATTAATTATTTTCCGATTTTTAATTTTGAATGTAGTTTTTTTAGTAGATTTTTAGTTTTCAAATTAACTTTCAGATGAGCAGCATCCATGGCAAAATGTATTCCTCAGAGACATGAAAGTAATTAATTCGAACTGCCATCTAATTGAGAGCTGGATTTAATATCTCAAGCCTTTTGCTTAATGAGAAGGCACATATTATTAGCCTGGTTTAAAATCGATAACAAAATTAGTAAAACCAGACAGACAGAGAAGTAAAAGTGATAATGTTGCATTATAATTCAGCACTTAACCATGTTTTCAGTTTCAAGTCACTAGCTCATCGGGAAGTTAGTTTAAAATCGATTTCAAAGTTTGTACCGAACAGTCAGATAAGGAGAAGAGTCAATAAAATTTTTTTACAAAAAGGATTAAAATGAAAAAGAATAGAATCCATGCGCATTGACTTTATAGTCTAAATATTATGGGAAAATTATTGTCAATGGATATACAACGTTTGGGAAAGAATTTAGTGCACAACAGTACTAAATTTTACTTCCTGGGAGAAATTCCTCCAGAGGAAGAATACAAATAAGATGACAATAAAATGGCATTTTCCAAATTCGATTTAGCTAAATTCTTTATAGAACCATTACTAATAATCAAATATACGAAAGAAATCGAATTATAAACGACAACATATTAAAATAATAAGATTTGGAAAGTGCTATTTAATGTTAATATTTCTCTTATATGTTGCGTTAATTTGATAAATAGTGCAATCATAACTATTTAGAAGAAAAATAAAATTATCCTTTTATATTGTGTTGCTCCTTCGATCTAATAACCATTTTCAACTATTAAATGAAATTCATTAAATAGGTTAAGTATTTAATTAGTCCAACTTGTATTAACTGCTCCTTGTTCAAGTCACTGCCGGTATACTCAACCAAATTTCTTTTTGACGTTAATCCTGATTTACAGCCAAATCTTAATCTGTGACATATTTTGATAGAGGCCGTATTTTTAAGCGGGAATATTGTTCCCCAGTAATCCAAATTCCAAACATCGACTGCAAATGACTTGATCGCTCGAAGTTGAATCATTTCAATGACAGTGCGTATAAGCTTCAGGGGAAAAGGTGATGTGAAGTTTTCAGAAAGTTTGGTGGATAACGCTAGGAGATTTATTTTGGCAGCAAAATTTATTCGCCGGTGGCTTAAAATTTCGCGTTTTGTGTATCAAGTAAACATTTTTCTGAAAAATATTTATTACCATGAAAATGTCGTCAGAATACCACTTAAATCGTTGCAATAAATTATTGATGGTGTACATCAGCACAATTTTTATCGCTGCTCCATTTTCAGATAGGGATGTTGCCGTAAACAAAGGTTGTTCCTAAAGATAAAGTATATGATGTATTTTATGATATTCGATTTCCCTGAATTTTTTTATTATAATAATTAATTGCTGCAATTATTTTAAAATATTATTGGGTTATTTATTACAAAATGTTCGTAGATATAATCAAAACTTTTTGAATTTTCTATTAAATTTAGATTTTATTTTATCTTTTTCGCATAAATATATATATACAAAGAATATAAAATATTTATAAACATGGATTTATTAATATTTGCTATTTAATAAATAGTTTAATTTCTCTCTGATATACATGTTAAAATAAAACAAATATTATAATTTTATATTTCTTAGAAAATTAAAGAGTTGGAACAATAGTTTAATTTATATCAACGAGAGGACGACGAATTAAACAGGTACCAGTCCTGCTTATATGAAAATTTTTAGGTATAATCTGTTATAGAATATGGAAATCCCCAGTTCCAAAGCTTAGACTTTACCAGCAGGCCACCAAGGCCATATACTGAGTTAACATATATTATTATTTTTAAAAATAAAGGTTAAAAAGCATATTATTTTACTGCACATGCTTCAAAAATATATGAAGCAATCTTCTGAAAAATAAATTCCGCTTCCGTAAATATAAGATTTTTAATAAAATTTCATATTAACTGACATTGTTTAGTTTTTTAATCCTTCAGTTATTGTTATTGACATTATTAATTTTTATTCTTTACCTAAAATTGGGGAACTTAAAAAATGAAAGCCATGATTTTGAAACTGTAATTACTTTTCATCTAACAAAAAATTATCCGAGTCAAAAGTTTTGAAATACATTATTATTATGATCAAAAGTAATTAAGAATGGTAAATTTTAAATGCTTCTATTTTATATATGGTCATCTAATTATATCAAACATTTTTACGACTTCTGTGAACATTTGACAACAGAGAGGAAATAATTTTATTTTTAAGGATAGATTAATATTAACTATATCGATTTTCCGAAATTGCGAATGTAATTAAATAAATAATATAACTTGAAATTGGTTTGCCCAAAGAAATTCTTGAGAACAAAATATTTGTACTGTTGCAAGCAATCTTTAAAAGCAATTTCTTATCATATTATGGGTATAAATAGAATAATATGTTTGAAGAGTATTATTGTATTAATGAAAATTTATCTTTGATAGATCACCAAGATAATCCGCTTTGTCTTATTGACGAATGCATAAAATCAACGAATTGGTTCTTAAGTGATCTTATTTATCAATTAGCGATATTCTTGAACAAGTTCTTAAATGGAAAAGGGTGAAAACAACAAAAAACTATCATAGAATAACTCATATTCATTTTTAAAAAAGCTTTTCACAGTACCGTTATTTGTCTTGAAAGAAAAAAAAATCAAAATAAAATTCCACAAGCGCCGCATTCACCTGATCTCACACCATGTGACTTTTCCTTATTTTTTATGACTGAAATTTTTGAATTTATTAATAAGGCAAAAGAAAATTTTCTATGAACTCTGAAAGGACTTCATCAAAATGATTTTAAGATACATTTTAATGATTTTAAGAGCACACTGTAGGAAATTATTTGAAGAAATTGGAGTAAATGTTGATCGAAAAATTGATAATTTTTATATTTTATGCCACTATTATAAGTGTTTTTATTACACTAGCATAATGGCACAAATCGATGCATTTTGAATGGCATTTATTAAAAAAAGAATTATTTAAGCAGCTTCTCATTGGGGTCTTTTATCTACTAATATTATATGTAATATTTCGGGAATGTGTTTCTTTAATTATTCAAATTCAATGTAAATCGATAGAATCTTTTAGCATTCTCTAGATTATGTTCCGACTTATAATATCTTGAAATTTTTTTGTTTCATTTTACGCTGTTTAAGCTCTAATTCAGTATCGTCCACATGTATGAATCTATAAAATAAAAGGTTAAAAAAGGGTATATCATGTACCTCATACTTACGAATAATTATACTAAACCTAATAGCAATAGGGAGTTTTGGAGAATTCTATTAAAATGTTTCCGTTGAGGTTCGAATTTTTTTAAAAATTATTAAAATAATCATAATATGCTTAAATGAAGTAGGTCATTATTTTAGACAACTTCACCAATTTTTTATGTATGTAGAAATCAGTCATTTTGTACAGATAATTCCACAAAGAAATTAAATTAATGGATTGCTTTAATACATATTTATCAAAATTCAAAATCTTTAACTCATTTGTTATGTTTTTGTTTTTCGTTCATAATTTTATATGTTTAGTTTTAATGCCTTCAAAATTTTTAACGTATCTAAAAAAGTTGTTCTTTTACATAAAATGATCTTATTTTATAAATCAAAACATTTTCAAAACGAGAAAAATATCAAAGATAGTTCCAATATTAATCTGTCAATTTGTAGAATTTCAGATTTAAGCCTGATTACCATATTTTGGTTTTGGAAGTACATTTCTGTTGAAGTGTCAAACTATGCTCTTTTTATGCAGAGCTTTCTTGTATTGATAATTTTTGCACTTTTTCTGCTTGAAATGTTAATTCAATTAAGCTAAAATTTTATAACATCCTTAATTTTTTTTATTTCAGTTAACTTCCCTTAATAGTAGCTTTACACCGACTTAAAAAGTTTATTTATATATTATGTAATCATTATGTTTGAAGCGATAATGATTTTATGTAATATCAAAAGAAGGTTCATTAATATTAAAGAAATTCTGCCTCTAAAAGATTTCAACAATATTTCCACGATATATTCTTTATATTGAATAAGGTATATTCAAAATACTGAATATAATCGCATAGAGTCACGTAATATTTCATTCTAAAGGGTTTCTTGGAACCCATCCGGAATGAATATATAATCGTTTGCACCATTCATAAGGAAAGGATAATTAAGATTATAATCCAAATGGTTACTTAGCGAATTTCCCATTTTGATAACTGTATCCTTATTGCTAATATTCTACTTTCTGCATGCATTATCAGCCTGATACGAACCGTAGAAGCTTGTCATGTCCATCGGGTGGGCCATGACGAGCAGTCTGCACTTGTGGATTTCCCTGAGCAGAAGTTGGGTACAGCAGACCAGATTCACCAGATGCTGGCTGTCGACGGGAATGCCTTCCGCTACATCGCTGAAATGAAATGAAAAATAGCATAAAATATCATCATTAATTTTATTACTGACAAAATGATGCAAGTTTATCATAAATAGGTTAACGAAATTATAAGATTTCTGTGTAATATAATCAGAAATAATCCAAAATTGAATTTGTTGATGATTGCAGTTCTTTTTCTATATATATATATATATATATATATATATATATATATATATATATAATATACACTTTGCCGGCTTTCTGGCACAGAAGTAGCCCGTCTTCCTCGAGTTCTGGGAGTCAAGGTTCAGACATGGTTGTTCTTCTGTGTGCTATCTGTGAGATGTGTGACTGTGCCCCCATGTAAAAAGGGGTTGTGTAAGCAAATGTAATGAGTGTGTAGCTAAGTCGTACTCTTGATTCTAGTTGGCGCTAATTCAAAAACAAGAGATGTTCCTTTCGGCTTAAATCTGCTGCTTTATCAGCAGGGGCTTGTCCATGGCAAGTTCCATAAGTAACAACAACAACATATAAATACTTTTTATTCATTCACTCAAGTTAAAGTAAATTTTATTTAAACTCTTAGTGGTTGACATTTGATGAAAAAACAGCTTTTTCAAATATTGATTCATTAATTTTTGATTAATTAATTAAAAACTAATTTTCTCGCCAAAATTCCTAATTTCTCCACCACCAAATAATTAATGAATTTGGCTTGTTTCCCCCCCCCCCTTCTAATGAGGTTAGACTGAACGAAACTTCGGTGCCGATTCTGTTAATTTCCTTAATGTTTTATACATTTAAATCAAAACGATGTTAATTAGTCATTTTTTTTCATTCATTTCAAAGTACTTTCGAATTAAAATAATAAAGAATAAAGAAAATTAAAATATATAATCTGTGTGTCTTTACCCCAACTAAAGTAGAAAATTCTGGCATTTGCTTTCCTCAATTGGCGTTGAAACTTCAACGCCTATACAGTGTGTTCTGAGTCTGTTCTGATTTATTTTCAATGAATACGAACTTGATTTTGTTTTGGTCCAGTATAATTTGTTGATCAATTATTTGTATCAATTGTAATTATATTATAAAAAGTAACTAAAATAAAAAAAATGTTCTTAGTTGGCCTAAGTAGAAATTGATTAATTTTTTTAAAAAAATATTCCTTGTTCTTTATATACTTCTTATTTCTGGAAAGTACTTAATAGGAATCTGACACGGAAATAAATCAATGGTGGTAGTCTCCTCGATACTTCCTTGCAGATACTTCAACGAAGATCTTATCTACCTACCCCTCCATAAAATTGCAGATATTGAGTAATTTGCATGGCATGAGTAAATGTAATGTTACAAAAAATTAATATTTGGTGTGATTCGGTGTAATGTTACAAAATATTAATATTTCACATTTTTACCGAATCTTTAGCGAGAATTTATATTCTGGGCACGTTTTCTTGGCAGATTAATCCAAAAATTTGATACATAACTACATAATCACAAAACAACATGACTATTTACATTGATTTATGTCATTGGCTTTACAGGCATGCGAAAGTACAGACCAAAAAATGGTTCATTTTTGACAGATTTGATTCAAATTTGGCAATAATCTACGATAAAGCTCTGTACCAAATTTTACCAGCCTTACTGTCGTGCTTTTTTTTTCATGCATCTAATTATCCTACACTCGAACATCTAAAAGGATTCAATTCTTTAAAATGGATTTCATTTAAAGTTTGTTAGAAATCCACAAATTTGATCGTACATCTATACATTAAATTTCACCCATCTAGCTCTAAGTATTTTCAAGTTATTATGTTTGCAAACATAAAGGGAGATATATTGTCAAAAATGTTTTTTTTCTTTCTTTCGGACTCTTTGAGGTTCAGATTCTTCAGAATCCGAAGTTAGGAATAACAATTGTTCATGTAATTTTTTTATACGAGAAAGTAAAAAGAAGAATGTAACTTTGCTTTCTATTATTCATAACACTTGTCTGATTGCTTTTCCTGGATGGAAAAGCAATCATATCAGTGTGTCAGGAAGTGTTATTTCTAAAATTGCAGTTGAATATAATGAAATCACATACTCATACATGATTTATGTTTTATATGATCAACTTATCATTGGATTATCATAAGTCATAAAAATGGTTGAGCAATGATAAGATATTGAATTTAGAGAAACATAAGTATTATTGGATTTCCGATGTAATTTTAAAGAATTTATAAATTCTGAGCAGGAAACAGATGAAAAAAATGATATTTGTAAATCAGAATAATGATAAAAGAGCAGCTAACAGAAACAAAGCTACTACTGAATTTTATTCCCAAAAAGTCTACTAAATTTTTCTTTATAATGCCTTTCTCGAAGGATAACTTTAATAGAATATCTTCAGCATGCATTTCGCTAAATGATGGGAAAAAAATTAAATCCCGAGTATTAGTGTTCATTTCTCGATTAGGCAATAAATGAAACACGAATACAAGGATATGTAATTTATCTAAATTTATAATGTCATCTTTCGTATAGTATCTTACTTTTTTTCCTCCATTTTTCGCTATAAGGTTTCAACATGAATTGAAAAGCTTATATAAGTGTAGTGAATACAAATAAATCAGTACTTTTCAGGTAGCCGGGCGCCATCGAAAAAATGCCAAATAAAGTAGAGTTTCACCAAATTTCTTGAAGGGATTTTATAGCGAAAAAATCTATCTATATTAATAAAAATGCGGCTCAAAATGCGTTGCTAAGCACAAAACTAGAGAACGGCTCGACCGATTCGGCTAATTTTTATTTTAATATTTTCGTTAAGACACGATGATGGTTCTTATGGAGAGAAAAAAATTAAAAACTGCGAGGAAAATAGTTAAAACGACACTTTTCTTACTTTCCCGCCAAAAATCTTCATTTCCTTCCCCCACACCAACTGAGTTAGATATCAGGAAGTAATAAATTATGATTTGTTTAGAAAGAAATACGCGAAGTCAGTTGATTTTCATTTATAGATAACAGGATGTTTAAAAAAGAAAGAAAATAGTTGCTTTTATTATTAGTCTGTATGGATATTTAATCTATGGCTGCTCGAAATAAAGTCTGGGCAAGGAAGAAAAAAAAAACAAAGCGAAAAAAAGGGTTGTAAAAAGAAAAGTAGTGAAGAAAAAAAAGGATAGGAAAAAAAAGAAAAGAAGGGTGTGTGTGTGTGTCACCATTATTTCCTTTGTGCGCGGCATTTTCCAATCTGTTTTTAAACTTTCGCATCTCTTGAAAATGAATTGTATCTTTATTTGTTTAGTGTGTTTACATTTATGAAAATTTAAATCTCATTATTCTATTAAAACGTAGAATTTTAGACATTTCCCTCCACTATTTAAGTAAAATATCAATTTCGGGACAATCACCGCTCGGATAGAAAGAGAAAGATGAGTAGTACAATGAACAGAACATCTGAAGAAAATTATACTAAATAGTACTATAAATGAATTATTTGATTATCAAAATTTGTTTGGTTTAAATATATTTTGGTGAAAAACCTGTTATGAGACACGGCTACATAAAATATTGTATGAAAATTTTAGCGAGCATTAAAACTGACGAACCGACTGGTCGCCAAAGGCGGCTAGTAATTCATAAAACTAGTATGATTGCTTTTCCTGGATGGAAAAGCAATCATATCAGTGTGTCAGGA
>JAOUZG010019159.1:27037390-27081232 GCA_026289955.1 Argiope argentata | reverse complement strand
TAGTGGATAATACTTGAACTTCATACAGTTTTTTTCAAATATTAATATTAATTCGTTCATTAGATTTAATTAATTTTTAATACTTCAAGTACTTTAGCACTTCATAATGAAACTTGAAATCCATAGGCAGTAGTTCAATCGGTAAAATGCAAAGATTTCAGTATTTTTCATTTTCATGTTAAAAGTTTCTTTCACGTAAGAGTTCAATTCTTGCTAAAATCAATCTTTTTTTGATAAAGGATTTATATTGTAATTATTTAATAAAAAGTAACTAAAAAAATTTCTTGTTGACCTAAGTAGGAATTAAATTGAATTTTTTTATATTACTTGTCATTGCTGAGACTAAAATAATTATCAATGACATTTATTGACTCTTAGTCTTCAGTTATTCATCAAAATGGCATTCGTTTTGGGAGTTTCTTTACAAAAATGTACAAAATGTATGACAATTTCTAAAAATATTAGAACAAAACAGTTAGCTTTCAAAATAAAATTTAAAATCATTTTTGATGTAATTTTCTAAGCAAACTTTCATTTTAATGAATTGATGTAAATCATTTTCAAACTGAGAAACAGTAATATTGGATAAAAAACATAATTTCGATTCATTTTACAGTTCTATGTAAAAAATTGTATCAACCCGTTTTTCTCTGAGAAATCTCGTCAACAAAGACTTAAATATAGCATTTCCTATTATTAACAAGTTAGGTTTGATTGTAGTTTCAAATAAGTTGGTGTTTTTACTAACTATCTCATTAGTATTATAGTCGAATTATTTTGCATGATGTTTGTCAATATCATAGCTCAAAATCACTTTGAGCTTAAAAATTAAATTTGGTTTATAAACATACAGCCAAATTTGCAAATTTCTCTTTTGAGCAAACTCCATTTATAGAAAGTCTATCTGTCAGGCTGTTTCAATACAAATGAACTCTATAATTATAAAACGCAACGAGCTAAGTAAATACAATTTGATACACAGGTTTAACATCTAAAATATAAATTCTTATCAAGTTGTAACCAGATTAGTCAAATGGTTGACCATCTGTCTTTTTTTGCTTTCGCATACAGATAAATACAGGGTGTCCAAAAAGTTTCCGTACTGTTGATTTGGGAATTTATTTTACAAAAACAATAGGTTTAAAAAGAATTATTTTTACGCCAATGATAAAAAGGACTTTTAAACATAACTAAAGAAAAAATACTGAACTTACATTTATAATAAATGTTCAAAATGTCCACCCCTTTCTTGGAGACAAAGCTGGACTCGTTTGCGCATGCTTTTCGAAACGCGTTTTATCATGCTAGGAGTGATTTCTTGCATCCTTTGGGTAATTGCTATTTTCAAATCATCTATTGTTTGAGGATCACCTTCATAAATTTTGTCCTTTAAATATCCCCACAGAAAAAAGTCCGGGATGGTCAGATCAGGGGATCGAGGTGGCCAAAGATTTTTTGAGATAAGTCGATCGCCGAAAAAAGCTTCAAGCATGTCCATGGTTTCATTACTCGTATGGAAAAATGTAATATATTTGAAAAAAATCATGGAAATGATTTTTTTAAATTTGGAGTACGGGAACTTTTTGGACACCCGGTACGATAACTCATTGTAAGATAAATCAATGTAATCCGTTATGTTATTTTATTATTACAACTGTAGCTTCCTATCCAATTCCGATGTTAATCGACCGCCAAAACTGTCTAAAATTTATATTATCTCATAAAATCAGTAAAATTGCTTAATTTGCATCAGAAATCTTTATTTTGTGAGAGGGAACATCATCTCCATGCAAGGTATTTGCGGCTGTACATAAGACACACAATATTTTGAAGGACAAGGAGAAATTGGAGAGTGCGCGAATATGATTTCAGGAAGCTGATCCAGCTAACTTGTGTCTCAGAATTGAGAGGAATTTATAAACCGTAAGTTAGAGGATAAGGAATCTGCTATTGCCTTCCAACTTGTTGAAAGGATTCTTTTTTAGTATCTCAATTCTTGAAGTTGTGCATAAAAGCGTTGTAGTTGTAAAGCCACACTAGAGCTATTTTGGGACAGACCTTTACATTTTAAACCTTGGTCAGATGACGAGTATGGTATCAGAAATGGCACCCTCTCTTCACACCACACCACACCGAAGGACGTTTAGATTTGACTGATTTAAAATACAACAGACCCCATTACACGACCTTTCTTCGGTGAAATCTAGTTTTGCTATAATTGCTATATTTGCCAACTATCTAACCATGCCAGATTAGTAAAATTAGTGCTTGCCCCAGATGACTAAACCATGCCAGATTAGTAAAATAATTCCTTTTATCAATTATATGAAATAGCTTTTAAGATTCTCTTTCGTAAGTGAGTTGAAAAGAATTAAAATTTTCGGTCTGTGGTTCAAAAAAAGTGGCCCTATTTTCTCTAAAGTTCCATCAAGAAAGCAAACTGTCTCATATGTTATCACTAAATTTAATTTCCCCTAAATATTAATTAAGTATTCAGTACATGGTGATATGACCAACAGAAATTTCTACATTTGTTACAGCTTATCATCTTTATTTTGATCTATTGATTAGCATGCTTTCCATAGATATCTAAACCAAGCCGGATTAGAAAAATAAATCATTTTATAAATTATATCAAATATCTTTTCAGATGCTCTTTTTGAACTAAGTTGGAAAGAATTAAATGAACACATAGCAATAGATCTGTGGAGCAATATATCGAGATTAAATTACCAGTTGCTTTTGGTAACCGCTGGTTCTTCAACCATATTACAAATTTTAATATCAAATGCCAACCGCCACTGATGAACTATTCCTTACCACACCAATGTAGCACATTATTTTAAATTATTTTCCCTAATAAATGGGGATAATTATGGCTAAGAATACTTGTAAAATTGGAAATTACTTGGTAAAATTGGCCCAGTTTTTGAAAGAGGAGATGTTTATTGTAAAATTTCTTAAAATTAAAGGATGGAAAATGATAATCAACAATTGATAATGAATTAAAGGGGCCGACACTTTTATATAAAATTTTAAAAATGGAAAGATCAGTGAAGTGGTTAGAATTAAGGAGCTGCGTTGATTTTCCTAAGGTTAGAAGGTAGTCTTTCAAACTATGAAGGTGGAGGAGCGATCAATGATAACTTCAAAATTTTCAAATATTTTAACTGTGTATATTTAATAAATTTCAAATTCATTCCCTTTTACTTCATATAATTATCATAACTTCCAAATTCATTGCTTTTTAACTCAGATGAAAACTCATTACTTCTAAGTAATAAAATATGGAAGCCGTCAAAAACTTTCATCAAAAGTAAAATGTAATCGAATCGGTCCTATGGCTGAATCTGGAGGACTAGTAATTTTTTTCCTAGTTATTTGAATATTTAAATACTCCAAAGAGCTGTTGAAATGAATTTCTAGAAATAAGACTTAACTTTCACTCATTTCTTTTAAATATAATAAATTTTGTCAGATTTGTCTGGAAATGTATTATTTAAATGGACCAGAAGATCAAACAAGCATCAAATTCTTCAATGCATTTGATAAATTCATTTGGAATTATAGAAATACATTTTACTTTCTAGAAGGCAGTGGCGTTAGTAACATTATTAATTTCATAGATGTCAATTAGTTTGTCAATAAAATTATTCTAAATAAGTTATCAATAGTTATATAGGAGAAAAAATGTTTTCTCTGATTTGATGGGTTTTCATTTTTTTCAACATCTCAAACACAAATTTAGTAACAATTCAGCATGCAAACAGTTCGGATACTGTCACAATTCTAATTAATGTATCATCTATACCCAAATAATGGTTAATATAAAAGAAAATTACTATTTTTTATACAAAATATATTTTTAATTGAAATTCCTCGACTGAAAATTCAAAAGAATATACTGAAAATTAAAAATGTGCAGCGTCATCCTTATAAGCCAGTTAATATCCTTCGAGCTGAAGGGTCCCTTTTGCTCGATCGGTATGATACTCGGCCACAGGCCCAAACGTCGCAGGCTCGTACCACGACCTTCAATCACTACATTGGTGACCTTGACAACGCAACCTTCCGCAAAGTCGTGGCGCCATCTACCAGCCAACAAAGCCGTCGCTAACTCAACGCACTAAAGCCGCAAACAGCCGTTGCTAACTGGACGCACCAACGAACTCGCATGATCGCCATACGATACGCAGGGTTGTACTGTAGCGTCATCCTTATAAGCCAGATAATATCCTTAGAGCTGAAGGATCCCTTTTTCTTGATCGGTATGATACTCGGCTACAGACCCAAACGTTGCAGGTTCGTACCGCGACCTTCAATCACTACAAATGTAAGGAATTCTAAAATATTAAACCTGAAAGAGAGAAGGAGTGGGGGAAAACAGCAATATTGAATTAATTGGGGTGTACATATATTGCAATTGGCATTGGAAACGTTACGTTCCGATCTGGAACGTTCCTTATCCGAAAAGAAGTTTAGAGGTACCAAAAGGAAGGCTGGACTAAAGCAATCAGAGATCTTTCATTTGACAATGGATATGAATGTTCATTCACCATTATCAGAAAATAAAATGGCACTTGTGACTTGAGAAGTTCAGAAAGTCAATGAAATATTTAGTAAAAAGTACTTTTTGATTCTCTTCGTCCTTTTCTTTTTGCTAATCTTCAGAATGCAGGTGGCCTAGGCATAAGATCTCTGCTTCTAGACAGAAGGGTTATGCAGGAGTTGGACAAAAATATGGGAACACCAAAAAAAATCATAATATCATGCCTAATACCGTGTAGGACAACTATTAGCATTTAAAATTGCTTGAATTCTGTTAGGTATCGATAAATACAGGTCCTGTAAGGTTTTCAAGGAAATCTTATACCATTCTTCCTGCAAAACATTGGCAGGTTTTGCAGGAAGAATGGTATAAGATTCCCTTGAGGGGGATAGCGATCATGCACCTTTCTCTCTAAAGTAGACCACAAAAGATCAATAATATTAATATCTGGTGACTGTGGTGGTCAGGGGAGATGTGACAAATCCCCCTCTTGCTCACAAAACAAGTCTTGGACGATGCGAGCGATGTGAATAGGGACTCTATCGTCTTGGTACACAACATTACCATTGGGGAACAAATATTGTACCGTGGGATGGACTTGCTCGGCCAAAATGGTCACATAATCTTTACCAGTAATGTGACCTTGCAAGGTAATAATGGTGCCCATGGAATACCACGATATGGCTGCCCAAATCATGGCAGAACCCCCGCCATGTTTTACTCTTGGCAGCAAGCAGTCTGAATCGTACGCTTGTGACGGCGTTCGACAGACGTAAACTCGGCCAGAAATTGAGAACAGCGTGAAGCAAGATTCATCTGACCAAATGACCGTTTTCCATTGCTCCATCGTCCAGGTATTATGGATTCGGCACCATCTTTTCCTGTTACAGGCATTTGCATTACTGATGAGGGGTTTTGGAATTGCAACTCGTCCTGCAATTCCCTGCTTATGGAGTTCCCTTCTTATTGTTTTAACGCTGATAGGGTTTGTAAAACCAACATTAACTTCAGAAGTGATTTTTGCAGCTGTCGTCTTCTTATTTTTCGTCACAATCATCTCCAATGCCCGTCTGTCACGATCACTCAACACACATTTTAGTCCACGTTGTGACTTAGCAGAGGATGTTTTCCGATGTTTATGTATGCAATATAAATCCTCGATACCATGCTTCTTGAGACACCAAACACTTCGGCTACCTTGGTTACGGAAGCCCTACCATTCGAGCTCCAACAATTTGCCCACGTTCGAATTCAATTAGCTCAGACATAATTCACTAGCAACTATACAGAACACTAGTCTGACAACAACTGACACTTACAACGTATTAAGGACATTGTACAGATGGCGTTAATGAGGAAATACACCAGCGCAACCTACAGGCTCATCTAGAATCAACTATTACTTTTAAGCAAGCATTTCACAAGGTGTTCCCATATTTTGTCCAACCCCTGTATATTAGACATCCGATTCGAATATAAATAAGGACCTAACACTGGTTAAATCTTTATCCTAGCTTAAAAACCTTTTTTAGTGTGTGTGGGAGGGGGGTTGTTGTTTTGAAAGTTGTGTCAGCACAAGGCTATACTTACAATTTATTTTGGATAGAGTTTTATTTAAGATCATGCTATTTACAGAAACGAATGTTTCCTGCCTTCTGTCTATATAATCATTTGCCTATTTTATTACCACCATTTAGATAATATTAACAAGTTCTTTCATTATTTAAAAACTGAAAATTTTTGTTCTATATATTATACATATACTTTGCAAATTTCCATTCATATGCTCAAGTGAAGTCCTTATCGAACAGATTGAGAAAATTAGTAAATTCAATAAAGGGGAAACATTGTTAATTTAATGATAAAATTTAGAGAGATGTTTGCATTAAGACGGATTGAATCCAAATGATTTCTCCATTTTTTCAGAATTATAAATGTTTGTCCCAAAATAAATCTCATGTTGCTTTAAAATAGTACTTAAATACAATTAGCTTAATTAATCTTCTGTTCATATCATAAAAACATTTATTTTTATAAAACTACAGCTAAATCATATATTATATTCAACATAAGTAAATCATTGAAAGTATTATTTGATGAAAATTCTTAAAACATACATAAAGGGGCGCTTGTTCAGCAATTAACAAATTATGAAAGTGTATTCTGAATACTCTTCGACATTGGTTAAATATTTTTTTATTGTTTTTGTAATAACTACTATGAACTTCACCTATACAGTTCTTTTAATTTGATAATTTAATCAGAATAATTTGTTCTCTCACTGTTTCATTTCATTTATTCTGGGTGGAATTTTGTCATAAATTTTTCATTTCCTTTCTGATTAAAGTTTTAAAATCTTATGGATTTATATAATTTTTTAATCATTTCGGGACATATTAGTCGTTGAATTAAGTAAACTTAGTTCTATAGGTACGGTGACTCAACCTGGTTGATAATTTCAGAAAGCAATCGATTTGTATATTTCATAATATTAATAAAGCTGAATACTAAACAATGGAATTGGTCTCTCCGAAACGTTCTCGCTCACTTCCTAATAAATTGATCTTTTTTTTTTTTTCATTTTGAATTTAATACTATTGGCGTAACAATAGTTGCGAAAGAATCCATTTGAATACTGTATTTGACAATTAATCACTTTGATGTGGTTAAAACCAAAACAAAATAGTATTTTATGCGTCTCTTTTCGACATATTAAAAGAAATTGCCCAGGAAACGTTATTTTGGTTAAGAAAATCAAATACTAAACTCTATACAAAGTATTTCAGTTATTGTAGTTGTGAGTTATCACTTTACATATTTATGGAAGTACAGGCCAATAAAATACGAACCACTTGATGGATGCTTCTAAATTTGATAGTATCTATAATTTAGATGTTGAATTTGTAGGCTAAATTTCACACATTTAACTCATTTTGTTTGTAAGTATCGTTTTAAATAATAATATTTAAAAAAATTACAAAAATTGATTCCTCCTAAATGGATTTTTTTCCCTTCAAAAAGTGTAAAGACCAAATACCGAATTTCATTCATCTAGTGCATTTTTTTATTTATCAGGTTTGCAGGCAAGCATATAGATTCTAAAATTGTATTTTCCAATCTTAGGGTGACTGAAATGTAGAAAATCCCCAAAATATCGATACTGAATTCGTTGACGTTTATAACACGGTTATATTATTTCAATATTTGGTGTAGGAGAAAGTAAAAATAGAAAATAATAAGAATAAAATATTTTTAATAAAAAGCTGAAATGTATGCTTGAGAATTAGATTTACCTTGAAAAGAGCAATTTTTGAACCTTTTAATTTAACAAACTACAATTCAACGGTAACTGCCAATTGAACAATTTAAAAAATATATAGGAGCACTAAAAATACAAATGAAAAGCACAAATCAATTTACAGGTGGGTTATCTTCTTTCCTTAGAACGAATGAACGAGTTCACCTTCTTAATTTAGTTTTGCCTCACTAATTGCTTAACAAGCACCAGAAAAAAGAATAGAAAGGCAAGAATTTATCCTTGGAGGAACGGCTTGTTACCTTCTTTGATTAATTAAATTAATCAACTTTTCTAACTTCAGAGGGTCTTTTCTTGGGAAAATCAGAAGAGTTAATCCCTGTTTTAAGAGGTGAAATGACATTATATCGTTGTTATCTGCCACCTGCAAATTATTAGATTACGTTTAATGTCATAAATTGAACAAATTACTTGTGTCATTTAATTTAGAACAAATTATCTATTTTTATCATTATTTTCCTGTATATATAAAAAGTGAACGTTTTCTAATCTTCAAAAAATTTAAATTTGAAATTTTGAACATTCTATATGATTCAAACATCTTTGTGTCTGAAATATACATTTTTACTTCCTTCTATAACAAATATTGAGAAAATATTGTAAACGGCAAAAAATTCAAATTCGAATTTTTAACGAATCTTCATATTCGGAACTCTCTAACCTCAGATTCTACGAAACATATTTATAGCATTATTTTTGTAAGTCAATGAACACTATAAACTGCTTTGAGCTAGATAGTTGAAATTTGATTTGTGGAATTACGATCATATTTGCAGATTTCTATAAAATTGTAAACAAAATCAATTCGTTGCTTGTCTGTATGTCTGATCGCCTGAGTACAATAGAACGCAAAAACTGGATATAATCATAAAAATTAAATTTTGAATAAAATCCGCCAAACTTTTAATTTTCTATCGATCGGTACTTATGCGTGCATGTAAACACAATAACATCTAAATGCAATAACTAAAATAAATGAAATACGTTAGATAAATTTTATCGTTAGTTCGTAAGTTATCGTTTAATTTATGCGTTAGATTATTTTGTGATTGCAGTGGCAACATCATGTTAAACGTGGTGTTAATCTCCTGGTAAAAAAAAATAAAGAAAGAAAGAAAGAATTTGAAATCTGCTATTTCAAATTTCATGTTATCTTGTGAGAACATTATTATTTTAAGGTATTGTTTGTCTTAATTAATTTAGGCCATTAACCAATTTAAGCAGGTTTGAAACAATGCTGTGACAATCAGAACACGAGATATCGAGAATCGGGTACATAGCGGACTTTCGTGCCAAGTTGTAACATTTTGTTGTTGATAGATCGGCAAATGTGACAACTATTTTTAACATTTTCTAATAACCCTAAAAGTGGAAAATTGATACCCAAGCTCTATAAATCACCAATATTTTACCGGTTTATCTTGTTACTTAACATTTAACACTTAACACCTCACCATACCTCCATTTCTAGTGCTCATATGACACCTTTCCAGTTTGGTATAGATGTAGGTGGAATCCTTACTAAACCGAAATAAGAACCCCAAACCAATAAAACATTATGTTGTCACAAAATATGGCACAACATTTTAAAATCTAAAAAAATGTAACAACGTTGCCATAGAATTAAATTTTTGAATTACAAATTAAATTTCTACTTTTAAATGATATTTTTGGCCTTAATCGTCAAATGTGACAACCCTCTGCAATATTTTCTAATTACCCTAAAATCAAAAATTGATGCTTCAAAGGAAATAAACCATCAATATGTTGCCTATAGACTTTGAAGCTTTAAAAACCTCAAACTAAAACAGGATCACATTCTCACAGGGTAAAAAAAGCCCACACTCAGAGAAAGAGAGAGAGAGAAATTTTGATTGATTTAGTAAAAATATTGAAGTCACGCTAAATATGCGCATTTCTTAATTAATATTCTTCAATTCCTTGAAAAAGTTTTGCAGCTTCACCAAATTGAAGCCATTAAATAGTTGATAAAACAAAGAAAATTTTGGAATTTCATTACAACAACTAAAACTTTTGCAGAAAATAAAGAAAAATATTTTTAAAGCTTGCAAAACTTTAAGATAGTTATGAAAGATGCCTGAATGACATCAATAAATAGACTTTGAGTTTTAAAATGTTAACAGAGGTCATAATTCCATTCTTCTTTATATTTGGTTTAAATTTCTTAACCTGGATCAAGCGATGTGCCCTGTAGATATACGATGCTCGTTCAAGTGCATCTGACATATATATTCAAGATACAAGCTCAAGCGTATTTACCATACATACCAAATATGCCCTCAAGCTTATTTGACTAATCAGAATGCTTTATGTTTCTTATGCAAATATAGTTCAAAATCTCTTATTGTGACAAGATGCAGTTCATCAAAAGGATTGATGAATTAACGCGATTATTACCACAGGTGAACATCTGGTAGATGGAAGCAGTTAATGGGAATAAAGTTGTAATTTTTTTCTTTGTCGGTCTCTTTTAAAAATGCCCATCTCATTCATTTAACTTTAAAAAAATTCAAAAGCAATGCTGATTATTCGTTAATGTAGTTCGTTTATATTATATAGATTTTTCTATATAAAATATATTAAATTTTTATAGTGTTTTTTTTTCATTTTAATCAGCTTAGTGTTCAATCATTTTGAATTGTTTTGGTACACAATAAAAAAATAGGTAATTTCACAAGTTGTCATTTTTGAAAAGCCGTATTATCAAGATTTTATGCATAAAAGATTTAATGGAAATTAAGTACAACTGTTGGAATTCCTGGTCTCACCATAACATGATGTAATCCTTTCGCGAAAACGCAATTTTGACGTCAGGGAAAAATCCCATGATCCCACAGTAACAGAAGTAAATTCAAGTTTCAGTTTTGATTCATTTAAGTTACTATTGGGTTCTGTGTAAAAACGTATCCAAAGATGGCTGTAGGCGATAAAAATGATTCGTGCAACTAAAATGATTTATGTAAGAACTTATATGTAATTATCTGTGCCTGTGCCCTCATCCTGCAAATAAAAAGATGAAAATGAAAAACTTTGGATAATGATTTCGAAGTTGGGATCTAATTCTTGTTGGAATTCCTGGATTTTTCTGATTTAGAAGTTACCGGAATGACAAGGTAAGAGTAAATGTTCTCTTACATTTAGATATTTGAATTTGGGGCCTAGAAATCCCCAAAACAACCAATAATTCCGATGCCCCAGTTGATTTCTAAAAGCATCAAGTGTAAAATAAAATAACATATTAGATTTTTGAAAGTTTATATATAAAATATATTGCATTTTTTGCAGTGTCTTTTCACGTTAATCAGCTTAGTGCCCAATCATTTGTGATTATTTTGGTACACAATAAAAATAACAGATAAATTACACATTGTTGTCATTTTTGAAAAGCCATGTTATTAAGATTGTATGCGTAAGGGATTTAATAGAAATTAAGTAGAACCAATATCTCCGATGGCCCAGTTGATTGCTAAAAGTATCAAATGTAAAATAAGATTAAAAAAACATATTACATTTTTGAAAGTGTTTGTTAACACTTTCATTCGCTTATTGTTTGTAATTAATAAAAATATTACAAATATATCCTCATCTTTAGAATATTAAATAGCTGGATATAATTAATCCAGCTAAACTATAACTATTAATATAATGATGCTGCATCATATGCTCAAAAATGAGTATTATTAGCCTCTATTTTACCCTATTTCATCGATATTGTCAGTGAGATTTTCTTTTCTTTTCCTGCAAATTGAATCCCCTTTTAAAAGATCGATTTTTGAGCCCTGAGGTGACTTTACTGCAGCTATCAATCGAACCGAAGTTGTTAATTGATTTGCTTTGAACTGATAAATGACATAATCAGGGAAAACACCACCTCTTCTTATAAGAAGGAACAAAAGTTTGCCCAAGGGGCTACCTTCTTTCTTAAAGAGAATGAGAGTATACACTACCTAAACTTAGTTCACCAGCTTAATCTCCTATAAAACTTGAAGAAAAGAAAGGAAGTCTTTAGTTCATCCTTCGGGGAGAGTTACGTCACATTGTTTTCTTAATTAAATCAGTTGTCTTTAAGAGGTTCTTTTCTTGATGAGTTGAGTAGAATTAACTGCCCTTTTATGGATCTCAACAGTTCCGAGTAAATTTTGGTAAGCGCAATTTTAAAAGTATTTGGCGATTTGTTTTGAGTTGCTATATCTAATATTATTCGATACAATTTGTTTAATTTTTACGTATGTAATTAAAAATTTTGAAAAAATTGTAAATTTTTGTAATTTTTTTTTTTGCAAAAAAGGAATATTTTCTCATTTATATGGACATCATGATTTAATAAATATAAAAACTGTATGTTGCCTAGCCAAATTTTCCGAATATTTGGTTGTAATAAGAATAGTCTATTAAAATTTTTGAATATTTGTGCTTACCAATTAGAAATAATATCGATATAAAACTCCCACTTTGCTGAAATCTTTGGGTTTTATTTGATAAGAGTCACTTATTAAATAAAATCGATTTCCATATAAGAAAACAGTCATATTTATATAACTGATACTTTTACTTATACCCCACTGATTAGAATGACGAAAATTTTGATATTTATCTCTTGCTCATAGTCTTGCTTCTAGACTCATAGTCTTAGCTATATATATTTGACTAAGTGAAATTTTATACCTGATTATTTTTAATTTCATCGTGATAAATCACTAAAAAATGGGTACCATTCCAAACCATTCAGACGAAGTTTCAGCTTTTCATGTGCAAGGAATAGTAGCGGTATTAATATAATCTTACTATCATCAATTAAAATTGGGAATGTAACCAGCTTGAATTATTAAAATTACTGTTTAAAAATTAGTAAAGAGTTTATATAAAGCAATGAAAAAATGAGAATAGCATTGAGTAAATAAAATATTATTTCAAAATTCCACCATCAGAGGATCAATGGATATATATATATATATATATATATATATATATATATATATATATATACGTATTTTCACCCATAGTTCATAGTCCTCAAAAATTACATCATGCGCGATATACGCACGGGCATCTTCTTTTTGGAGAATCAGTACCAAAGTTCTCCAGATGTCACGTGGATTTTACTGTTAAACATATTTTAATTGAATGTCCCGATTTTAACTCAAAACGTGCTCGCTCCTTTCATTTAAATTCATTGAATTTGCAGGACCTGGTGGGTGAAAAATACCACCAAAACAATTTTTTTAAATTTTTAAAGGAAATTAAATTTTATAACTGTATTTAGTTCGATTAGTATTTGTGTCCCTTCTGAAACAGATGTTACCAAAACATTATTTTTGTATTTTTCTTTCTCTTTACTTTACTGTTGTCTAGCCTTCGTTTAAAGCTGGTATCTTAAAAAAATGTGATGCATAGCTTTTTATTACGGTTAATCAACTCATATTTATCATGAAATTAAAACTCGCCGTACTTTTATATTTTACCATTGGATTGGCGCAGCTTGGCCAAAGATGGCTATTGTGCCAAAAAAAAAACCATAACAAATCAATCCATTAACCTCAAAAATCACTTCATAGAAGAATGTGTTCAAAACCTCTATTTTTGTGATCTGTAGCCTCTCGTACTGTAGTCTTGTCAGTTCATGTGATTTTTGAATTTAAAGCTATTTGAGCATGTTGATATGTCGTTAAAATGTAATAACTTAACATGATTTTAAAAACAGCATTTCTCGACATTTTCATAGCGTTTCCAAGAACACAATGCAGTCATCAGTGCAACATGTTCTCTTAAGATTCCGTTTGGTTGCTGAAAATGATAACCATCACGTTGAGAAAGCTTTGTAGTTATAGATTTTTCTAATCTCTCATAAATATATGCTTAGCACGAGATTTATTAAAATAATGTTCTCATGTGGTTATATTTTGAACTAATTTTTTTATTCGCTCAAATAAAATTCATTTTCCTTCATTATATTGTATATAAAATTTCAGAACTTGCTTGATCTACAGGTAGCTTTGAAAAAAGGGTCGGTTAATTTTGTCAAATATATTACTGTTTAATTTTTGTAACTAGCAAGTGCCTTGATGAAGTCGTATTTTAAGTCTATAATTTTGATAGGAAAACAAGTTTAATTTATTTTGCATGTTGCTTTGACCGAGTTATGCTATTCTTAGTCTCCCGAATAGACAAACAGATGTAAAATGTCAAAGTTCAGTATATTAGCATAGATGGCTTATAATTCAAACCGATGAAACAGCGTCATCCATCATCTATATTGTACATTACATTAAGAAATCTGGACCTAGACAAAAATTAAATAGTAAAATTCAAGGGAAAATTGAGTAGATGTAAAATATGGAAATTATTAAATGAGTTTCTCGATAAAAATGTGATGATTTTCGAGGTGTATTTTCATACTTCATAAGAGAGAATTAAAATTTTAGTGAAGAGGGAGTCATAATGTGCAGATGAAAACACTGGCTTTTAGGAATCATATTTTATTGGAATTTCTTCTAGATTCAACATCAAAAGATACACAAAACATCGAATTACATACAAATAACATGGAAGAATAAAATATTACATGGTCTTTAAGTTGGCTAGCGAACTATCACAGAGTAGAGATGTCTCACCTACTAACTGAAAGGCATCATGGGAGCTATACAAATATACCGTCTCAAAGTGCCATCTAGGGGCATGTGTGGAAAATAGACTTTTAATATATATGCCACTGGTTACAAAACATAAATTGGGTGTTTTCATTTATCTTATCATTTAAAAGTAATTAAAATAATTTTCTTAAAAACTTAATATATTTTGTATTTAAATATATTATCAAAAAAGCAAAATTCAAAACTTTTTTTCAAAACTTTAAAATTTTATGAAATGAAATACTTACATTTTTTTTAAAATTAAATGTAAGCATATTCTTCTGATTTTAAACAGATGGAAAATATGGCTTTTAATATTTCTTCCTTTCGTCTTTTGAATTTCATAAAGATGCGCATGTTGGCTTTTCAGTCCTTTGAAGGAAATTAAAGTGTTCTTTTATTTTAAAAATTCTCAATATCCTGTCATTAAAAGTTAATGGACTCTAAGGATCATTAATCCTTCTGTAAAGAAACTAATTGGTTCAGACAAGGTTAAATAGTTCTAATCTTCTGTTCGGCTCAAAGCAAAGAGTTGATTAAATGGCGAAAGATGAATAACGAATCTTGTCTTTAACAATTTTGAGAGGGTTTTAATTAATCTGTAGATAATTGTTAAACTATTATAATTCATGAAAGCCCTGAGATAATAATTTTCATTAAAGGTCATTAATCTGATTTGGGTGTCCTCTAAAAAATGTTATGGAATTGAAGATCGAAGTGGAAATGAAATTCATTATGAAAATGCATAAGTTTTCCGTTTTGATTTTATCATATACTGGATAGTAATGAATAAAAGAGTGGCTTTAAAAGCTAAAATATAATAACAGAGTTTTTTTCCCTATTTGGTTTTAAAAATTCCAGGCAAGAACTATCCTTGTCTATACTCCGTCACACATAAGGTTAAAAGTTAAAAACGAATAGAGTGTTAAATGTGAAAAATTAATGACGAGTTAAATATTAAAAATTAATAACGAGCAATATACAATGTGATAAACTAATGACATGTTAAAAGTTAAAAACTAATGACACGCGTTATAAATTAATGGCTTAAAATTAACAACAGGTACTAAAAATAAGTTCTGAATGAAGCACTAAAATAGGGATAATTTGTCAAAAATATATGAAATAGAAACTGGTTGAAATACAGAATAAATAAAAATAAATCCTCAAATATAAGTGAAAATACAAAGAGATTTTTAAGAAGTTGAAAATATTTTGATGATATTTTTCATCCAATAAGATTACAGATGAGGAACCAAAAAAAGTTTTATGATGAAAATTAAAAGTAAGACATTTAATAATATTGTCTTAAAAACTTACTATAACAAGTTTGATATATGGACGCACTTTCTCCAAACCAATCACCAACCAATGGGAGGTTTGAAAAAATATAATTTGTCAAGGATCTAAAAATTCCATGCCGGCTTTCTGGTACAAAGGTAGCGCGTCTTTCTCGTGTTCTGGGAGTCCCGGGTTCGAGTCCCGGTTCGGGCATGGTTGTTCTTCTCTGTGCTATCTGTGAGATGTGTAACTGTGCCCCCCCCTGTAAAAAGAAGATGTGCAAATGAATGTCTGATAAGTGTGAAGCTTAAGTCGTAATCTTGGTCCTAGTTGGCGCTACCTGAAACGAGACGCTTATCTCCGGCTTAAAAATCTGCTGCTGTATCAGGGGGGCTTGTCCATGGCAAGTGACATAAGTAACAACAAAAAATTCCATTTTTTGAGACAAGTAGAAAAAGATACAACCAATTAACAATTTTTTTTTAGTTTCGATGTATGGAAACTCTTGCATGATAGGCGAAGCAGATTTTGCATCACGGTCAGCCGCTTCATTCCCATAAATTCCTTCATGAATCGAAACAAAAGAAAACACAATATTCCATCCCTTAATTTTGAAAAATCTGTATTGCTGTCAATATTTCTAAAGGGACAAGATGCTTTCAATTGTTGCAATCAGATATCGCCTCGAAGTATGCTAGCAATATAAATGATGAAATTGCTCTGACGGAAAAGCTAAATTTAATGAACAGCACGAGATATTTTCACCGTTTCAGCAACAAACACTTCTTATATCCTTCTGTATACTACATTGAATTAAACAATAAGAAACAGATTTATACGAAAAAATAGATTTATCATATTTTTTACAAAAGCAAAAATAGAGCTGTAGGTGGAATTTAATCTGTTAAATCGGTATAAATAATTTTAAAAATGTTGAAATGATTTACTAATAATTAATAAACATTCTCTTAAAAATTTGTAGCTTGATTAATAATTTTTACATGACACCTTTTTGATTTTTGACAGACAGTATGACGATATGATCGTATAAATATGAATAGCCGGAGTAAATACTATAATGGTATTAATCTAGCTATTTATATTTATATAGTAATGGAATACATTATGTGGTATGTATTGAAAGGTATTATATAAATCCGGTTGATAGCATATTGACTATTGAATGCATTATTCAATCAAGAGGCATATAGTATTCTGCAGTGTATAATATCGTTTATAGAATAATACATCATGTTAAGGGAAATATGTAGAACGTATCTTCTAGATAAATTACGAAAGGAAACAATAAAGTTGTAAACAATTAATGAAGAATTTTCAAGCCAACAAATGAATGGAAAATGCATATGAGAATATTCTAGCGTTAAAAATAAAGCATTATTTTTACTCATAACAATTTATGTATTTAAATGTCTGTTGAATTTTACATAAAGACATAAAATATCCTTTTTTTACACACACACACTCTTTCTTTATATTATATATCTTGTTCAAATTTTCAATTGTTAATAAAAAACTTTTTATTCATTCACTCATATTCAAGTATTTTTTTTAACTTGTAGTGGATGACTTTTGATGTTAATACATTTTTTTTCAAATATTAATTCGTTAGAATTATTTTATTAATTAATTAAAAACCAACTTCTCCGCTAAAACTCTTCTATTCCCTACCGCCAAATAATTCACGAATTAAGTTTGTTTTTCCCTCAAGCTAATGAGGTTAGGCTTAGCAGGTTTTCGGTCGATTATTTAAAGCGAATCTGTTTATTTTCTTAATGTTCGATGTAGTTAAAAGTCAACATTAGTTAATCCGTTTTTTTATTAACATTAGTTTCATTTTCGGATTCATTTTGTTTTTTGGATTCATTTTTCAATTAAAATTATACAAAATAAAGAAAATAAAAAAAAAATCTAATTTTTATTTTGTTATCCAATTGACCAAAAAAAAGTCAAGTATTTGGGTTGCCTCAAATGGTGTTGAATTTTCTACGCCGATTGAGTGTGTTCTGATTTATTTTTAATGAATCTTGATTTTATTTGGCCAGATATAATTTTTTACCAATTATTTATATTAATTGTAATTATTTAATAAAAAGTAACTATAATAAATTCTTTTCTTGGTTGACCTAAGTAGCAATCTACTTATTTTTTATTTAATTTTTTTATTCCTATTTTAATATTCAAATTCAATATTAAGTGTAATAAATGACTCCTAAATGAAAATACAAAACGAAATTCGAATTCTTGTTTATTCCAAAACTGCAAATCGCAACAAAACCGGTTTGCAAAACTTGTTCGGAAATACAGCGTTGAGTAGTTCTTCTTATGCACAGAGAGTTGTGTTGTTACAAAGTGTAACAACTCAAATCTAATGTGAATATCACTTGTACAAGCAATAACTGTTTAAAGTTACCACTGAATTATCTTTTACATAAGCAAAAAGTTTATACATGATGGTGAAATTATAACAAATGTAATATAAAAGCTGTATTGCTCTATAAATCAATGGTCCCATGGTATAAATAGATATTTAGAAATGGTTTTAGATCTGGTTTAATTGCTTCTATCAAACTGAGAGTAAAACACTTGCACCTTAGTTGTGATAATCCTGTACATCGGAAAATCGAAGAGAGAACACACACCGTATTATAATATTCATTCTCATTCCGATATTCAATTAATTAAAGAATTAAAAAACAATGGATTTGCATGAGATTAGAGATCTTTAATTAAACTTATTCTCTCCTGACTCGCGTGTAGTGTAACAATTTAAACAAGCGGGCATCTACAGCTTAATTAAAATCCTCTTGAAGTCGTTAGAGAATCTTCACTATTGATCTTTCGACCCTTAATCAGTTCCTTGTTCTGCACCGTAGCAGAAGATTACTTGCATTTAATTCCGCCTGAACCAATTAGTTTCTTTGTTCAGGCATTAGTCCTTAGAGTTCATTGAGCTTTAATGACAGGGTAAAGCAATCTCAAAAAGAAAAGGAAATTTCAATTTCTTTTAAAGTGTTTATCTGCCTGAATGTGTTGAACACGGATAATGTTTATTGAACATGAAGCTTCAAACAGAGGAATTTATTCGTTACTCTTGCATAGTAGCTGTCATGTCCTCAATATTTTCTTCAATATTTGATGCTGATAAATTAAAATTAAATTGTTAATTCTCTTATTATTGCTAAAAATTTGAGCTAAATCATAAAGCATTAGAAATTGTCCTTAACTTTAATTAGACAGATAACATTCAAGGAACGAAAAGAACAACAATTCTTCAAGGAGTTTTAGAATGGAGATGGAACCTTGAAGATAAAAATAGTCAGTCATGTAAGAGTTGTTATTGAATCATAAAGATTAAAAAAGCAATAGAAAAATTTAATATTTGTCATGAATGAATGGTTTGATACCTGTAACAACATTTTAAAACAAAACAAGATTAATAAGTGAGCTCCACATGAACTGAATAATCAATAAGATTGCTGGTTAAGGCGACCAGGGACCTTTAAAATGTTTTTTTGCAATTTTCACCTCAGCAATTTGAAATTTTACAGGCATTAAGAATAATACTATAGAAGATGACACACAAAATTTTAAAGCATTATATTCGTTTATTTATGAGTTAGGGGGATTAGTATAATATAATAATAGTGATAAATAAGGTTAATGAAAAATATTCCAGGCGCTCCAAATTTGTTCGAAAGCACTCCAATTTTTATTATTACTTACTCCAACCCTTTTGAAACAAAAATTGGCATTAATCTTGAAATTTGAGTACGAAATAACAAAATTAACTAATGTAATAACTTAAAACTACTGAATTTTTTAAAAAGTTTAAATAGTTTTGAGTTATTACATTGGTTAATTTTGATATTTCGTACTCAAATTTCAAGATTAATGCTAATTTTTGTTTCAAAAGGGTTGGAGTAAGTAGTAATAAGAATTGGGGAAATTTCGAACAAATTTGGAGTGCCGGTAATAATTTTCGTTAACTTTATTTATCTCTAATATTATATTATATTAACTCCTCCAACTAATAAGCAAATTAATATAATGCCTTAAAGTTTTGTGTATCACCTCCTATAGTGTTACTCTTAATGCCAGTAAAATTTCAAATTGCCAAGATGAAAATTACGAAACGTTATTTTAAAGGTCCCTGGTCGCCTTAAGAACTTTGCTAACCTTATTTTCTAAGCAACCGACTTATCAATTCATGGTATTATAATAATTACAAACCATTCTTTCATGGTATCCTAATGATCAAAAGCTGATACTGTACGACAAGCCTAGAAAAGCACAATACTTTGAGAAGGAGTAAATGCTAAAAACCTTCCCACATTCAATGTTGTATAAAAAAAACGGTTATAGAAACTCTTTAAAGATCTTTAAAAAAGATTATGCACATAAACATTCTGATTAAATCGTTACTGTTGAGAAATATTTTTAAAAATATTCAGAATACAAGAAATGATACAAACATAAAAGGACACATCTTGGTCAACATAAAAGAACAAATTCTTTCGAATGTAATACTGGATTATCTGTCTAAAAGATAAATCAATGGAAGTTAACTGATATTTTATTTATTAATACAACAATTCATCAATGTCTTCACTACTGAGAGTCAGTTTCTCAAATTCCATAGTTTCTTTAGTTATAGAGAATTAGAATTCTGTGCTTCTGTAATGAACAAATTTATTTCTTGTTTGAAAAAATCTATAAATTCTAAATATTTTTACTTCAATTAAATAAATTCAATGCAATTAATTTAGGATATAATACTTTAAATCTGATTTCTTTAAACTGCAATAATTTTTGCACAAAGCTATTTGCTTATATTTCTTAACAATTATATCCGCATACACATGTATTGATAAAGAATTCAGCAAAAGTCCCTTAACGGATTGAATCTAAAATTTACCCTAATATATATACAATACCGAATATACCCCAATATATATACAATACCCTATAATTACCCTTATATATATATATATATATATATATATATATATATATATATATACAATACCCTATAATTACTCTAATATATATACAATATCCTATAATTACCCTAATATACATATAATACCCTATAATTACCCTAATATACATACAATACCCTATAATTACCCTAATATACATACAATACCCTATATTACCCTAATATACATACGATATCCTACAATTACCCTAATATACATATAATATCCTATAATTACCCTAATATACATACAATATCCTATAATTACCCTAATATGCATATAATACCCTATAATTACACTAATATGCATATAATACCCTATAATTACCCTAATATGCATATAATACCCTATAATTACCCTAATATACATACAATATCCTATAATTACCTTAATATACATATAATACCCTATAATTACCCTAATATATATACAATATACACTAAAATCATATAGCACCTGCATTTCCTCCAAAATTTATGTGTGTTCACAAATAATTTTGTTGTGAAGATCGCATCAAGATTTTAATTTCTTTAACTCATTTCTTTTGATTTGTAAGCGCAAACTGGCTGTTACAATTCCTACTATTGCTTTCAAGAATACCTTGATTGCAGTTATTAATCAAATTCTGTAGATGAGTTCTTTTTATGATTAGAACACCTTTGATTTCTGCACATCATTTGCGAGAAAGTATATTAAAATCAAATAATATTTTAGGAACATGGATATGCTCATATTTCTATGATTAAAACTTTCCTAAAATTTGAATGTTTTTAATTATATACTTCTAGAAGTATTTAATTATTGCATAGCAAGTAAAAATGTCAATAAGATGATTTTCAAATGAAAATGTCTTTTATACATTAAGAATTGTGCAATCCCATTGGAGGATTTGAATTGTGGAGTAAATTGCTGCAATGATGTACGTAGGCAAGTTAAATAATTATGAACAAAATTACATTAAAGCGCGAAAAAAATAAGATGCTGAGCGTTATAAAATGAAAGAGGGATTACGTAAACTTTGTCAAGACAATCGTAAATTTTGAAAGACGCCGTAAATCTTGCCTGGAATGTCGTAAATCTTATCAGGGTTGTCTATATCTTGAAGGGCTGACGTAAATTTCGAAAGGCTATCGTTAATTTAGTCAGGGCTGTCATAAATCTCATTCTTCACTCTTCTGATCAACTTAATGTTAACATAATCGCTGCCATTAAGCCGCAAGAATCTAGTCAATGTCACTAAATATCAATACAATTGAAGATAATCAATAAAGGAAGTTTTAATTCTATTATGGGTTTTCAGAATTTGTGTTGCCACAGATATAGTGCTGGAAATAGGGATATTGTATGACTGCCAGCAATATATGTGACAGATATTTACCATTAAACTGATAAGTTATATTGCATAGCACAATTAAGTACTGCGTATTAGTGTAATATCAAATGACAATTTGTTTGATAGGAATTTTATCAAGAGCCACAAGGAGAATCGTGTGGGAAAAAACCAGAAACATGCGGATTGACACCCTCGGACTTTCAAAACTCCCAATAACAGCTGATTTCTTGTCAGACTATCAGAAAAGTTGCAATAAAATAGCTAACCTTTAATATTTATCTAACTCTTTATACCTGCCCTGTTTGTAGTGTTACGAAAATTCTCACAAGAACGATGCGAAGATGCAGACTTTATTGCCAAGTAAAACGTATATTAAATATACGCAACACAAGCTACAAATTCAAAGCGAATTAACTCTATTTAATCTGCTAATATCGGTTAACAGCAAAGATATAGAACGCACGTCAAAAGAAAAAACGCTCTCTCAAGCTCAGCCACCTGAAGTAGCTCGTTCTCTGAACTGATCTTATTTTCCTTTTTAAGCCACGCCTTTAATAGCATTCCACTAAATATCATCCCACTTATATAGGTTCCCACTAAAGTGGGTGGGACAAACGTGGAAACTGTGCTTTTTCCAGACAATTTGGGAACTTTCTCCAGCAATCTCTTGGAACAAGTATTTGTTCCTCATCTTATACTACGCATTTTAGAGTGTAGTAAAAACCGTTAGTGACCCCATTATGTCGCGAACACACCTACATTGTCAAATTAGTCAGAAATGGTGATCTTTTCTGTTAAATCCCTTTAGAACGGCCTTTTCTCGCTGACTCACGATTCCTTTACAATGAGTTTTATACGATTAAACTATTTACAATCATTAACAATATTTTAAGATAATTTACACAAATTTCATAGCATTAGGTAATAAACTGTTCTAAACTTTTAGAATCTAAATACTGCAACCGCAATTTTCAAAATCTTGGTTAAGTCGTCTTTTCTCAATAATCTTTGCAACCAATTTCAAAAAAATCGAATGAATCATTTTTTATATATTAGACCCTTACTAATGAAAAGAAGTTTAACATTTTTAAATAATAAAATATATCTTGATGATCGATTTCTACAGCTATGAATTTACGGCTAACAGTGATTAACCTCATAATTCTTAATATTTCAAAATAGAAGTGGCTGAGAATTTATTAAATTTTTAAAAGAACGTTTGGACATTGTGATTTAGCACCTCTAAAAATCACGCAAAGTGAACGAAAATAATATTAAATTACCAATAGCTTCACAATAATTGAACGTGGAAAGCAATAATATTATTTTGAATTATTTCTTAACGTCTGTATTTCTTCAAAAAATATTGATAGCAACACTATTAAACGAGCATGAGCATTTCAAAGAAACATTTTATTCATTTTGAGATTAATATCGAACTTAAATACACGTTTCAATTTAAATTCAGATAATTTTGTTGATCTTTATTATTTGCTCGCTTAATAGAGTATACATTCATTTACGATATTTCTCCATCCAAAACTTTCAAGTTACTCTCAGAAAACCTAAAGCACATTTGGCTCTAAAGTCTTTAAAGGCCTTCCATGTTAAAAATATTTTTCTACAACTCAACTCGCCGTTTAAACAGATTACCCTCGACAGCTGTTTTGAAAGCGGTCGAAGGAAGAAAAATGCGTTTATTCTCCGTTCTGATCGCAGCTTGTAATTTACGATCGACGCATGATTGCCAAACACCATTTCCGGAAAGTTCGCATCGATTTTGGCGCTGCTGTCTTTTGATCATCTATAAAAATTTTTGGTACAAATATTTGAAATTTGAAAGTGACGGGAAAGTATGTGTTTTTAAATTTATTATGTAAATCTGTGTTCCTTTTTGAAGATTCGAAAGGAAAAAAGTTTTGAGGAAGATTGTTTGTTATTGGAAAAGCAGCTTATTTACATTTTATCTCATCTTAACTTGAACCGTAAATTCTTTTTTATTCGAAAATGTTGAAAAATTAAAATTAAGAGTTCGAAAAAACGTTATTTGGAGTGAAATAGAAGAAAAAAGAGGAAGATAGGTACTTAAATTGTGCCAAAGACTATTACTAATAACTTACTATCTGATAATTGAATAAATGATATTTGGAATCTTTATTTAATTCATTTATGTCTACCATTGTTTAATGTTAGTCTATACATCTTACATTAATATTTTATAAATCATATATTCAACACTAAATTCCAAAGTCTCATTAAATATTCTGAGAAAACCTTGCTCCTTTAAAGATGAAGAAAGAAATATTTTACAAAGATATGTAATAATTTTGGCATATTCTTTTCTAAAAAAATTTATTGCATATCGTAACCACGAAAATTAATTTCAAAATAGAATATTTCTTCACATAAATTAATGAAAATTTAAAATATTTTTCTATTCTTTATTCGGGGCGTGGGGGTAGATTTTAATAATTATAGTTGATTGGCTGAAATAATTTTTAATTGTACTTTACATAATAATATATATACTCCATTTACAATTTCCCCTTTTTTTCTTCAAATTTTTATTTCATGTGAGTTCTTTCTTGGATATCTAGGAAAGCTTAACAGATTATTAAATTTCTCTTTGCTTTGATGTTTTACTAGGGAATAATTCTATGAAGATTTTACAATTATTTTATATAGAGGTTTAGAAACTACAATGCAACTTTATTCTTCTTGCTGAATTTTTAAAATATGTCTACAGTTTAAAATTTTAGTTATTTATTTTTTACATTCAGAAAGATTAAACTAGTATATTTTTGTATTCTAACATATGAATAATTAACAAATATAATTAAGATACCATTATTAAATATAAAAACATATATTGGATATTTATTTCAGTAAATGCTTATAGTTAAATTACCTTAACGTTTAAAACTTTTACATTTTTTAGATATTTATACAAATTTTAAATAAAAAACAAGACTGAATAACATTTTCTTCCTCCCTAACATAATGAATTTCATTTTAATAATATAAATGTGTAAATGTTTACTGATTTCTTTTTATATTTATGTTCGCAATCAAAATCAAATGATGAAGTAGGTTACCAAACATTTCATCATACAAAATTTTAAAAATTGCTTTCAGATTGCCAAAATCATAATAAAGTAAAATGTTCTTCAAAAAGGGTTTCTCAATTATTCCTATCTCTATAAGCATTATAAATCTTTTCATTTGAGCAGTACATTTCTAAAAGATTATTATTATTATTATTATTATTATTATTATTTTGCTTTAAAAGGTTTGAATCAAGAAAGCTAAGTGCATACACAAATCAGATCTCCAAGTAATTTATGAGAAAATATTGATTTTTTAAAGAGTTTCTCCTCCGTAAACTGACTCAGTGGTCATCTTCTATTCTTGTCTTTGTCCCCTTCTCTTAGTGTTGTTCTAAGCAAATATTTGAAATATGACTGGAAAAAATGTTTATTCTCTAAATCACAGTTATCTTGAAAAATAAAAAAGAGCTATATTTAAAATAAATTGTTAGTGATGAATAAGGATTTTATACTTAATAAAGCTTTATCTCATTTCACTCGTCCTAAAACAACATATTTGAATTTTTTAATAAATTAACTGTAATTTTCCCGCCTTTTAAAGGATTCACGAAAAACGACGTATAATAAATGAAATGACATATAAACATGATTTTAACAAACAATTTCAATTATACCAAATTTAATGAGATTAGTTTACATCCAGTAGTGTTAATGTTTTTAAATAGGTTACAACATAATACTGAGTGTAATAAATTTTAAAATTAAACAATTATCATAAAAGTAAGAAAAATTTGGGTATTTTTTACAGATTCCTAATAAACCATTCTTTATAGTGTTACAAGCGGGCGAAATGGGGCTGAAGGCGAAAACGTTGGCGGCGCTTCACAACGTGCTTCGCGCCAGCCGAGTTGACTTGGCGAGAGGAATAATCTGGTAACCCCGAGACAATTCTGATTGTGCCGCGTTTTTTCTCGGCGCTTTCGCTCGGCTATATAAGAGACGGGCTACCGCTTTTCGGCAGTTGCTCTCGGCAAGACACCAGCTCAACCTGAGACGGCCCCGCAAGATTTACCTACTAATTCCAGCCAAGATAATACTCCATTCAACTTCCCTCAATCTGGTTTCGGTAAAGAGATAATAGAAGGTATGTTAGAGATTAAAAAATTTTTAAATGATTTCCCAAACCTAATGAATATTCTTAGAAAATTTAAACTTGCCAATTCCAACAAAGACAAAGCTACAATCATCATGGAACTTATCATCACTCTTTGCTCCTGTTCCTTTTAACGTTCAAGTGCAACAGTCTGCGTATTGTGTACTGGAATGCAAATGGCATTTCAAACAAACTTATTGATTTTAGGTCATTCGTAAATAAGTATAACCCCGATGCTATTCTTATTCAGGAAACTCACCTTAGACCACAAAGAAAAGTCTTTCTGGCAAATTACCACTCTTATTATAGCTACAGGAATGATAGTATTGGTGGTGGTACAGCTATTTTCATTAAAAATGGTATTCCTCATCACGTCATTCAACCTCCTGCGCTATATTATGTCGAAGCAACGGTGGTAGCCCTTGATATTAAAAATGATCCCATCACTCTTACCTCAATCTACATTCCGCCTAGTTCTGATAATGCCTTGTTTACTTTTGATCTCGAAAACCTACTCAAAATTTATCCTAATCAAATTATTTGTGGCGATTTTAACGCCCATCATACCAGTTGGGGTTGTCATAATAATAATACTCGCGGTAATTCTCTTTATTCATTCTCCAATCATGCAGGCCTCGAAATCTTAGCTCCTAGCTCCCCTACTCGGTATGGTGCCTTTTCGGCCAGCACTATTGACCTTACTATTGTCAAAGATTTCCTTTTTCCGTATGATATTACCTCGATCCCCGACCTTAGCTCAGATCACAATCCTATTCTCCTAAATTTTTATTTCAAATACTCACTTTCGGACAATAATAGAAAACTGACTACCAATTGGACTAATTTCAAACAAATTCTATCATCTATAAATCTTGAATCTAATGCTGATCCTAATACTCCTGAGCAACTTGATGACCTTGTGGATTATTTCGAAAAAATTATTGTTGATGCTAAGGTCGCCGCATCTAAACCCGTTAGCTTCAATCAAAATTACATTGACCCTAATATCCGTTTTCTTCGTAAAGAAAGGAACTATGCCAGAAAGATTTTTCAAAAAACTAGGAACCCAGTCTTCAAGAGTTTTATGAACAAAATCAACAAAACCCTTCAAAAGCTTAACGATAAAACTGAACAAAACGATTTCATTAACAAACTTGTAAATGCCAACACCTATGATGGTACTTTCTGGAACTTTGTTTCATCATTTAAAAAGAAAAAACAAAAAATTTCGGCCCTTAAAGGCCCGGCTAGTATCGCTAACACTGATATAGAAAAAGCAAACTGCCTGGCAGATAGCCTGGAGACTCAGTTTCAATTAAATGACCTCCAACATGACGAAACAGACACGCTTGTTAGTAAAACTGTCAAAGACTTTCAGGATAGTCTTCCATCTTACTTTCATGACGTAGCACCCCCTAATATTGAAGAAATTACTGATTGCATTAAAAATCTTAAAATTAACAAGGCCCCGGGGCTGGACGGTATTAATAATAAAGTTGTTCGTAACCTCCCTCCTAATTGTATTTTACTATTGCAAACTATTATTTCAAAAATTTTGACCATTGGTCATTTCCCTACCAGGTGGAAAACCGCAGTTGTAGCCCCCATACTGAAACCTGGTAAAGACCCAACCGTGCCGTCCAGTTATAGACCCATATCACTACTTTCCTCCATCAGTAAAATTGCCGAGCACATAATACTTAATCGTCTTAACTCTTTCCTTGAAGATAATAACGTCCTTTGCCCAGAACAATTTGGTTTTAGAAATAATCTCTCGACCACCCATCAACTTATCAGGGTAGTTGAATACGTCGAAGAGGGTTTTTCTAACAACCAAAAATCTGCCGCTGTGTTTCTTGACATTCAGAAAGCCTTTGACAGGGTTTGGCAGGAAGGCCTTATCTACAAGCTTATCACTTATAAAATTCCAAATTACATCATTAAAATTCTTATTTCTTATCTTCACGACAGGTATTTCTGTGTCAGAGTAAACAACACTCTTTCTGATACGAAACATATCAAAGCCGGCGTAGCCCAAGGTTCTAAAATTGGCCCTATTCTCTTCTCACTTTATGTCAATGACATCCCTAGGCAATTCAATACCTTGCTTTGCATGTACGCCGATGATACCGCTATACTAGCCAGGAACAAAAATCCAAATTACATTTCAATAGCTTTGACCAGGCACCTTAAAACTATTGAAGACTGGCTTATCAAATGGAAAATAGAGATCAACCCTAGCAAAACCGAAGCAATTATGTTTACTAAAAATCACGTTTATAAAGAATTCCGCCCCATCAAAATTAAAAATCAAATTATCCCGTGGTCTAAGGAATGCAAGTATTTAGGTGTCATATTAGACAACAAACTCTCTTGGCGTCCCCATTTTATTTATATTAAAAACAAGTTTCGAGACCTAACTCGTAAATTTTATCCTTTAATTTCTCGAAACTCTAAAATGTCTAGGGATAACAAAATACTTATTTACACTGCTTATTTGCGTCCAGTACTTACATATGCATGTCCGGTGTGGGGGTATGCTGCCAAATCTAATCTTAGAATCATTGAAGTTCAACAGAATAATTTAATTAGACGATTTTGTAATTGTAAATGGTTTATGCCCAATACAAATATGTATAAGTCACTTGATTACCCTCCTCTTAAAACTTTTATTAAAAAACTTGCAATTAATTTTTTTTAAATCTTGATTCCCATAATAACGAGGCTATTATTTCAATTCCTAAATATGCTCCTAACCACCGTATTAAAAGACCTCGCAATATCCTAATTTAATTTTTCTGCGGTTTTTTGCTTGCTTTAACTTGTTTTTAACTTTTCTGCCAGGCAGCATGCCTTCATTCCCTGTTGTTACTTTCACTTTCAAATGCTCCTCCCACTTTAACTCTCACTCTCAGTTAACTCCTCCCACTCTATCCTGACAACCAATGAGAACCTGTGCTTCGCTATGTTTCGCCTTTCTTCTCAACAGCTCTTTTCCTTCAATTTCTACTTATGAATCTACGAAGAAGATCACGCCAACTTACTGACCGTCAGGTTTCAAGTTTATGTAGTCATCTACCGGAGATCACAGCCCCATGCCGGGGCTAGGCTCTCCGTGAACCAACTATGAACCCTTTTCGGCAGTTGCTCTCTCAAGGAAGAGAAGCGGTTTGCTGGACTAGCGGATTTTCGCTTGTTATTAGTGAGCTGAGTTTGCGTTTGCTGTTAACGCTGTGTTATTGAGCTCGATGTGATTTACTGTTTGTTGTGCTATACTATAGCTGTTTTGCAAACTGTGTTTATTGTGCGTAAGACTTGCATTTACGCTGTAAGTGACTGATTATTGCTGGATTGTGTTTTCTGGAGTTTTACTTTTTCAAGTCATCCTGTATATACCTGTAAATAAATTTGTTTGTGTTGTCCTCAAATAAAGTCCATTTAATCCGAACCCGTTACGCTAAAAACGTAACAATAGATATCATAGATTATAGTAACCTGTTTGATTTTCAACCATCAATAGCTTTACATAAATATAATTTTACTGTAGTTAATATATGATTAGAATATTTTTATTGGATATTAAAATGAATTGTAAGAAAGATTTTATTAATTTTATTAACATTGTTAGTTTTGAATCTAAAATCACAATTTCTTAAAGAAATTAATAGCTTTTATAATTTATTAGCTATATCTTGAAAGGCCTTTCGAATTAATATTCTCAAAGAATATGAGAGGTATAGCACAATTATCGGATGAAAAACAATTAAACTTGATGCAGTTTTTCTTTAGAATCTTTCAAATTACTTCCTGAAATCTGTTTGAGAGGTTTTTAAAAGAGTTAACATTCGGTTTAATCATTTAATTGTTTCTTTTAATGTGCTATCAATGATTTTAAACTATGGCATTTAATGCGGGAAAATGTGATTGTTAATAAAAAGAAATATGTGGATTCTAGTTATTATGAAGTTCAATGAAAGGACAAAAGACAATAGGTAGAAAATACCACCACCCATCACCCACCCCCAGAAAAGCCGTTCAGTAAAATATTAAGATTTTGAAGCTATTGTGATAAAATGTATGGCAGCAGAATAAAAGTCTGACCTTAATTGAAAAGGCATATGATATGCCAATTGGGCGAATTAGAAATGTAAAATAACTCAGACAAAAGGAAGATCAAATTACGAAAGAAATCACAATGTAAATAAAAGGTATATTCAAAGGGAAATTATTAGCCTTATGTATGAAGCAGAATAAAAGGAGAAAGTAACATCTAACTTTATTAAAAGCAAGCGAGAATACAAATAAATAGAAAATGAGTTTTATTATTACAACAAATAAAGCAATGTTACATACTGTGTTGAATTGTTCAAAAAATTTGAAAAACAGTTCTTTTGAATTATTTATTTAATTCACTAAAAGTTGAATCAAAATCTACTAATCAAAATTCTTTGTTACTTAAAAAATTAGATTGTCTAAAGACCGTATTTATACAATGATTTGTGTAATTAGCCCTTTTTATTAGTCTTTCTATCACTTAAAAGATTGAATTAATTTTAAAAGCTTAATTACCTCTCAAAATATTCGGGAACATGAGATATAAATTTGATCTATAATTTTGCTGATAAAACTATACCAAATTTAATAAATATAACTCCTTGTATTTTGAATTATTATTTTAGCGTTTAAATAAATAACACCTATCCTTCTATTTATTGGATATTAAAATTATACAAGTGAGATTATTGATATTTACTCGCATGATTTCAATGTTAAGGCAGCATGTTTAATTCCATACAGTGAAATTGTTATCAAACTATTGTATTCATATCAGAAACATTCGTAGCCTTTTTTTTTAGTCAGATAAGTCTAAAATGGGGCTCGTTAAAATTTTCGATGGTTAATAATCTAAACGCCAACATTGACAATATTTAATCCAATTCTTTAAGGGGACTCGGTAACTCTAAATTTCGGAAAATCGATGAAAATGTTGATTTTCTGATTTTTAGTGAATAATCATCCTTGAACCTTTGACTTGTTATTCTGAAAATTTTAAAACAATCCGACAAGCATTTAATAAGATATGGAACTATTTTGTCTAACGCGATATCAGCTGGCATGCCCACTTCCTGTGTTTACATCAGACATATTTCATGTGCGATTAGCCAAGCCAAGTCCCTCTTTTTTTCCATGAAATAAAAAGAGGAAAAGTTTGAAACAGTAACAGTAAATCCTTGTTTATTTATAGTTTTACCGCTTTCGTTGAGGTTTTTGATTGAATTTACCTTTGGTTATTTTATAATCACTTTGAAAGCAAAACTGTCTTTTTCAAGACTACTTAATTTATTTGTTGCTTATCTGCTTTTTAATTGGTTTCGAAAATGCCTCGCATTTAAAGGAAATCTCATTCCCTTGCTATGAATAATAATACACCATATTACCTTGCTATATAAATTTTTTGTACATTTTTTTTGGTCACTTTCAAATAAGTCGTTACTGCTTATGTTAATTATGCTTTGATTATTTCATCTAGATGTCTCAGATTAACACAAAACTTTTATAGAATTATGTTTGAATGTTAAGATATTATTTCAAATATTATGTATTTATATAAACTATTTCATAGTGAAAATTTTTGTACATATATTTTTTTATGGCATGCATTGTCTAGAAAATTTACCTACTTCAAAATGGCTGAATTCACTTAAATTTTAATTAAATGGCCTTGAATTGTTACTGTATAGTACTGCTTATATGATAAACAGAATTGCAGGTCATTTTATAAATATTTTTACTGACAAATTTATTGAATTAAAAAAAGTGATCATTTTATAATTTTTTCCTTAATTTTTTTGATAATCCCTATGTAAATGGTCATTAATAAATATGATAATAATGTATATTAATAAAATTGTTATCTTAACACTTACGAATGCCATATAATTATTCTGAAAAAAATCTAACTTCATACGAGCTGTTTTTATTATAATTTTATTGTGTTGAAAACTTTAAAACTGTTTTTCTCAGTTTGACTTTTTTCAAAATTTTGTCTGCTACAAAATGCTAAAAGTCAATCACATTTTATTGTAATTGCATGAATTTTTTTCTGATTACTCTTAAATGTATGCTTAATAGAATTAGGGATCGATTTTTTAAAATTTTGATTAGATTTTTTTCTAAAAATGTTCAAAGTGAAAAAAATCTGATATTTTTCAAAAAATTTCACAAAATTTTGTAAAACATTTTTTTTTCTCACAAACTAATATAGATATCAAAAAACGGATCCCTATTTTTGTTACATGCATTGTGAGGTGTCCCTCAAAAAATTTGAGGAAAATATTTTAAAAATTGCAGAAAAAGAATTTTTTTTAAATGCTCCATTTTTTAAAAAAAATTAAAATATTTAAATTTGTAGCTTTTGAATTTGAAAAATATTTTAGAAATTTCATTTTATACACAATTGACATCTATCTATCACAAAAGTAAATAATTTTATTAAAAATTGTGCGAAAAAAATTTTTTGGTACCGAGTCGCTTTAATATAGAAAAAATATGTAAAATTCCAAATAGACTGCATTCATTTAGGTATATTGTTTTTCTTTTTTCACTTAAAATGTATTTAGAGAATGAAATTATTAATACATATAATAATTAGTCAAAAATGACTAACGTAACCTAAACGTAAATTATATAGCCGCTTCAGTGGTGTCTCATGTAGGCTAAACTAAATTCACGAAGTCAGTCACCGGTGATTGATGTTGTTCGAACAGAAAATATTCTGTCTATCAGCGTTGACTGACATGATGATTAACGTGTTGAAACTCTCTATCTCTACATATTTTTCATTAGAAATTCAAAATATATCTGCACAATATCTCTTGGCCTTAAATATATTTTTAATAATTTTTATAAATTCTTAAATATGATTTGCTTCCAAGTAAACAGAAACTTGAAATTTGAATTTCCTATGAAAATAATATCGTTTTCATCATTTCATGTATTTCATTCGATGTTTTAGTAAAATATTTCCGAATATGATATAAGTTAATAATTCCAAATTTTTGTGTTCATAAAATATTAACTAGAAATGATTGATCATGTTGCTTTTCTATTATAAAATATATAAAACTAATTGCCAATATTTGGATGAGTTTTAAAAATGTAAAATCATCTCTCAGTTATTATACGCTTGTATTCCTTATTATATCAAAGCTACTTGCAAAATCAAGAACATATATTATTTGAACCCTTCATTTCGATATCTAAAAGATTCATTTGTGTTTTCAAACAATATAAGCAGAAATTGAGAAAATGTTTTAAAAGAATCTTTCGAAGTATTCTATTCTTCAGCATTATTATGATTTTTTTATATCAGTTAAACATACCATTAAATGGGTTATTCATAGTCAGTATTTCAAAAAATATTTGAAAGAAAAAAAGTAAGTTAACTTTCACTTATTGTCCCTGTATGTAATTTACGGTCATTACGAAACTGAAAGTGGAGTCTTTGAATCGATTTTCTCTGCTTTTGTCTGTTGCTCTTTAGGATTATAATCACAAATATTTCAGATAAAAACTTTCAAAAAGAGAGATGGTGAAAGTCTTTTCCTTAGTAATTTCTTTTGTCTCGGCCGTGTATGCTTTTAGAGAATTGATGCTACAAGGGTTTAGAGAAGATTGATCACTAGAGCTTAATAGTCTCTAATTTTATCAGAACTTAAAAAAAAATCAAAACATATTCCTTCATTTAAAAGTCTAAGAAATTTAATTATTATAAAAGGAAAATTATAATTCTTCATAGAAATCATTGAAAAAAATGAAAAGGATGTGCATCTTGAAAACTGCATTTGTGTTCTTTAATTATTAATCAATAATTGATTATTATTTTGTCAAATAAACAAAAGACAATAAACAACATTTTACTACAACAATAAAATTATAATTTTCTTAGTTAAAAACGGAAAAAATAACTAATAAAGTTTATAATTTCATTACACTTTTTATAAAAATATTCAGGGATATAAAGGATTTTAAAACAAAAGTATTATTTACTTCTTTTAAATGCAGTAACATTTGTGTTTTTTAAAAAAATTTCTTTTGAATATAATGTTTTAATAAATTTAAAAATATCATTGGAGTCATAAGATTTTTTTGATTTTTCGTCATATAAGATACCTGTTTTTTTTGGGGGGGGGATTCGGAGTTAAATTATTTTTCAGCTATCAATTTATTAATTATGCTCTAAAAGTTTTTAAATATAACATCAAAATATTGAAAATTACGGAAGAATATTAGCCTTAAAAAACAACTCTAAAATATATTGCCATGATTTGAAATTTCCAGGTTTAAATTATATATATATATATAATATATAATATATAGCTAAAAAATAGACCAATTTTTTATCTTCTCATTTATTTAAATTTTTTCCTGCTTTATTATGCACTTTTGATTTTAATATCTTCTGCACCATGAAATAAAAATAAAAATCATATTTTCCTACACATTTATTCTAGTAAATTAACCGTTTAACGGTTTTATTTACATTACTGTCTAATGACATCCTCTGTTTTGGATATATTTTCTGATTTTGATTGAAATGGAAATCTATTGAATACTTGACATAAGTATATTCGGAGTAATTTTAATTATCAATTATAATCGTTATGAATGGTTTATTTTTTTGCGTACAACTATCAAAATTCGATAAATCGATGCACGTATGGCGTACTTTCAAAGCAGTTAAGTGGTTAAATAAACTTCTTTCTGGTTTAAATTTATGTGAAATTTAAGATCCAATTACCATTAATATTTCGTATTAGAAAGGGTGTTCAAATGAAAGTTACGAAACGTCACAATAACGTAACCGTTAACATAATTGCCTACGCCGCTATGGGTGATTGCAGTGAGACATCTAGGAATGGGATTGGCCTCTCCGGCGTATATCGGAGCGTGTACAGGAAAGAGCTGAGGCTCTTTAAAGAGAGTCTTCCACATGACGCTACTTATTGAATTCCTCGCTCACAAAAGAACCAATTACTTTAACGTGTACTGTGAGATACTCCGAAGACTACGCAGGTCCATCAAGAACAAAAGACCCGGACTACTCACGGAGGGTTTGGTTCTGTTCCATGATAACGCGATTTTATAATTCCCCAAGGTCACACACACGAAACTAGCCTAGTTTAAATTGGAGCAGCTCTACCATCGCCTCTACAACCCGTGCATATTTCCCTGGGATTTTTATTTATTTAGTTCTCCTGAAAAAACATCTAAAATGGAAGCGTTTTAATTCGAAGGTGAACTCAAGGAAGCTTTGAGGGGACTGCGTCTCATCACGGTAACAAGTATTCTTTGAATAAGGAATCCTTCGCGTCGTTAATCAATGGCTTTGTTGTGTTTAGGTCTGTGATGTATACTTTGAATAAAATCTTCATTTATATCCACATTGTCGTTTCGTACCTTTTCATTTCAACATACCTTTTAGATTGAATAAATGTGGAAAAGAAAACTTAAATGCTACTTTGCTTTCACAATATCTTCTGCAATTTATCCGAAATATTCTAAATCCTACTTGAACAAAATGCATGGAAAGAACGTTCCTCAATATTCTCTATTCGTTTCCCCTAAGAACGTTTTTCATCAACTTTACTCACCGCTTAAATAGATTACTCGCACACTTTGCTTTAAAAGGTTCGACGGAAGAAGAAGCGAGTGCCCGTTCAATTCTGATCCCAGGGTGTAATTTATGATCGGGATGTGATTGCCAAACACCATTTCCGAAATCTTTACATTGATTTCCTGCTTCTATCTCTCTTCCACCTCTTTGGGATTTTTAGTACAAATATTTGAAATGCGAGAACGAAGAGAAATGACAGAGTTTTCTCTCTTAAAAGTGTTTCCAGTAATTTATTTTGCACTGCCGTGTTTTCCTTCGAAGAACTAAAAAGAAAGGCTTTTGAAAAAAAAAAGATTGTATGCTTAGAATAAAGATTTCAGATTTCGATGGTGCTTTTTCGTTTCTAAGATTTGGCATTAATAAATGGATTCTTTTTGAAAAGTATCTTTTAAAATGTTATATTTCACAGAATAAAGATGGTTCATTTGTTAAAATAAGATATAAATGTGTTCCAAAGCAGAGCAGGATTATTTTAGCGATATATTTTCATTATTACCTTACATTCCGTTATTCTTTTTATGAAATTGAGAAAATAAAAAATACATATGGTGTCTTCGATTTTGTTGTAATGGAAGTGAGCTGTATTATTGTTTAAAAAATAGGATATTTATAATTTTATATGTGAATAAATACAGGATTTCTAATACAATTTCGCATTTATTTGTTTACAGTCTTTGCTTAGCCATTAGAACTTAAAATCCCGTGAATCCCTTAGTATTGCGTTAATTTTAATTTAACATATTAGTTGGGGTTTAGTTAGATGTTTTCGTAAAATTTAATATTATATTTTATTTGAATTGTCAGATACGGGCATAAAACAAATTCAAATCCTTTCTTTTGATCGCTGTCATATAACTATTTCTAAAAAAATGTTATAAATTGTTTTTATATGATAAAACTACAAAAAAATGCGTTTTTAATAATTTTTAAAAATTTAGTAGAGGCATTTTAGTTTAAGGCATTATAATAGAGATATAAATAAAATTATAATATAAATATAATGATTATATCGATATAAATGAAATCTCATATTCAATATAAACAGTAAAGCAAACAAAAAATCCGACCCTACCCTAAATTATTTTATAAACAGACGATATAATAGTATAAATAGAATACCCTAAATATCGAATCTTAATAATAGTTTGATTTTTTTTTTCATTTTTATTTTATTTTTTAAATTTGTTCTCAATTGCAGATCAATAGTAATGCTCACATAAATAAAGTAAAAAATACCGTATGCACCAATAGCAAATATAAATCTATTATCTGGGCAATATGTAGTATTTAAAATATTCTTAAAAATATTAAAATTATAGAAAAAAGTTGTTTGGAAAAAATAATAGCGTCGGTAAAAAGTGATTCATTTTTATTTCAAAAAAAAGTAAAGAAAGATTTGTGAATTGATAGGGAAAAAAAGACATAAACACGGCATATTTTATTTTTAATAAAATAAAAACTCTAATAAAAAGCCCTACTACCGCTAAAGAACAATTTAAATTTTATTATTTTCATTTTTGGGTAACCTCCAACTATTTATTCTGAGGAGCGTATTGAATGTAATTTTTATAATGGAGTCTCACTATGTTATTAAATTATGCAATCTAAGGACAGAAAAGTAGCTTGTCATCATTATAAAGTTAAATAATAAATCTTTCTTGTGTGCCTGTTATATTTTCACAATTTTCTCGGCGCTAATTTTTGATGTTGAAATTTCTTATAATCAAATTGGGCTATGAACAAACTATAATTCCAGTTTATGCTCAAAAATACATTGAAATTTCGGCCGATTACAGATTTGAAGCTCAAGGTGGGTTGTCTTCTGAGAATTCGAATGGTTTATTTTAAGTGCTCGGTTACATAAAATAATAACGTTATTTTAATAAAAAAAAGTTTCTATAAACACGTTTTTGTTATATTCTAAGGAATAATTATTCTTAGTGTGTAACCATAAATATTATGCTATCTTGCAGTTGATTCTTTTTCTCTAATTCATTGTCAAAGAATAACAAATTAATTCCATAATTAAATAATTATAATAAGTGATAATTAACTTTTGAAAAATATAAAAACAGAATACTGTGATTGAAAGAAGGCCATGCGTTTTTTATACGCTCGAAAGAAAATGAAAAATCTTTTTTCAAAATTTCTTCTTTCTTGAAAATTAAATCAAATAATTAATTTAAAGATATTAATTATCAAACATATTAATTAATTTGATAAAATTAAAAGCTTTAGTTTAGTTTTCCTCCACGGAAAGCACTGACGAAACTTTTCCTCTTATTTCTATACATAAATGAACTCCAATACTAAAAGAGTATTATATTATTACAGGATAATAGCAATAATTATGTTAAGGATTTTTTTTTTTAATTTTCGAACATTTATTTTTACAGATAAGAAAAATATTCAATATTAAAAGCTAAAAATTTTAATTACAATAACTTTTTATTATAATAATATGGTTAATAATTAAATATTAAAAAGGTAATAATATAATTATCAAGTAGAGTCGTATGCCTGAATTTTAATGCATTCATGTTAAGTAAATTTTGTTCTGTGACGTCGCCTTGAAAATTTAATAAGTTTTTGTATAAATTGTGCCTTTTATTTTCAGTAGATCCATATTTAAATATGTACTTATTTATAGATAACATAAAATTATTTATGTCTCTAGGATTATTTTTAAAGTATATTGACAGTTTCTTAGATTGATACAAAAAAAAAATGCAGCAGTAAAGCATGTATATTTGCTAAACATTTTTCTTAATGGAAAATAGTAATAGGAATTATGTTATTCTATTCATAATCTTTTGATAATATTATTTGATTAATACATAATATTCAGTTGATTAATCAAATTTTATATTTAGCCTTATTATTTACAAAATTTAAGTAAATTAAAGAATTTTGCTTTTTTTTTTCTTTTTATAGTTTAGGAAACTTCAGAAATGTCATCCAAAATAACGCAATTAAAATGCTAATCTGTTTATTTAGTTTACTTATTCGTTTTAATTATTTAAACTAATAATTACTAAACAAGAAATTGTCATTTGATAAATTAAATCAAAACGAAGACTTCTTGAAAAATGATTACTATTTAATGCAGTTTGTTGAATTATTTTGAAAAAAAAAAGAACGATATATTTTTATTCTATGTACCGTTTGAAAGAAAATGTAAATCTTTCCTTTTATTTCAAGTAATGATTAATGAAATTATTAAATAAAAAATGTCCATATAAAAAAGAAAACTCATATAAACTAATAGATATTCTAATTTTGGTTCATTCAAATTTGAAAATAATACAAATGGTGCTGCCATCTTTTGTCATTTTCGTCATATATTGTCTCATGATTGTCATTCATTAGAGTTTTGATATGTGTACTTTTCGAACGACCATTATAATTCTTTTTAAGAATTGTATTTTTAGGTATTTATTATTAAGAGTATATAATAATAAGCATATAAAAATTTTAATGGATGAAGTATATTCATGTGGAAGCGTGGTTTGTGAGTAAGAAAAATTCATAGGAATGAATTAAATTTTGAAAATAAACAGCAGAAATATAAAATTAAGAGGTAATTTAAAATGTATAAACAGTGAAATGTAAAAACTTTTTACATAAAATTATTTATAATAAGAAAATTGAGGATATATATCGTAATGTAACTACATTAAAGTAACATTATTTATTTAGAGGACAAATACATATATTGATTTAAAGAATTAATCATAGTAGTTTAATGTTATAGGACCATAAATAACCGTTTAAACAGCTAGTAAAACATATGTATAGCCTTTTAATGAAACTTTAAATTCTATTTTTCCATTCACAAGAAATAAAAATAAATAATAGAAGTATCGAATTAAAATTTATGAAATAATTAGATGTTAACAAATTAACCTCTTTGAGGATTTAAAAACTTAAGTGTTTAACGTCTCTGTATTAACAAGCTCATAAAAATAGCGCTTGTATATTTCTTGCTGAAATATTTTTGGAAAAAATGGATTAAAGGGTTCATTTACTTTTTCAATTACTATTGTAAATAAAGGAATTCGTCATATGAGCATAGGAATGAAATATGATCATAAAAAATGGAAAAAAATTAGCATGAATACGATAAATAAGGTAAGTGGGATAAGGAAAAACTCACTTCCGAATTTGGGGCATCAGAACTCTATTCGCAGCCGAGCACCTGTCCACGCATCTTTTTCTCATCACTCGCATCTTATCTCGCACTTCCGGATTGTCGTGCCCTTTGCCGATGTGGATGAGCAAATCCCGGAAATTGGCCACTGAGCTGTTCAGCTCTTCTATTATCTGCAAAGGGAGGAACATCCGGGGATAAATATACATGCACTTCGATATAGGTGTGACCTCTTTCATAATACTGTAGGAAATGAACTACAATAGATGCGAATGTAATCTTTGGGTACATCATATATACTGCAACAAACTTTGTAAATATTTTTTATGAATAATAGTATTAGTCTTGAAATATCTCAAACAGATCTAAAATAAATTCTGGTGCGAAAATCACGCAATCTGGCCTATTTTGGTTTAAATGGCATTTCCAGTAATTTGGTGACTTGGCGATCTTTTGACGTAAGTCTTGGCTATTTGGCGAGATTCCGGAAAAAATAGATAGTTCAGGAAAATTCCGTCACAAAGGCTAGCTCTGGAACCATTACTAAGTGAGATAGCCTAGAACCTTTCACAACTTTGGCGAAAGTCCTAGATTTTCACGGCAAATCAGGTCCCGATTGACCAGGATGACTAGAGAGGAGTGAACACTGGAGTGTTAGTACAGTGCACAGAAGCTGTTATCTGTCTGAAGTATTAGAGACATCTGTGTTTGAAAGCTATTTCCTGTTGTATAAGCTGAGTTGGAGCTGCGCATTGAGATTGATAACTGCTGTAATTTCCCACATCTTCTAGAGATTTCTATAAATAAATGTGATTTTCGAGAATTCTCAATTTTGATTTTGTGAATTCTCAATCTTCATGAACAAGCGTGATACAATACGGAAACGATGTTCATTATTGTAACGTGCAATAAACTAAATAACTGTATAAAATAACTGCATTAAAGCATTTAATAGTTCCATATATATTACCAATGACCTTGATGAATAGCTGTTTACTCAGAAAGGCCTGTTGTTTAATTTTATTTAACTATCTTATATATCATTTGATGCTTTTAATTCCCTCAATTGCATTTAAATTCTGATAAATAATAAATACGTGCTATTTTAAAGCTCTTTTTTGTATTTTAATTAAATTTTAATTAGGAACTAAGTTTTTCATTAATTTGTGATATATTGCGCTCCTACTGATTTGAATATATAAGTTTCATTTTTCAAGAACAGGATGGAGATTTATGTTTAATAAAAATATATATTTATGATATTTTTTTACGTTGTATGTATTACTCATTTATATTCAATATGATTTTCGACAGATCTGCGAAGTATGTACCAAAGTGGTATTAAATGTGTTGTTTTTGTTACTTATGGCACTTGCCATGGACAAGCCCCGCTGATATATCAGCAGATTTTATGCCTGAGATATGCGTCTCTTGTTTTACAAGCAGCGCCATCTAGGGCCAAGAGTACGACTTAGCTACACACACGCCACAACCCTTTTTAGGGGGCGGATTTTATTCATGCATATTCATTCACTCATCTCAGATCGTAATTTAGACCTGGAAGAGAGAACGATCACCTCTGGTCCAAGCCCTTCCAGTGGTATTACTCTCGACATAAAGGACTTTGCGACCACGAACAGATTTAACGAGCGCCAGAACAGATTAACCACACTCGGGGAATCTTCTGGTCAGTGAGCTTCGAACTCGTAACGTAAGGAGTACGAATCCAACGCTCTACCAACCAGGCCATCCCAGCCTAAATACGATGGTTAAAACCAATAACCTTCACGTAATTAAAAAGATTACTATAAGAATATTCTTCCAAGTAGTCCTAAATACAGAAGGATGATTCTCCTAAAAGGCGTAATCGATGGTGATTTGAAAAATGCATTCTGTTAAAATATGGGCCACCATAAAAGAACCAATTTATGATGGGAATACATACACCGAATAAAATATGCTTATGTATGAAGCTGGTTTCCTTTATAGAGTTGAGTCAATTTAATATAGAGTTCATGCACCGGAGCTATTAAACATAATTTTATGTGGGGTTTAATATATTATAATTTATTTCACATCTAAATTTCATTACACGTATTGAAAATGTATTTATAAGTTCATTATCATTTGTTTACTTTATCATTTTTTCATCAATCAAAATGCAGAATATTTTTCATCAAGTCTTTTTTTTAATCTTCTTTGTGCTATTAATTGAAAATTATAATAAAGAAGAAAAATATTTAAACTCGTTTTACATTTTATTAAATATTTAATAATGTCGTACTTTTTAAAAAATTTCTTGGGATTTTGCAAGGCTATGTGCAATAAGTTATATTTTTAAGAAATCACATGAATAAACTTCATAAATATATTATTGATTGTATGGTTACTAAGCACTGATTCAGTATATTTAGTTAAGTAATAGGGAGGCACTTTATAAATCTTTGCAATAAAATACAAAGAAATGCCAAGATAAAAATTCTTTATTAGGAAGTAATGGTTTTTCTCTTTATCAAAATAAACAACTTCGGCCTGTAGACTGCCTAGAAGGGTTTTAAATTACGATCAATATGCATTATTAATTGACGCAATTTGCATACCTAATTAACTCCTTGAAAATGTTAATCTGTTATTTATGGCATTTTGCGAAACTCCACCAATTAGGTGTCATTGAAACATGTTAAAATTAATACTTTATGGCTTATGATCAAATAAAATTTGCATTTTGAGTCGTATTGGAAGGTCAAAGATCATAAAACTAAAGTCTTTTCTGATCTGTTTGGATCCGTTTTAATATATCTTTCGGGAAATGAGCATTAAAAAATGCAGTTCATTTTGACTTAATCCATTATTATAATCATTTAAAAATCTAATGCAGCTACGCTTATAATACTTAACAGATTTATTAAAAAATAATATCATTCGGAAGAAAAAAATTTCTCAGGAATATTTAAAGCTTGATATTTAAGGCATTTTTGCTGCTATTGGTATATAACTAGTTGTATTATGAGCTTAGATGTAGTTAAGTTTATATAAACACCCTTAACGCTATTATAAATTTTAATATTTAATTTTTGTAAGTTTTACCTTTTATTATTCTTTCATAATATACGAAAAAAAATATTTAAACCAATATTGGAACTGTCCTATTTATAGGCTAGTCGAATTATTTGTGGATAAAATAAAAGAAAAAGTTGAAGTCGATATAAAATTTGTCGTAAATTATTTAAAATAAATTAAATTTTATAAATTATTGAAAAATGAATCAGAAAAAATAAATTAAAAAATTCTTTGAACTTACCCCTAGATATATAATAATTTTAACCCCTTTAAAGAAAAATAAAATTACTATCTTTTTAAGCAATTGTGAATAGTTTTATAATGAATCCTCAGCGTAGTTCTAAACAGTAAAATTATCCATGAAAAAAAATTAATAGACATTTGACACGTGTTTCCAAAATATCCAATAAATAGGACAATGTTTCAACACCCACATTTTTTTTGGAATCATTCGTATTTCTATATCATTGTATCCTAACCCTAAATTTCCTAATCTTGAGTTTTACAGGATCCTGTAAGTGTATTATAATCTTCATTTTTATAGGAATCTGTCAGTGTATCCCAATCTTGAATTTTACAAGATCCTGTAAGTGTACTCTAATCTTCTGTTTTATTGGAACCTGTAAA
>JAOUZG010019159.1:27002215-27019019 GCA_026289955.1 Argiope argentata | reverse complement strand
ATATATATATATATATATATATATATATATATCCAGTTCTATGCCACCGAAAAAAAAGCAACTATATAAAAACATTACATTTTCATTTCGAAAGTCTTTTGTGTCATAAAGAGAGATGAGAATATGAAAAAGTCATTCCTAACATTGAATTTTGCATTAAATATTCATTGAGCATTTTCATCTTTTTTTCTGTATCTTTATTATACCGCTTATTGATGATGCGTTAGTATGAAAATGAAGTACTCAAGAGCAGATGTGAAAAAATTGTATTTTTTTGCATATGGTAAAGAATGTTTGAAATATTTATATTCGGTCATTCTTAAGCGTTTCCATCTAAAAAATATATTGAATGAGCGATTTGTATTGCTAAATATCATTTGAATCTTTATACATTTTTCTTCTCAAGAAAATACTACTCGGTAACTGATCCTTCATTGAAATTGATATTCATAGAAGCTAATCTCATGTGCAGAATAACGTTGTTAATCTCTTGTTCCACTTTACAACGGAAGGAGTGGTGCAAAAGCTTCTGAGAGGTGTGGACCCCAGAGCACCCGAGGGCAAAAGTCTGACTTCCAGCTGACACACGTCACAAACCCTTTTTATGGGGCTGACTTCATTAACGCATTTCATTCATTTACCCACAGATCGTAATTTAGATCTGAAACAGAAAACGATCACCTCTGCCCCAATACTCCCAGAGTTATTACTCTCGATATGGAGGATTTTGTGACCGCTACAGATTTAACATTCGATAGCCAATACACACACGGACAGTCTTCGGCTTTTGGGTTCGAATTCACAGCTCAAGGGAAGCGAATTTAACACCCTACCAATCAGGCTATTCTGGCCAGAATGAGGTAAAATGTATATTAAATATGGAGAAATTTATTATGTAGGGAAAAAGGTCCAGAGCTTTTATTTAACTTGAAAACGATCATCGTTAACATTACGAAATTGAGGTAAAGTAGTAACAAAGTGGTAAGGAGCTGTAGCAGTTCGCAATCTCATTAGTCAATAGAGCCAGTTATCGACAATTTAACCGAGGAAATCTCTTTTGAGAGGTCCTATCTTTTTTTTAAAAAAAAATTATAAAAGTAGATATATTGTTATTCACTTAATTAAAGACCTCTTATACTCGCTTTTACTAAGAACATCTTCAATATGTTTCTTGGCTTGTAAGCTTTCGAGTTAAGTTTTCATCTCAGAAATGATACGAGATGCAGAAAAACCAGTTTCAAAGTAGATCAGCATCATTAATAGTTTTGCAAAAACACATGAAAGTTGTTTGTTTATAGGCCACCGGTTATATAAAAGATTAATGGTTTGTCAGATAACGCATATCCAAAAAATAATTAGAAACTTATGACCTAATTCCAAATCCAGATATCAAAGGTAAAAAAAAATACTATCCACTAATAATCCAAATAAAATTAGGACATGAGAGATTTCCCGCTATTTTCTAAAAATTTGCAAGAGCGCTGGAAAATAAATACATCCGTAGAAGAATTGGAACACTTTATAATTATGTATAGAAGTTCCAGATTAAAGAAAGGATCCAAAGATCAAAAATAATGACATATAAGCACATTACTAATGAGGCTTATATGTCATTTCCAGAAAATCTCAAAACACTGGAAAAGATAATGTTCGAAATTGACAGTTTTTTGCTAACTACTTAAAAGCTTGTTTCCGTTTCAACTATTGTGGGGTATAGAGAACTTTCACGTAATTTTCTGAAAGTGGGGGATCACTCTTCGTAAAATTTGACAATAAATTTAGAGAAAGAGGAGGTCGAAATTCAGATATTGACCACTGGATAGATTATGATAAAGACATCAATCGGCAACAAATCCTGCCGATGCTACTTTGGTCAGTGATTGCAGTGTGGTTAGTTGTACACAAGAAGAAGAAAGATTATAATTGTTTAATGAAACAAATTATATCATATATTACTCGTTAACTTCACTGATGCACTAACAAGACGATGTCTTACAGACTCCTTCAATTTTTGGTTAAAATTAGAGCTAAGCATTTCTGGTGGAATCGGATCTCAAACATACGATCTTATATACAGAAAACAGGAATCTAACATCATTCCAATGGCTCCCTATTCTTCAAACTCAAAAATATTCTAAACATTGTTAATTTACCATGATTGGATAACGAATGATATTATTATTTATTTAGAATTACATTTATAAAATATCTTTTTGAGAAGTCTTTATTTTTATTAAATATTTTTTCCATTTGACATTGATATCATTTTCTTCCTTCAATATTATCTACATTGATTACTAATGTTAGTTTCTTGATAATAATTCGCAAATCATATAATTACATATGATCAAATAATGTCTTTTTCTAAGCCTAAGCGAATTAAAGATTTTATTATATGTTCCATTTCAGTGGAAAAAACATTTAAAGAGCTATTAATTTGTACAGTTTATCCTGTTAGTCAATTTTATGTAGTCAAATTTATTATGTTGCAGAAGTGTGATGATTAAGCAATAACTTCAGATCATGATTGCAGGTAGGGTACCTAGCCCCGGCAGGGGCTTAATCCCATTAATGAATGGATCCTCGGATGCGGCTTTCAATTTGCTTTCGTGGCCCTCTGCAATGGTATTTATAGTCTTTTGTCGACGTGGTGGGTGAGTGAGGTGGCGAACCCCTTTATGATTGACTGGTGATTCTTTATGATCGCCATGACTCTTTCTGATTGACTGGTTAGGGGTGTGAAGTGTGAGGGTATGCTTGCTACCTTGGACTTTGAGGGAATTGAAGAGTTATTCGAAGAGATAAACATAAATTTGAGATTTTAAACATTGATTGGAAGAGTTTGGAGCAGGTGTTTAGAGATTTTAAAGTAGGATATTTAGGGATCTTCTGGTTTTATTGCTGGGGATGTACTTGGGAATGATCGTTATTACTTCATTATTCAGTTTGTCTATATTGTTAAAAAAGTTGGTTGCAAGTTTTTCGATAATTTTTTTAAAGGGGAGGGGTAGTCCAGCGCTTTATACACGTTAGTATTGGGCATAAACCATAACATATTGCATATCCTACTGAAGTAGTTGTTCTGTTGCCGATCGATAAATTTTAAGTTAGTTTTGGCAGCATATCCCCATACTTTGCAAGCATATGGGAAGTACTGGACGCAAGTAGGCACAAATAATTATTCAGTTCTGTCTAGGTCAATTTAAAATGTTGAGTGATTAAGGGGGGGAAATTTACGAGTTAGGTCTCGAAACTTTCTTGCAGTATCAATAAAGTGGGGTTTCCAAGTTAATTTTCTGTCTAATATTGCACCTAAATGTTTGAATTTCTTAGACCATAAATAACAAGTTCAGATGATATTTCGATTCCTCCTTTATATACACTGCTTAGTGGCAGGAAGTGGTCAAATGCATCATCTAATGGCAGGAAGTGAGGTCAGAAGAGTCCTTCAATGGTGAAAAGTAAGATCCCTGGCACCACAACATTAAGGCACCACAAATCCAGAATTCGTCACCATTTTTACGACAAGTTCAATATAGTTAAGGTTTATATATTGGACCATGCTAACGCAGTTAAAATTATTATTTGTATTGATCGAACAATGCTCTAATCTCAAACTGACATATGACTGACATAAACTCAAACTGACATAAATATTTGTTTAAGGCATAAAAGCTTGAATTAGAACATTGATTTAATAATTAACATTTATGAAATTCCTTCATTCGTTTGTAATCAAACATTTGGAAGTCACTTCTATTATTAAAGAAATTTTCATCCTTTTGTTTGTATTATACCAGCCTAGATTGAACAAATTGGTCTGAAGGAGAGTATTATCTGAATTGCATGTGTGTCTGTGTGTGTGTGTTTTAAGGCGAGAAGGGCACTGCTTTAGAATTTGCCCTAATCGCTATTCCATGCAGTTACTTCTCTGATGCTATTGGAAGGTAGTTTCGACCAATAACAGTTGATTTATAGCTTTAGGGGTCAGGAATATCACCAACGAAAGAACGGAAATATACTCACCCGCTGGCAGTCAGCTAGTTGCAGTTCGCTGCTCTTGCTGCCCTCTGGGCTCTCGTAGACACCAGGGCGGGACAAGCGTCGGTTGATGGCAGCCCGGATGCCCCCGCTGATGCTCGCCGACTCAGTCCGGCGCTTAGCCAGCTCGGCGCCGCAACTCATGCGACACCGACTCTGGAATGCGAGTCTACGTGGCGCTCACCGTCTATCCCGCGGTTTCATGTTCGAAGGCATGCACGTTTCTAAAACTCACTTTGCAAGTTAAACCGTCGTAACTTAGATGTTATTCTATGTGGAGTTCAATATCTCTCTTGCGATATCACTTCCAAATGCATATAAAATTAAAGAATAATTTTTAAGAGGATGTCGTAACTAATGCGATAGAAATTCTTTGCTTCACTTTTCAATGGCGCTCGCGTTCTATTCGAATATTTCAATTCATTCTATCTGGAGCTCAATTTTTGTCCAAGGATTCTATTTCCAAATTCATGTAGAACTCAAGAATATTTTGTATGAGGATGCCGTAACTCATACGATATTAGTATTCTACTTCTCTTCTAAATAGTTTACGTTCTATAACGGAAGATTCACACCATTCTATGTGGCGCTCAATATCTCTCCAATGATTTCACTTCCAATTGCATATAGAATTAAATATTTTTCGAGAGGATGACGTAACTAATGCGATTACAATTCTTTGCTTCGGTTTTCAATGGCGCTCGCGTTCTATTCGAATTTTTCAATACACTCTATGTGGAGCTCAGTTTCTGTCCAAGGATTCCACTCTCAAACACATGTAGAATTCAAGAATATTTTGTATGAGGATGCCGTAACTCATGCAGTATTAGTATATTACTTCTCTTCTAAACGGCGTTTACGTTCTATACGAAAGTTTCACTTCATTCTATGTGGCGCTAAATATCTCCGATGATTTCACTTTCAAATGCCTGTAGATTTCAAGAAATTTTTTTTCAAGAATGTAATAACTTCTAAATTGCTTTTCTTCTAAATATCGTTCAAATTCTATCCCCAGAATTCACTTAGAATTTAACCGTATTTTCAGTGAAATAGTTGATGTAAAGTTATATCAGAATTATTTATCCTGCATGTTGTTCAGATGAAATAAACTAAATAATAATCTTCTTGTTTCTAATATAACAATAAATAATTCACCTGTTAGAAGCGTTTATGTTTGTTTTTCTCACCATATACTGAAGTCATTTAATATGAAAATTCACTATTGAATTCAAAATTACATATTTTGCTGCCAAATACTTCAAGATAAGTCATTTCTTTTTGGACGGAATGTTTTCCCCCACATTTTCTTTGTTTTCATTTATAAGATGTAACAATTTCCTCTATTTCTTTATTTTCCAATATTTTCATTCATTTTCTTCATGAATGAGGCTTTAAAACCTTCAATGGTAGTTTAAGTATTGAAACAATATTTCCAAGAAATTTCCTCTTTATCTGTATATAAATCAAAAGAAGTATAAAGAAATTCAATGATATTGGTTTCAGGAAATCAATTCCTAATTCACTTGCAACCCAGAAAAAAACTATCACTTAATTATTTTTATCATATTTCAAAGCTAAAAGAACGGTTTAATTATTAGAAGAACATTACCATTCCATCATTTACATTCTTAGAATTAATAAATGCATTCTATTCCAAAAGTAATTATGATAATTTCCTCTGGTTATTTTTGGCGAAAAATCAATAATCTTTCATTATCATTCTCGGAGGTTTTTATTCTTGTTTTTGTACATTTTTTCACCAGTACGCTTTTAATGATGATTAAAGAAATAGACAAATATTTCTCTTCGTAAATGAAGTCGTTCTCAAAAGCTATATCATAAGCCAAAATTTTGATCGGGGTTTTATTTTATTGTCTTAAACAATAGTTTTTGTTCATCATGAGATTAAAAACATGAATTGTCAGATCATAAATTTACTCTTTGTGTAAATTAAGATGTCAATTTCTTTAACATCAATCATATTCCAATTTCATTGATTGATTATAATATTCATATATGGAGCTTCTGTTTATCCTTATATAATTTCAATGATGCATTTTTCCTAATACCTGAAAAGAAAGTAAAAATGATAAGTTTTCTGACAAATATTGTTTGAAATGCAAAAAATACTGACTAAAATATCTTTTATATTCCTTGTTATCATTATGTGGTTTTTGGTGAGAGGTTTTTGGAGTCAACAAAAATCCATAGGGAAAAATAAAACAAAACTCCGAAGGCGACAAATAAAATTTTATTATCTGTACGAGTATCTCAAAAAAAAAAATCAGTAACGTCTTGTAATCACATTTACAAAAGCACTGATTAAAGAAAATAAGTTAATGACTACTGAAAATAAAACCTAGAAAAATGTCAATTTGAGCACTCGATTATAGAAATGAAATAAATAAGAAATGTGATATTTTTTAAACAATAAAGGAGAGGCAAAGTTTTTTTGGATCGTTTGTAGTATAAAAGTGACGAATCAATGAAACAATTAAAACGAATAAAAATGTAATTTAACTTGCACGAGCACGTGGGGCTTGGCCGTTCAAGACATTATCTTCTGACAGGATACATTGAAATATCAGTTTCACAGCATTATCATTTTTAATATTAAGCCTCCTATTGGCCTGGCTGATTGTTCAGAATGTTAGGTTTGAGTTCTTTCTTGATTTTTTTTTTTTTTTTGAAATTAGTTCATGCCATTCAAATTAATTATATATATTTTCAAAAACTGCAAATTAATAAAATTAATAATTACATTTAATAACAAGTTGATTATTTTTTAAGTCAGAGATATAAAACATTAATCAGAAATACAATAATTTCAATGAAAAGCATATTTTAGGTTTAAAATATGAATATACTTCATTTTTTTCTTTTATTTTAGCTTTCTAATAAAGAAAATTAAAATATATACATCAAAGGGAAATTATAAATATTACGGATGTTTTAACTGTAAGATATCAAATATATCTCAGTGTTGAAAAAATGTTTAATTCTAATTCAAAGAAAAATTTCATATTTTATGTACCTTAAACATTTTTTTAAAATTTATATATATTTGATATTTTTTATACTTAAAACTTCCTTAATGTTTATAATTTCCCTATAATGCATATATTTTAATCTTTTTTATTAGAAGACTAAAATAAAAGAAAAAAATGTCTATTCATATTATAGCATTAAAATATGCTTTTCATTAAAAGAACTGTATATCTGTTTAATATTTTACATCTTTGACTTAAAAAATAATCTGAAGCTTTTATTTTGCTAATGAAAATATTTTTTATAATTGTAAAATTGAATTTTTATTAATCAACAATGACTGTACAATTTAAGCATCAATTCGCAGATCAATCCAGGGGGTTAGGACTAAAATTCCAACAAAGTTTTACTTTGTGATATCTTTCTAAACTCGATTAATGGCGGATTTGGTGATCAAGAGACTGTTCATCATGCATTTATGAGTAATGAGTTTCATACTCCTAATGCTCATATGAATGAACGAAGTCGTGGGAAGTCAACTCTTTGGAGCTTCGAGCTATATTATAGAGCATTCTGACTGCTTAGTTATGTTTTCGAAATGGCAAAGCTAATTTTAAGAATTGGTTAAATTTTCGAATCTGAGAACATTGCCATTGTTTGTTTGTAGAGGAAATGGCTCATTTAGAGCTGACGAGACTTTTTATGAAGTAAAAATCGACGCAAATGCATGAGTGATTTGTACTAAGAATATTTTTCTTTGGGATTACTTAAGAATAAAAAAGTTTGTGTTAATTTAAGGTGTTTCCTTAAATTAAACTATATAGCAGAGTTATCGAATAGACTTCATTTAATACTTTAAAAGTGGCATTAGGGCATAAATTAATTTTTAAAAAAAATTATATTATATGTTTAAAATAAAATTAATTTGGTGTAACATGCCCCTTTTTTTTATAAATAGTGTGTAATTGTAATATTTGGAAACACTTATACGTGTGAGTGAATATTACTTTCGATGATGATTTCTACATTTTATGGCACAAGAGCAAGAGATTTTAGTTAATTTCTGTAAGATTATGATGATATAAAGATCACAGTTTGGGAAGAGTAATAAAATTTATATCATTGAGCTTTCACCAATCCATTCACGTAGAATGGACTATGCAGGATATTTTTACATCAAGTGTCAATCATAAAGAAGGTCGCGTCATTGATACTTCCATTTAAAATCCTGTTACTTACAATGAATTCCAATCAGAAAAGTTCTTTAGGGTTTTAGAACTTTCTGGAAGAACCGCAAGAAGAAATTTTAAATTTGGGAGACATATCTTTGAACGATATTTTTGCATGTCATTTATGGAAAGGCTATTGATCTTTAGATTAATAAGAAATTTTTTTTATTATTGAAATTTCATATTAAATCATTCCTATTAATAATAAAGTATCATATTTTCATAAATGAAATAATAAAAATATATACATTAAGACCTTATAGGTTGAAAACATTATGTTACCTGGGCTATAAATGTTCTTAATGAAGGGCGATTGCTCATAAAAGGGGGATTTACCTTTAGTTTTAAACTGTTAGTAAAATTGTGTTACCAAAGGAAAATTGAAAAATAAATATAATATGAAGAATCCAAATAAAAAGTTTATTAAAATGTACTAATAGAAATAACTCAAAAATGAGATTAAATATATACGAGGACAAATCAAAAAGTCTTTGCGCCTAGTTTTTTTAAGCCAAAATATGGCTGTGAATACAAAGCGAACATATACATTCCTAACAGTGAACGTTCCTTGAACAGTACCAGCCGTATTTGCCTTTTGCTTTGATGAGTGTTATCAATAATTTAAGATGACAGTTTTTCTTCAGACATCCACAGCTTATGAGCAGCGAAGTGTTATTCGTTTTCTAGGGATCAAAGGGCAAACTCCTATAGCAATTTACAGCGAAATGCGACCCCACGTATGGGGAAAAGTGTCTATCTTTGTGAATTGCTCAATGGTGGTGTCATGAGTTTCAAAAAGGACAACGTGGTTATCTTATACAACAATGCAAGGCCATATGTGGCAGTCCAGACCGTCGCTAAGCTCCAGTCATTTCAATGGTATAATCTGGAACACCCACCTTACAGTCCAGACCTTGCCCCTAGTGATTTTCACGTTTTCTGTCCACTGAAGAAGTTTTTTTTAGAACAGAAATTGACATGTGACAAAGAAGCCAAGAACGCGATCCGACAGTGATTCCACAGACAGCCGGAAAACTTTTACCACAGGGGATCTCTAATTTAGTACTATGATAGGATAAATGTTTGAACCGGTGTGGTGACTATGTAGGGAAATAATGTAAGGTACGTAGTACACTACGTATATTTGTAAATATCTGTATGTACCTGTATTTGGCGACTAAAAAATAGGCGCAAAGACTTTTTGATTTGCCCTCGTAGATATATTTTTCAAATCAGTCATATAAATATAAGATAATTGAAAAAAAATATTATCAAATACAGTAAAGGAAATTTAAACAGAATTATTGGAAATAATTCAGTGTAAAAATGAAAAGCAATAATTCAGTATACAACAAAAGCATACAGCATGCAAAGACTGTTATATCAAGCATACAAAAATGAATAATCCTCAATAAAGCAATACAAATGATAGGACATGATAATACTATATAATATGAAACGTATATATTGATCATAAAGTAGTGTAACCCGCTAAGTAAAAAAAAATGAAAGAAAGAAAGAGGAAAAGACTAAACCAAACATAAAATTTGGTTAACTGTGTTAACTCACTAACACTGCACATCAATTTATATTTCCAAAGCAGTTTGTTAACTTTTTTTTATTAAAACAAAGTGAGATATATAAAATATTAGGAAACAAAAAATGTTTATGTTACGAATTAAATGTTGCGTCGAATGGTTTTGGTTTAATTATATTTTTCAAATGAACATATTTTCTCTTTATTTTCTGTCGTTTTATCCAAGCTTATTTCCATATTTTTACTTTTATTCACTATTTATATTACACCTTCTTCGAAATTTCTTATATATATTCTCTTCTTTAAAAATAATTTTATGTAGTTTTATAAGCTAATTTTAATTCTAATATCAATATAAAAAATCCATTTTTTAAATATAAAGCCTTTCAGCCAGTTTTAATTATAATCCGAACTAAAGTTAAAACAGTTTATATCCATTATTGTCAATAATTACTTTGTTAAAAGCTTAATAACTCAGTACTTGAATGTTAATTACTTGAATTTATGATGACTTTAACCTATGAACTTCTAAAGACTTCCTGAAACTATCATATTTATGATAATTTTAATGTCCGTAACTCGCATAATATGGCACTGTTTTAAAGACCTCATGCTTAGTTAGCAAACTAATATGATGGTGCTATTTTAAGAGCGTACTCTTTCTAATTGTTCATATACTATTCTTAGCATTATTTCCAGAAATTCACAATAAGGATAAGTTCCTTGCAATTTAAATAAATATTGAGATAATGGATATTTCGAGGTAATTTTGCTCTTTATAATGAAATGTTTAAAAGCATGGGTTGCGACAAAATTCAAAAGAAATAAACTTAATTCTACTAGCGCTGGAAATAAAAGAATTTCTCCATATAGTTATGTATATTGTTCAATTTCGATATTTCTGAGTCATATCGTGACAATTTTCAATGAATGTAGGTCTGTTTTAAGTTTCTCTTTGAACCAAAGTGAATTTTAAAACCTTAGCCATGAATAAAAAATTCTTGGACAAACTCAGGATGCCCTAGCAATTTTTATTATTTGTTACAAATCCTGATCTTTTTGACAGTAATATGTCAAACATAATTCAATGGGATAAAATATACCTGGAAAAGTAATTAACACACTTTCACTACCTGTAATAGTGAACTAAAAGAAATTCATTAATTATAAGTGCGTAAAAAATTAAGAATTTACTGCGGCTTTAGAAGACTTTAAATTATATGGTATGAAAGTAAAAGAATAAAAATTGAATGTAACAAACTTGAAGATATTGAAACGAAAAATAAAATGCAATTAGAAATAAATAACATTTTGGGGAAAAAAACATGTATAATAGACATGTACGATTTTTCGTATAATCTAAAATGGATACAATAAGGTAATTATTAAATTTCTACATTTTATATAATTATAATATGTAAGAATGTCCTGAATGGAATAGTAATATGCATCTATCTTTTAAATATGTATTAATTTTGTAAGAAAAACTTTAAATTCTTTCTAATTGTTAAAATTAAATAAATTCCTAACCAGCATTGTTCGCAGGTTAAGCTTTAAAGGGATTTTATTTAATTTGTACTTTATATATGGATGAATTTTTTTATTATTAATATTCACTTTGTAATCTTTCTTAATATAAAATAAACAAAATTAATATAAAAAAACATAAATAATCTTTCTTCATTATGAAATAAAACAGACATGAGCAGGTAAAGTAATTCAAGGAAATTAAAAAATAATTAAAAATAGAATAAGTAAAAAATATATAATTTTTAGAGTAAAATAAAAATAGTAACAAATAAAAAGCAAATAAAACCTTGAAACAGATTTTTACTAGAAAATCAAATTTATAAATATATTTCTTAATCGAAAATATATATTCTCTGTTTCAGTGTAAAATACGCGGTGTTTATCCCGTATCGTTTCAGACGTCATTTCAAAGGCGAAAAAAAGGTAAATTCAAACCAAATAAATTTTAATTCCTGAATTTTTAAATTTACAAGATCATCAGGTATAATATAGAATCTATTGAACCAAAATTTCAACTTTTATTATAAAATTATTAAAATAAGTTTGGGTACATTAAATTAATTAATAAAAATTGTCTCTTAATTAACGATTTACATACTATCATGAAAATAAAATGGGTTCACTTAATGAAGTAATAAAAATGACCTCTAAATAGACGATTAGCATTCTATCATCAAAATAAAATGGGTTCACTTAATCTATATTAATAAAAATTGAACTCGAAATGTGTTGCTAAGCGCAAAACTAGAGAACGACTCGACAGATTCGGCTAATTTTTATTTTAATATTTTCGTTAAGACACGAGGATGGTTCTTATGGAGAGAAAAAATTAAAAAACTGCGAGAAAAATAGTTAAAACGACACTTTTCTTACTTTCCCGCCAAAAATCTTCATTTCGTTCCACTCACACCAACTGAGAAAGATAGCAGGAAGTAATAAATTATGATTTGTTTAGAAAGAAATACGCGAAGTCAGTTGGTTTTCATTTATAGATAATGGGATGTTTGAAAAAGAAAGAAAATAGTTGCTTTTATTAATAGTCTGTATGGATATTTAATCTATGCCTGCTCAAAATAAAGTCTGGGGCAGGAAAGAAAAAAAATAACAAAGGGAAAAAAGGGTTTGTAGAAAGGAAAGTAGTAAAAAAAAGGATAGAAAAAGAAAAAGAAAAGAAGTGTGGGTGTGTCACCATTATTTCCTCTGCGCGCGACATTTTTCAAGCTGTTTTTAAACTTTCGCATCTCTTGAAAACCAATTGTGTCGTTATTTGTTTAGTGTGTTTTCATTTATGAAAATTATAATCTCCTTATTCTATAAAAACAGAATTTTAGACCTTTCCCTCCACCATTTAAGTAAAATATCAATTCTGGGACAATCATTACTCGGATAGAAAGAGAAAGATGAGTAGTACAATGAACAGGACATCTGAAGAAAATAATACTATAAATGAATTATATGATTATCAAAATTTGTTTGGTTTAAAAATATTTTGGTGAAAAACCTGTTATGAGACACAGCTACATAAAATATTACATGAAAATTTTAGTGAGCATTAATACTGGCGATCCGACTGGTCGCCAAAGGCGGCTAGTGAAGTCATAAAAATGACCTCTAAATAGACGATTAACATTCTATCATGAAAATAAAATGGGTTCACTTAATGAAGTAATAAAAAGGACCTATAAGTAGACGATTAACATTCTATCATGAAAATAAAATAATTTCAAAGAAGTAAATTACTGCAATATCACGGTAACTTCACAAAGTTGTTAATACCACCTAATACAAAAAAACACATTGTTTTTTTTTGTAAAGGTTCCTCCCAGTAAAAATGAACAGCATATTTCAGCCAAATGTATGTGTTTCATATGATCATGAATTGGTTTCATTTATAAAGGTATAATTATTAAGTTAGGGTTATATAATTAAAATAATTGACATAACAAAAGAAATAGTTTTCCTCTTTTAAGGATTCATATGATTTTACTAATTTTTATTCCATATGAAAGTTTAAGACCATTAGAAATGCCATCTATGATTGTCTGCCCTCTATTACTCTATTTTTGAAGATAACTCTTAAAAGTCATGTTTTATGATATCTTCTCCAAGGGAAAAAACTCATCAATGACTTAACTAGTTTTCTCAATTTTTATTTCCTGGAATAGATTGTAACATTTAAAAATAACCAGAATGTTCGTCTCTTCTCATTCGCCTTTTATTTTCAAAAGATATTACAAGATAAAACTTTGAGGAATTTGGGAACGTTCAATTGGGAATCTCCAATTGAACAACTTGGGAACGATTGAACTGATTTCAAGGATTCATTTTTCCACTTGTATGCCAATTCTTAATTAAGTAGAACGTTCTATGTTTAATTTAAAATATCAATTTAATTTGATGTGATGTTTAATTTAATTTTTGTTAATTTCGGTTACAAAAATTGTAACCGAAATTAACAAAACTCTCAAAGTAATAATTGTATTTTATTACCATTACTAAATTATACTATAATTATGGTTGTCAAAGTTAATTTTTTAAAACTTAATCGAGAAAATTTCAAATTTAAGGGGAAAAATTAATGTTTATTGTAAATTACAGCTGTTGTAAATGGCAGATTTTGTAAAAATTTTATGTTGTAACATAAATATATAAATAATAATGTTAATATCAATATATAAAATACACTAATCTTTTATTCCGAACTCTCACAATTTTAAAAAATGAAGGTAATGAAAACATCACATGCTTTGTGTTTACAATTTTAATTTATTTTATCATTGATGTTATTGAAATAAAACTTTATATTACTCAGTTGTCAAGAACAATCATTGATAGCAATAATTTATTCTCTTATCTTAAACAAAAATTGTGTCCATTTGTTGGGTCTTTTTAGAAAAGGTTACTGAAAATATAATATGAAATTTAGCACATATAAACTTTGGCGAATGACTTGAAGACTTTGAAGATTTTTTTTTAAAATTACTTTTAATAAAATCAGCCTAGATAGTCTTTCTAAAACTTCTTTACCTACTTTAATAAAATTACCTACCCCCTCCACTAAGGGTCTCAATGGCCTGGGGATAAGGGGGGCGGTCTCGGCCCTTGAACCGTAGGGTTTCAGGTTCAAAACTCGATTCTATGCAAGAGCCGTCGTATAAGAGGGTCTGTTGCACGATAAATACATCAGGGTCAAAGGTCCTCCAGCTAGTGTTATGTGGTGAGAGGAGGAGGGTGCCACGCAGGTGTCATCCTCGTCATCTGACCGTAGTTCAAAGTGACAGGGATCGTCCCAAGATAGCCCTAGTGTTATTTTATAACAGGAAGTTAATAAAACTAAACCAAATCAAAGGTCCCTCAACTGGTATTAAATTTTAGGTCAGATCGTGAATGTCTTGTGTGGCATTAACGCGCAAGATCGTGACCTTTGACGATCAAAACTTTGCATGCGGCTGATACACAAGTAGCCGTTTATACGTTTATATATGTGTACAAATGCCGAACAATAAATGATAAACCATTTGACGGAATTTGTTAAACATTTGGTAAGAATCCGAATTTTAGATGATAAATAGATGCACCAAATTTTATTTATATAGTAATTTACATTTTATCATTATCGTGTTGATTTCAATCAGACAGATATATTTTATCTGAATATATTCCATCAAAAATTTAGTAAAAATCCATAAACTTAATATAAACGCAATAAATTTCATCTGATAACATCAAAGAACTTTCAAGTTAGAATGTGTTTTTCGGACTCAGAAAGATTTGAAACTTGAAGATTTCATAAAATTGCAATTCACTTAAATGTTTCTACTGATTACATTCTTTTTTATTTGAATATTTCGTATACGGGAGATTAAATGCTAGAATTTTATCATTTTCTTTCCTTAAGTTTAAGAAATAATATCACCCTAAGACAACTTTTTCGTCGTCATAACTTTCAAGAAAATATCTTCTTAATTCTTTAGATTTATTAACCTTGTATTTTTATTTAAATTTTCAAAAAATATTTTTTATAATACACATCATTATTTTCCGTTAGTGCAGGGGATTTATAATCCCTTTCATTATTTTTACAGATATCTAAATGATTTTACGAAGAATAATTCAAAATAACTTTAAGAAGAAACTTTCCATTCCAATCTATTTCCCAATCTAAGTGCCTCTGATTACGAAAATATTAAAATAAATAAATAAAATAATCAAAGTAATCCTAGAACATATCTTCAAGCCCCAAGAGATTAAAAAAACCTTACTTGAAAAAACAATTTCAGATCGCCATTTTCCATTGTTATTAAGTCAGAAAATGGTATTGAATATCAAAATCTTGGCGAGTTTCTGATGGGATTTTCTGGTAACCCATTTCTGGTTTGAATGGACTGCGCAAGAAAAGGAGAAAAAAAAGGGGGAAGGCAGCAAAGCGGGTGTCATCTGCTATCAGCGGAAAATATGTTTGGATGACGCTCGAAGTGTCCTCCGTTCAAACTATTCCACTTTAAAGTACTCCAATCCAGAACAGCCACTTTATTCTGTGTTGTGCCCTCAAAAACTATCTAGGTGCTCTTTCAGAAAAAATGTTTGGGTTTTTTTTCGTTTAATATTTTTATCTTTTTCACAACCACCTTTTCGGTGGTTTATCGATGAATAGAGAGCTCTTCTTTCCTTCTCCTTACTTTATGAAGACAACAAATATTTCTTAATAGAAATGAAAAAAAAAACTACTTTGGTGGAATCAAACTTTCAGATTACTAATTATTATTCAATGTGTTAATTAAAAAACCCTTTGGGAACTGGAATAGAGCTTATTAGCATAATGAATCATTTCGATTATAATTTCAATCTTTCATTTCCTCAAGTTTTGTTATATATATTTACCCATTCCACGTACTATATGATTTGAAATTTTATATCTGGATATATGAGATTTTTAATCATAAAACAGACACATGAGATTTTTATTCATATATGGGATATGTGAGATTTTTACTCATATATGAGATATATGAAATTATCAATCACATTTTCTTGCTTTGTATTTGTTAATTGTTACGTGCATAGAGGAAAATAAATATTCATTCACAGTATTAAAAAACGCTTCAGCTGAATTAAACTTTCAGATTACCAATTAGTATTCAATGTGTAACTTAAAAAACACATTGGGAACTGGAATAGAGTTTATAAGCAGAATGAAAGATTTCGATTATGATTTTAGTCTTTTATTACCTCAAACTTTTGTAATATATAATTGCCCATTCCAAGTACTACATGATTGGGAATTTTATATCGGAAATATGAGATTTTTATTCATATATGAGACAAATGAGATTTTTATTCATATATGAGATATATGAGATTTTTATTTATATTTGTATAGATGAGATTTTTATTCATATATGAGATAGATGAGATTTTTATTTATATTTGTATAGATGAGATTTTTATTTATATTTGTATAGATGAGATTTTTATTCAT
>JAOUZG010019159.1:26947688-26986470 GCA_026289955.1 Argiope argentata | reverse complement strand
ATACAAACAAATTTGGCCTAGAAAAATGAATTAAATTATCCAGTTTATTTAGGCTTATAATTAACCATTTGGCACTTGAATTTTTTGGATATTTCTAAAGAAATATCCTACAGAACAAGAACCATTTTAAAATGAATTACAATAAAAAAAATCAGCTTAAATAATTCGAGTTAGAGTCAAAGCTCTCACAATCTTGCAATCGGATAACGACATTCCCTAGGGACAGAGAATTATTAAATATTATTAAATTCTGAATTTAAAAGCTTTTCAAATGCAACTGCATTGATTTTTTATGCATATTTCTTCCTAGCTGAGATTGGCGCCCAAAATATTTTCCGAGGTTGCTGGTCAATACAAAATTTTAAATTAAATGGTTTCTTCAGCAAAACATCTTGACATTTTAAATTTCGATAGTCATATAACTCATACTGTTTCAGACTCCATGCTCCATTCTGTAAAATAAAATTTGTTTATAAGAAAATCCTTAATTTAAAACGGGAGTGAATAAACTACAATTAATGCAAAACCTTTTTTCTTGAATGCCATAAGGCTTAATAAATTTCTAAATATAGATAACAGAACCATTTAGCAACAAAGTTTTATATGTACTACTGGATATTTCTTTTTAATTTTTTAAATATTTGAGATTATATATTATATGTCAGATTATCTACCATATTTGTCTGTTCGTATTATTGATTATATCTTCAGACCAGACAATTTAAAATAGAATCATTAAAAACAGCAACTATCACGCTGGACAATGGAAATCATATTCTTTAAAATTTTAATCTAACCTTTCTAAGGGCATGAGTATCACGCTCATCACCAAATTCAATAATCTTTGAATAAAGTTATACAAACTAGCACAAATTCTTAAGAATGTTTCAGTCAGACAAAAACTTAGAGGTTTCATTTGCTTACCTAAAATAAAAGGATGTGTCGTGATTTTTTTTATTAATTATTAATTGAAAAAAATAATTAATAAATCAGATTAAATTTAATCTAATAAGTAAATTACTTTTCCTACGCCAGTCTTAATTAAAAAAAATATTTTAATCTACCATGATTTTAAAAAAACTCTTTTTCTAGATAAATAAAAAATATTAAATTTTTACAATTCATTCGAAAATATCACTATAGAAAAAAGTTTGGTACTTTAATTACGAACTCAAAATTTTCTTACTCAATGGTACGAATTTTTTTGCCGTATAATTTTATTTATTAAAATTCAAATAAACCATATAGCTGAAGCGAATAAGACACAAAAAGTTCAAGATAATTTTATCTCAAAGAATGATTTTTTTGCTGATGCATTCAAATGTATAAATAAAATTGAGCATTGTATACATTGCGTTGTAGCAATTTCACCTTTTATAGTGGATAAATGTTAAAATTCTATGTAATTTTTGATTATTTCATCCAGAGGTGTACATTCCCAGTTCCAAATTATAAACGTATAAAATGTGTTCGCCCCAGGTCAAACAATTTGATCTGGAGATCGCCAATATTAATACTCATCTTCACTATCAGTGAATATATGCACTAGTATTATAATAATAGTTGTGAGGTGTCTACTTCTGATATCCTTAGCACACAAGCTATATTTAAAAAAATGAAAACGTGAAGCTAAAGATTAATATTTTGACTCGTAAAGAATTTCAAATTACTTGAAATGTGGGTATTTCCAAATTTTTCTTATTCCAGTGATCAAAAATAACTTGTTTTAGTGTTACACTTTTTAGCATATTGGAATAATTTTTGTCATGATGTTCGCGTATTTTTGAGTATTTTAATTGCTGCTGAATTGTTTTTCTTTTGAATATTTTCAAGAGGGATATTGTATAAATATCGTTTTGTTTTAACATTTCTGATAACTTTTTACAATGAAACAATGCTTATGAAATGCGTACTCAGTGAGAGGCTTTGGGAAAAACTATTAATGATTTTTAAATTAAAGTTTTTTTTATAAATCATCTTTACATTTACTATTCTGGGCATTGAATAAGATAAGGTTTCCATTTCCAAAAAAATAGTGAATTATTCTTTCCGGTTCTCTTCTTCAAGACTTGTTGAAAATCATATGAAACATCTGTGGTTTTAACATCTGCGGTATAAATAACATCTGTGATTTTTATCATTTACGACGTACTTTATGGTAAAACGTTAGGGGGCAATCAATCTGATGCTCTTCTGATAATTTTTCTTGATAAGCCAATTTAAATCTAATTAGTTCTCAAACCTTTCGGAATCTAAACGACTCCATTTCCTTTTCCTTTCCATTTTTTTAACCTTAAGTGAAATAATAATTATTTTTAAGGTTTCTAATCGTGGGAACAAATATGAAGAACCCATGAGAAAATTTTAAGTGCTTGACTTCGACACACGATTTCAAAGCATGTTATAGCTTTCCCATTTGCATGCCAGATGATTGATGTACAAGAAAGCGTATTGGATGGCAATAAAAACATTAGCGGAAGAATGGAATATCGATATAGGGGCTCTATATAAGTAAGACCAGATAAGTTCACAGCCTATTTATTCTGCAGATAGTTGAGATAGTGAAGCTACAAGCTTGCTCATATATTTGAATTTTTTTTCCTTTCAAATCCTATCGAGCAACCTGTGTGGAGTACCTAGTCAGCTAGGTAGGAAACTAGGTCGATAGAGTAGAAAAGTTATATTTCAGCCTACATTATATTTAATGACGCATTTTAAAGAGGGTCTAATTTAATTTGCTGTTACTTGACAAATTTCAGTATTTCTTAAAATATTTCATAGCTTTTGTTTTATCTACTAACTTATAAATGGATTCTGAAGAATATTCCGATTCTGATTCATCGTATTTGGATATTTCTTCTGAGAGTGATGAAGATGTATCATTAGATGATGCAAGAGACTGGTGTCGTCTGGAAGAAGACAACCTTGGACCTTCTCCCCCAAGATTTCCATTTACTGGGAATCCCGGAATAAAAGTTCAGATTCACAGTTCTTCACCTTTGGAACTTTTTGGAATTTTTTTTGATGATGATATCATCAGTTATATAGCGAGTGAAACAAATCGTTTTGCAGAGAGTTTCATTGAAACAAATGAATTAACACCCAGTTCAAGATTACACGGATGGAAAGATACGGATGCCAGCGAAATAAGAGTGTTCCTTGCTTTATTGATCCTCCAAGGAATCCTTCAAAAGCCGATTCAAAAGTTATATTGGTCTCAAAATCCGTTCCTTTATACACCAGTTTTCGGTCAAATAATGTCCGAAAGAAGGTTTGCTTTGCTTATGAAGTTCTTGCACTTCACAAATAATGCAACAATAGATACAAACAATCATCCTCAACCTGGACTTCGAAAAATATATGAAGTATATGAAGCATTAAACAGAAAATTTAAATCTTCATATATTCCCGAGTGTGAAGTGTCTGTCGATGAATCAATGCTATTATATAAGGGCCGGTTGGCCTTTAAGCAATATCTGCCGAAGAAAAAGTCCAAATTTGGGATAAAATTTTACCAATTATGTGAATCAAGTACAGGCTACATCTGGAATAGCTTGATATACACAGGAAAAGACATGCCTCTATGGAAAAACGCCTATAAATATTCTGCAACCACTAACATAGTTATGACTCTGATGGAAAATCTTCTGAGTAAAGGTTACTGTGTCTCTTTAGACAATTTTTATACTTCTCCTGAACTCGCAGAGATCTTGATAGCTAATAAAACAGACATTTATGGAACTTTAAGATCATATAGACGTGGTATCCCACAAGAAATAAAGGACAGAAATATTAAAAAGGGAGAGATCGTTGGCTTTCAGAAAGGAAAAAAGTGCATTTTAAAATATATGGATAAGAAGCCAATTCATATGCTTAGCACAATTCACACAATTAATTTTGTTGAGCAGTGCAAAAGGATGAAGAAAAGTAATGGCGACATTGAAGAAATTATTTCTAAAACGCCTAAAGCTATTTTAGATTATAATCGAACGATGGGAGGAGTGGATATGGCTGATCAATGTTTGTCATATTATCCAACAGCTCGGAATCAACAAAAGAAATATTACAAGAAGATTTTCAGGCAGTTATTAAACCAGAGCGTATGGAATTCATATGTTCTCTTAAAAAAATGTGGAGGTAAAATGACACATCTAGAATTTAGATTAAATCTAATAGAAAGCTTATTTCAAACGTATGGAGATAAGAAAAATTTGCAACTTCTTGTATCTGACCGCCTCACTGGACGCCACTTTCCTTCACACATTGAAGCGACAGGTAAAAAGAAAAGCTTGTCAAGAATGTGTATTGTGTGTAGCAAAAGATTTGATGATAAAGGCCGTCGTGTTAGGGAAAGAAACTAGGTTTCAGTGCAAACAATGCAAGGTTGCACTATGTATCACACCATGTTTTGAAAGATATCATACTGTGTTTGATTATTGAGATTTACACTTCTAAATCACATTATTGATTATATTCCTATTTTTTATTATACTGTGCTTTTATTGTTATTATTCTACTCAATCCCATTTTACATTTTTAAGAAAAAAATTAAAATGTTTGTATATAAGTTTTTCAGGATTTATGCTTACAAATTTTTATTTGACATATTGTAATTACATTTTTTTGTAGCTGCTCATTTCGTTAATTCAAGAATAAACAAGATGAGTTCGATTTTGATTTTATAAGTCTTTCTCCTATTAAAAAAAATCAGAACCTTTTATGATCATTAAATGCATTAATATTTTTGTTATATATTCTGCGTTTTGCATCTATTTATATTTTATCATTTTATCATATTTTTATAATGCTATATTTATCGCAATCACTAGAAAAACATTTATTGTATTTCAAAATTTCTGTATTTCGTATCAGTCATCTACATTAATTATACCATTTCTTCAAAGAGAGGAGGTCACAAAGGTTCATAGGATGAACAATTTTTCGTAGTTTTTCTATGAAGTAAATTTACTTCCTGTTTTGTCATCAAATTAAATGAATCTATTCTTCTTTACAATTTCATAAAAGTAAGAAAAAGATTAATTTCATGGCACAGTTCTAAAAATAACACTCATATAATTCTACTATATTAAAAATTACAATGCTTATATGAGAATAAACATGATTTTATTTGCTACACATGTTACTGAAAAATAAAGAGAATGTTTATACTGTAAAACTTCCTTTAAATTTTTATGAAGTTTTAAGATTCTATACTCCAATAATCTAAAGAATTTTTGTAACAACATTTTCAGTCTTAAATTTGGAGCAAATATTTACAGAACGTTGAAAAAAAGTTTCTAGGTACATGATTGATTTTTGAAGCGATAAATTTTTTTTTTATTTAAGTAATTAATAATGTCAAGCGGAATCATATTTTAGTTTCAAGTAAAAATCCCCATATTAAAAACCTGTTGTAACAGCACAATTAGAAGTTTTACTATAAACTGCTGATAAAAGTAGCATGCCAATGAAGATGCGCATATAACTAAACATATATTTTGAAAATATTCTCAAATGTATTTGTAAAAATAGTTTTGGCTTGTGAGAAGTTTTTGATTACGCGTTCATATTCTTTCTATATTAAGAGCATTATTGTTCAATTTTCCTACAGTATTTAAACAAATGTTCAAAAGCCAGTACTTAGATTTTCAATAACGCAACAAAAACAATTCCTAAAGTCTATATTCATTATGGAATTAATAGAATTCCAAAAAATCTGTAGTGAAGAAAGCTAACCAAATTCTTTAATTAGTACTTATCAAAAGTTTACTCTTAAAGCTATTGTGATAAAATCTATAATGTTTTTAGTAAAATACAATTTTATTTTTCAACAAACTCAAAAAAGACAATATATATTAGCTACAGAAAAAATTTAAAGTTGTGAAAATAAGTAAAAAAATTAAATCCGAATGGTAGAAAAAAGATGTATTAGTTTTATATACACCAACAAATATAGATAAAATACCTCGCTTGCGTTTATTTGTTTGGGAAAAAGAAAAAAAAACATACAGATTTTTAAAATTAAGTTTTTGAATTTTTATATTCAAATTCAGAATATTTAAAAACCTTAGCCTTAATTAACAATAATTAGTTACATCTTTAAAGCTTTGGTAAACTAAACGAGAATTTTAATTTCTTCATTTGGTATTTTAGGAGATAAAAACTAACAAACTTGATAAATAAATTAAAATCATATCTGGTGAACTCAAACTTTACAATTAAACTTACTATACTTTACTATAAAAGAAAAAATTGTCAAATTTTTATTTTATATTTATTTTTTAGATTAACTATTGTTTCACGCTAGAAAGTTTTAAAATCTTATGGATCAATTTATTAATAATAATACGTATATATGTTCATTTTCATATTAAAAGTAGGTTAATTTTCATTCATTAGATTTTACTACCCTTATTTAAAACTCAATGGGGATTCGCATTTATTCTCAAAATCTCAAAATAAACGTCTGAAAACGTAAACAAAATTTTAAAATGCTTAAAGAACATGACCAGGAAGACAACATTCATCCAGTCCACTGATAACGATTGACTTCTCCTTATCTCACATTTCTTTCTCATTATCTCGCAGCTTGAGTTTGGGGGAAGCGAAAAACTGGACCCGTCAAAGTACGGGCAGTGACAGTTTTAAGGGGATTTAAATTTCCGTCTATTCACGGGCCTAACGCTTTGAAGGGAGAAGAGATTCCGTCTATTTGCGGGCTTGACGCTTGGAGGGTTAATTTATTTGACTAGATTCACCTGAGCCAATAAATTGATTGCCCTTTTTCGAATCCGTCATCTCATAATCATAATGAATTTGAATATTTTTTACTAAAGATATTAATAAATAGATAATCTTCAACCATTATAATTACACTGAACTTTTCTGACATCATTAAATAATATGCGATAATACGAGTTATTAAAATTGCCTATAATAAGTTTTATTCCTTCGGGTTATGATTTATGCACCGAATATAGTTTAAAACTTTATTTAGCCTTTGTATTTACAAAGAACGTACATGATACACTTGAATTCAATTGACTTTGGATTTCGATGCTAATGTGTTGTTATGTACATAAAAGATCTCATCTGAATGACATCCTCCAAACTGATGTGATGACGAGATGGCAAAAGGAATGGAAAGAAGTCAAAATATGCCATAACATATCTAATATAATACCGAAAGTTTCTCTCTACGCTGCCAACTGGGAAAGAGCGAATATCCTTTTCTTCACTGGACACGGTCCATTCCCGACATACCTACACAGATTCCATCTAGCCAACTCTCCTTGCTGTAGCTGTGGGAAAATAGGATCTCCAATTCACTATGCCACAGAATGCCTACTCACTCTCTCATGGCACATGAGAAAGCCAGAAAGAAGTCTCGAAGAAGAACGGTACAGGAGAGTTGCATCAAATACCCTTTCACGCGGCAAAATCAACTCCATAGTAAACCATATTCATAAATACCAATACCTTTTCAAGACCTACAATAGCTAGACAAGAATTCCCCTTGTTATAATCAACCAAAATTATATCTTAAAATGTCCCTCAAAAGTGCAGATCTCCTGATGGAAATCAAGACCCCAGGGCCCAGATGGACGCTACGTATTTCTGACTCTAGAGTGATTGTTTATTTGTCATACATATGTTCACAATTTAATTTGTCAATTTCCACCCTTTTCAGTAGGTAATCTAATCCCATGTAAGTTCTACCCATAGTCACCATTTGTTTCAGTATTCCTGACTCCTCTATCCAGTTATAACTTCAGAAAAAAATTTAACAGATTCGTGTAAGATTTGACACCAATGGCATTCTCTCTGGTAATCCCTGAATGCTGTATAGTCTCTCTTTTTTCCTTTAACAAATTTTTCCTTTTTTTTTCTCTCATCCTGTACTCATCCAACTGGTTAGATAATTTAGCGTTATAGGCACCGGGGGCACAGGATGGCGTTATGTAAGTTATGTATGTACTTAAGTTATGTAAAATGACGAAAAGGCAATTGTTGTCCACTTTGCATAACACTTGATTTTGGTGCCAACATCAAGCTTAAAATTGTGTTCCATCAAGCCATTCTATAATTTTTGTTATAAAAAGATAAACCTCTTTCCAAAAAAGGTTTTAGATATAGATATATATATAAACTTTTGGGGATGACTTACACGACGAAATAGCACATCAATATGAAACCTATTAAACAAATATATCAATTTTATTTTTGAGAGCTATATTGCAGTAATGCATTGATACCACTGTGATACAATATCGATGCATTTTATGCTAAAATGAATATTATTTAGTTATCATCATCAAATGCGCAGTTCGTACACACATGAGTTTGAAATACGAAGAAAAATTAATCGGAACCATTTGTTGCTAGGAAAGATACAATACCTATCGGCTCTTTACCATAAACGTTACATACTATTTCGATTTGCGAACCTTATTTCTTTCAAAATAAACAGTATAAAGAGACATAGAAACACGTAAAACTGCCACCCTAAAGCGTTAAGCCATTATCTCCGTTATTAATGGCGCCATTAAATGTTTGGTTTTCTTAAGAAGTTACCGGAGCTTGTAAAATCAGATAATAACAGACAAATTCCCATTTTGTTTCATCATTGTTTGAACTTCGATAAAAAAATTTTCTTTTCTTAGTAGTTGATAGCTTTTCCAGTGAAAAGAAATTCTTGTTTTTATTTTTTACTTTCCTTCTTTGTAATTGATAAAGCCTGGTGGATTATCAGAATATACAAATATTCAGAAGTGAGTTAAATTTATTTTGCTGGAATCAGTGAGATAAAAAGACAAGGTATTAATATTTAAAATCACTATTCTGTTTTTAAAAAAGGATTTTGATGCTGATATATACTATAACTATTTTCTAATTCCCTTGTGTGCTTGATAATAAAAAAAAAATATTTTTATATAGAAATGTGCAAACAAGTATTTTTCATGTTTCTTTGAAAATAAAATTTAAAACTAATTAATTATGATTAATCACATGGGAATATAAATATAGGAATGATAAACATAGAAATAATTAATATGCTTTGTAGAATTGTCAGCTTTTGACCATTTCTTAATATTAGAAATAGTATATTTGACAAAATCTCATTATTTGTGAAAGAAAAACTGATAAACAGAATTCAAGCTTATATATATAATATAATTTTTTTTCTAAAATCTTTCTATTTTACATATTTTTGTTCAAAAAAAGTAAAAAAGAGCACGCATCTTACAAATTGAAAGTACTTATTATCTCATGTACAATTTTCGAATTATCTTGCCAATTCAAATATTAGTTCTATTTTTTTAAAAAAATTAGGAAACTTCAGTTTAAGCAAAAATTCAGTTAATGGTAAAAAATATATGCATTTCCTTAAAAACGCTCAAATTGCTTAATTTTTCGGTTTCTCAGTCTATATAAATCTGGTTTTGCAGTGATATTCAAGAAATGATAATATTTACCAGTAAGTAAGTAATGATAATATTTAATAGAAAGAATAGTACGTGTTTTTCAAAAATTTATTTTATGAAGTTCAACACAAACAATAGGCTAATCCTTAGAGAACATCACCCCCTTGGCGCACTGTTCAAACTCGCCAACTTCCCGCGCTATTGCGTCCTATCTCCTGGAGGAAGATGTCCGCCAACGACAACATCGGGCTGCCATATTTGGCGCTAAATATCCTTGGCGAAAAAGGGGTGATGTTCTCTTCATTCGCACCTAAAACAAACTATAGCCGTAAAAGGAATCGTTCAATTCGCTGAAACATTCCTTCCAAGAGTATCCAGAACTAGAAAATATGTAGGAAAAATATCTTAATACTTAAGCAAAAGTAAACATAACATATTTAAATTACAGCTTAGTACAGTCCTTAACAGATCAGATAATCTCATATAATCCACCATTTAATAGTTTTATAAGCGTTTCTATTTAAAATTAAACCAAGAAAACATTCAGATAAAGAATAAAGATATCTGCACTGTTACTCAAAGAAATATCCAATAAGAACAGTATACATTTATAAATCAAAGGCAAAATCATTTGAATCAAATTATGAAACAACAAATTTCCGATTATTGTAAGAATAATGTTCAACGTAATAGGGATAAAATACTGTAAATAAGGGCATTTGTTTTATTTTCGATACACTATTGTTTTACTTCAGATAATGGAAGCAAAATTTTCTTTAAAAAAGGATATCATTGTTGCTGCTTTGTGCCGAGGAAACAATTTATTTTTACGAAGATCTTTGACGCATTAGGTGCAAAAAGGATTTTCGTATCAGAAAAGATTGTTAGATTACTTGATGGTTGAGTTAAGTTGATCCTCAAAAAGCAACAGAAGGTAAAAAAAAATGAGTTAAATAAAAACAAAAAAAAATCTTAAAACCTTACAGAAATAAGAAAGAGTATCAAAGAGAAGATAAGTCTTGAAAGAAAATAACATAATGTTTCTTTTTGTCTTTTTTTTGAAGTTCATGTTTTTATAGTGACTCGGAGATACTTACATTTAAAGCCCTTCATAAATCTCTTTTTAAGATGTACCATTTTTAATATTTTATAAAAAAAAATAAGTTGAAATAGGAAGATTAAGATGAACTGAGGAAGGACCTAAAATACTTTCTGAACTTCATAAAGTTCAATTTTCTTCCCAAAAAAATTAAAATTAAAAATCCTTAGTTTATTCAAATGTATTTTCTCATTACAGTGTCAAAAATATTATGAAACCCATAAAAGAAAATGAGATTTAATTACTAAAATTATAGCAAAATAAAAATATATTTCCCGTGAATGCCATTTTTTAAATTCAAAAATTAAACAAAAACAATAGACTTTTTAAATTGAAAAAAATTTATTGATAAATTATATTTATATATTGATAAATTATACAATTCATAAATTATTTTCATCGATATTACGCATTGTTTGAATTAATTTATCAATAAATACTGGTAAAGTAATTTTTAGCTTAAATTATTTATATTGTAATAGAAAACTTGAACAGTATATCATCAGTATATTGATAAAACTTAACAAAAAATAATTTACACTTTACTTACAAGAAATACACTTTTTAAACTTAATTTACTAACATTTAATATTAAATTTTTATCCAATATACATATCTGTAAAAAATTGATGAAGAGCATAGAAAAGTTGAAGCGAATTGAAAAAATTATTTTAGTTACAAAATTATGTTGAATATCAAAGTTGTCACTTTTTAATGTCAGTAACAGTCTAATGATAATCAAAACCGACCATTGTGTGAATTGAAAAATTGATTAATCGTTAATGTTATTAATAAACGTAGTTATATTTAACAAAATAAGATTATTAAATAATAAATAATATCTATTTATTTTATATATTTTAGTTTAAATAACAGTTCATCTGTTTATTTTATTTATTATTGAATTAACAATTTAAAATTAGAATATCGTAAATATTCTAGAATGACAGCGTCAGTCTGGAATTTAAAATCCTGGAGTGAGAAATTGATAATTTTGTTAGCTAACTATCGATTACTATGTCATGACTATCGATTGATAATGCCATTCGATAGTTATGTATTTTTAGTTTCTATTGTTCCAATAACGATAATTCTGCACGCAATCCCTGTCACATATCAAACATACGCGAACGTTTTTCTTTTTAATTGAAGCAAAAATTTATAGAGCTATCAAAAGGAACCAAAAGCTAAAAGTAAAAATTAAAGCCAGTAGTGGTGGTTTCCTTAAAAAATTATCGCTTATTCTCAACGAAATATGTTATTTCAGAGAACATTTGCCTTGCCCTGGGAAACAAAAATTATGAAATAATTTTTGATGAGAATTTAGTATTTTTAATGAATCTGTCGTGTCGACGAGATGGTAAGAAGTTAATAGTATCCGGAAATTAAATTTGTTTTTTAGACAAATTCTTCCTAAAAGATTGATTTCTTTTTACAGAGTTTTAAAAAATTACATACCAAACTTCGTATGTGTGTCACTGCTTTTTTGAGCAATCTCATTTACAAATTTTTGAAAGCACAGACTTACCGACCATCTACGTTGTTGGATTTAGCTCAAAATTTGACACATATCTACATATTTCATCTAAAGAACCCTATACCAAATTTCATTTGTCTAGCTCAAAGCAGTTTTAAGTTATCTAAGGCAAACAGACAGATTTTTTTAAATGTTTCTTTTTTACTCAGGTATATTTCCTCAAAATTTGTTGTTCAAAATGTTTGACAGTTGTTATACTTCCTTTATTTTTCATATACGAGAAAGTAAATAATAAAGGATTTCCATCTTCAATAACAAGAAAATAATAAAAATAATTGCTAGTGAAAAGGAAATATTCGATTAAAATATAATATATGTCAGTAGTATAGCAAAATTTTTCTTTTCATTGCCACTCTTTAAAAGTTAATTTAACAATGGAATGCTATAGTTATTTATTCTAAATGTCAATGAGACCAAATTTGCAAGAGAGATTTTCATCTCATTAACATTTTCTAATCGCATTTATGACAATTTCCTAAAAAAAGTTATACATGAAAAACCAAAGAACGAGAAAAAAAATGAAAAATAAAAGGGTAAGCTATTCATTGAAACGAAACAATTATAAGAATTATTCTTGATTACAAAAAATTGCTTTACGAATTATTTTAGAGATGAAAGAATAAGAAAAGATAATTTAGTTGAAAATTCTCTTCAAAAGCCTTTAGAACATGATGAGAAACAAGAATATTACTCTGTTCAAAAAAGAAACTGATTTTTTTAATGTTTGTTTTGTTATTCCTTACAATTTCCTCACAGAAGCCAAAGAAATTCTGAAAATGTTTAAACAACTCTTCAAGGGCGACGGTTTCCATTTATTTTTTTCAATTAGGAGTCGCCATTCTGCTTCTCTTTAAGGAACCGACAACCGCACTTCCTTTAAGATTAGATGACTAAAATTAGTTTTTTTACTGTATTGTACCACGCTTTGATGTTCATGTAGATAGAGATTTGATAAAACAATATCTTGAGAATCGCAAGACGTTTATTCGTAGATATCTCCAGAAGATGAAGGTGTACTTACGTATTATACCGTCCGACTTTATTACCAAATTTGAAGTCGTCACCAATGAGTTGCTAAACCGTCAACTATGGCAATCCGGCAATGGTGTAATCTGTTGATCTTTATCGCCAAATTTAAATCCATCACCAATGAGTTACTAAACATTTGACGATTGTTGGCGAAGACGGCATAATGCGTAAGTACTGATGCAGGAAATTACAGCAGTTACGAATCACAATTAGCAGTTGAAATTCAGCTTATACAACTGGAAACAGCTTCTAAACAAAGAAGTCTCTAATACCTCACACATATAACAGATTATGAACACCTGGACTAACACTCCAAGCTTCACTACTCTCTAGTCCTCCAGGTCAATCGGGAGATGATATTTACACCTGATTTGGCGTGAAAATCCAGGACTTTCGCCAAAGTTCTGGAAGGTTTTTGGATATCGTGCTTAGTAATGGTTCTAGAGATTATTTGATGAAATTTTCAAGAACTATCAATTTTTTGCCAAATGTCGCCAAGTGACCAAGACTTTGGCGAAAATGTTACCAAGTCGCCAAATTACTGGAAATGCCGTTGTTAAGTAAAATAAGCCTAAATTGCGCGATTTTCGTCTGAGAATCTAAGTATTTCAGTTCTGTCTGAGACATCTCAAGACTAATATAAATATTTACAAAGTTTGTAACATATTTGACTGTAAAAGTTTACAATTTCTACATATTTCTTTCACCAACAAGTTTTGTGATAATTACTATGTCTCATAATTTTTTGAATGTAGTATTATTTTCTCAGAACTTCAATGATTTTAGCTTTTTTATACAATCACGGTATCGTCATATATATGTTCTTTGCTTGGGAAAATGTCGATTAATTTTATCTATGCATATAATTTTTCAATTCTAATATTCGTTTTAGTATAATGTAATTATTCTGCCAAGCGGTGCTCAAAATAATTGCCAAAAGTTTAGTTTATTTAATAATGAACAGTATTTTGAACAAACATCAGCTATTATAAAACATTTAGTCATAACTCATAATTTTTCTGCATTTTTATTGTTTAAAAAAATCAATGTACTTTTTCTGGGCATATTTGTTTAGTCATCATTATGTATTCATTTTTTAAAAATAAAAACGTAATCCGTAATAAATATATTCAAAATATCTCATGCAGAAAAAAAATAATTTAAAGGGTTCTGTAACTTGCTAATTTCAGATAAAATCCCAAATAATCTGAGGGTTTCTTTTAATCTAAAAAGTCAAGCAGAAAATTTTTATTGAAATACTTGAATTAGTTTAGTTCAAATACACAACTTTATCTGGTTTTGAATACAAAAATGCTAATTTAAAATGTTTATATGTTATGAATTATTAAATAGATTTAATAAAAATTAAATTTGTGAAAATGAAACCAAATTTTAGCATATTTTCAGAATTAATAGTAAATTAATTAATTCTTTTTTTAAGTCCAGTTCGTGTACACAACTTTATCTAGTAATGAATTCAAAAATATCAATAAAAATTTTTATATATTTTTAACTTGTCAGAATATTAAGAAAAATATGTTTTAAAAACACTTTAGTTATTTGCTTAGAAATTTTATGGAGGATTATTGAGTTTTTATTTGAGAGTTATTAAAAAAGATAGAACGGTTTTAGAAATACATTTATTTCCTGAGAAGGAATAAGAAAAAGAAAGAATAAAAGTTTTTCCTTCGTTTCGAATGAACGCTTAAAGCCGAAAGAAAGTGAAACTCATTTTTCCATTTCTTTGAAACCATTCCATGTGACTGTGAGTCTTTTCATATTAATCATAATTCTTATGAGAAATCTAAATCCTTAATCGAAAAAATAATCGAAATTCGTTTGAGCAAGCAGGTGTTTTTTATACATTTCAATTTCTTAGTCTCATCTTTTACAACTTCGGTTACTTTTTCATTTCATTAAGTCATCTTTTCCAGCTCGGGTTACTTTTCCATTTCATTTCCAATCCGCCGTATCTTATACAAAAATCATAGATGGGGGTAAATGGCTGAAAAATAATGAAAACAATCTTCCATCTGCATCGTGAACACTCTATTCTTGATGTTGAATAAAACTTTCAGACTTCGAAAAGGGACGAAACAGCATTTTCTGTTTTAAAAAGTGGGCCGAAACAAAAAGAGAAAGGGGAAAAATAAAGGGATAAAATACTTGACTCTTTGGATGAAGAGACTCGTTTTGTAATGGAAAAGAAATAACTTTTCCAGTAAATGGGATAACAGGTAATAGACTTTTCCATCGTACTTTATTCGACAGATTTCTGCGGAGAAAAAGAAAAAAAAAGAGAGAGAAACTCTAATTCTCTGAACCGAACAAGTTCTCTTTTGTTGCCAAATCGAAATTTCAAATGCACCTGGAATTAGAGAAGGAAGCAAGAAACAAAATATTTAAAATTAGTTTCCATGAGAGATTTCATTTGAAATGAGAGAAGTTTTAAAGTATAATAACTTGTAATAGACTATATAACTTTATACAGATAGTTTGAAAGCTGATTTTTTTATATGATTTCTCTGTCATTCATTTTAATGGGTTGTTTATAGTTTTGCTAAATTGTACCCAAAACTTATTTTTAGATTATCTCTTTTAAGAAATTACTTTTTGGTTTTGGCTATATATATATATATATATATATATATATACTATGTAATCTTCCTGTTGACTGTAACTTTATGTACTAAATATAAAATCACAAATCTTTTCACAGTATTTTGAAATAAACCTAAGCCTTTTTCTAAAATGAATAACAAAAGTAAGTTATATGTCAACCTTACAAAATTATATTTTATTGCTGGACTTATTCGATGTTAATATTTTGATGCTTTAGGTCATAAGAATGCAATCATAATTATCAATTAAAAGTTTTCCTAAATATTCATGAAGACAAATGAAGTATTTTGTTTACATGTATGTATGTGTGTTAAATATAGAAAAGAAGTAACTGCTTTGAAAATTAAAATTATTTTATCAATTATATATTATTTCAAAAATAAATAAATAATGTGTCCAATCTTATACTTTCCAAACAATTAATTTCTGAAATTGAATTTGTATAAGTGTTCTAAAAGAAGAAAAACTTATAGTTTGCTTTATTCACCGAGTAATTAGATCAGTTTCAGAGACTATCAACTTTTTGTTTAGATTATTTAGATGCCAAAAAATAGTTTAATAACTGATTAATAAGGTCAAAGATGTGAATAAAAACTAAAATTGCCGTTGTCCATTTTAAGGATTTCCCTTTTTTTCATTTTTATTTATTAAAAAATTTAAAAAATGATTATTTTAAGTGATTTCAATCGTTTTAATTTTTTTTAAAATTGAAAGTATATACCTATATTTAAGAGTTCAAAAATTAAATATTAGGAGACCATTAGAGTGATTATCCGATATATCACAAGCTGCACTATGAAATTATCTAAAAAAAGTTTCAAATTTTGAATGTGCTGAACAATAATAATAAATAATAACATTTTAATAATTATGTGCAAGCATCATTAAAATTTTAAACTGCCTAAAAAAGAATGGGAGCTCTGTACGGCTAATTATATCATCAAATAATAAAGAATATTTTTTTTGCATGCTTGGCACCTTTTTATTATACAAATAAGGACTCAAGAGTACTCAGGTATTGTGTTCACAAATCTACGGAAATTATGTCAAATATGCCTTTTGTGACGCAATTAGTTTTCAACATGCAGATTCTTGAAAATTTCGAAAATGAAAACTATCTTATTTATTTTTTAACATCTGTGAACAAAACTGACAATAATAATACAACAGATATTAATAATTTCTAAAGAAATTGCTATCGGCAGTTTTTAAAAATCCTTACCATTTCAATTAATTCATGTATTATAATGTTAAGTGAATGACAAAACAATTTCGTATATTTATGCAAAAGTAGTTTTTTTTTTATTTTAAAATATTATATATAAAGGAACTTTTAATGCTAAGTATATCATTTATTTTTAAATAAAACTAAAAAAAAACTCATTCAAAAAAGAATCATCAATATTTTTTGACATTTTATGCTCAATTCTTGACATTAAATTTTACCTTGTCTCGATATTTTATTAAAAAATATTCAAAGAAAAATATTTATCCATATTCTTTTCATCATATATTCTTGCGGACATTCTATAACTTATCTAAAATACATTTTGAATTTTAGTTGCTTATTTTTTATTTATACTTTTATCGTTGATATCCTTGCAGCACCATCTATTTCCCATTATTTCAAAAAATAGCTTCCTGTAATCATGCTATCAATGTAGAAATATATTCTTGAAAATTATCTTTTTATCTTCGTCGACAGCTTTTCATATTCACTCACTTTAAAGATATTCTTTCAAAGTTACTCAAAATTTTCTGCATCAATCGCGATCTTATTTCCTTGAAATATTGTGAAATATCTTGGAAAAGTGCAACATCTTCTTCAAAATTTAAAAAATATATATTATAATTGATGTAACTTTAGTGCGTTATATTTTTTTATTTTTTCTCTTATCTCATCTGTAAATAATATAAATAATTTATTTATCTACTATCAAAAGAATATTTTTTTTGCTATCTATATCTATTTTAATTAACAGAAGAAAGAAATTTCACGCTTAAAATGAAACAAGCATGTAGTGGTCTACCCAAAACTTTCTCATAGTTTTCGAATAAAATTGTTGTCCCTCTCCTCCTGGTACTATATAACTTATTGGGTTTTGTGAAATTTTAGGCTAGGCTGTGAATGCTGTGGGTACTCATAATTTTATTTTCAGTGTCATTCCTTATCAATAAGTTTGACTGCTTAATATTATAATAAGAAACCTAGGTGCTGTTCTCGTGTTCTTCTTTACAACGGAAGGAGGGGTGTATTATCTTCTGAGGTTATAGACCCCTGATCACTGGAGGGTAGAAGTCTGCATTCTAGCTCACACACGTCACAAACCCTTTTTACGGGGCAGATTTCATTCATGCATCCCATTCATTTATATACAGGTCGTAATTTAGATCTGAAACAGAAAACAATCAACCCTGACCCACTACCCCCAGTGGTATTACTGTCGACATGGAGGACTTTGCAATCACAATATATTTAACGTGTCCAACCACCACACACACGGAGAGTCTTTGGCTGTCGGATGCGAAGTTGCAGTCCAAGGGATGAGGATACAATGCACTACCAACCAGGCTATCCCGGCCAAAGAAACCTAGTACTTATGTAATATTATCTTCTTGCCAATGACGAACAATGGTTATGAAAGGTTCTATTAACAAGGAAATTTAGCAATTAATCGTTAGAGTGAGGTAAATATACATATAGTAGAAAACTAAATATTATTTTGGACATATTTTTTATAGAAATTTGATAGCAAAATTTGAAAGATAACAATAATTATAACCACAAGATTGCATATAACATGTCAATTAATTTATTACTTTTTAAACTATCGCTTGGAAACAAAGACAATCAAATTTTTGATAAGTTCCGTCTAAATTTTGATGCACATATGTATTTGAAATGTTAAATATTCATAATAAATTCTATGTATTCCCACTTCACGTTTCGTAGAAATCGCGTCGTTGGACAGCGGGGAGATCAACTTTCTTCGAATAGACGATTTTCAAAACTAGACAAAAATAAATAAAATTGATATTAAGACTAAATATCAAATTGTATCCAGCTAGATGAAAGCAATTTTGAGATATAGGGTTTACATACAAAGTAACAGACAGACAACATTCCATAAATGGGCTTTTTTAATTCTTAAATGTTTGAAACGTGCAGAATCTACAAAATTGAAGTCTTTTGATGGTCAGAATGTTTTCTATTTCTATAACTCATTTACGAAGAATTAAAAAGAATGAAAAAGTAGAACCTATAATTACATATTGGTGCATTGAAAATACGAATTTATCCATTAAGATGAAACTAATCGAATTATTATGCAAAAGAAAAAAAGATCGATACTTCCGACAGCTTATAATTTCGAATAATGTTATAACTTAATGCATTTGCTCTTAGAATAATCTATTAAAAATACTGTAAACATTTTATTCTTTATTTAAATGAAGGAAATGAATGAATAAATGGCTCAAAATAATGGTGTAAATAAGAAGAGAAGCATTAGATAAATTTACTAGAATAGGCAAATTTTAAAATAACATTTTTAATTATTCTGCTCTATGAGTATGAAATCTTCAGAATTTTATCTCGCTAAGCACTTAATGAGCCTTAAAATCATTTTAAAATATGATAGACTCAGTAAAGACCTAAAGGTCATGGGGAAAATTCATCATAAATTCGAGTAAAGACTTTGAATGCAAAATATTCCTTAATTACCTATTTATACATAATTAAAATGAAATTAGTTAGATTCTTTTAGTTAATCATTATAAATGTATTAAAATACACTGAACTTTCAAAATATTCTCTTAGTTAGCAGAATAAATACATTTTGTAATTTATTCAGTTTGTAATGAGTATTTGCTTTCAATCAGCAGTGTTATATAATGTTATATAATGTAATTCAGCAGTGTTTGTATAATGTTAGCAGTTGATATAACCTATGTTTTTGTGAGTGTGTGTATTTGCGTTTGTGTGATTTTGTATTTGTGTGTGTGTTTTCGTGACAAATACTTTAAAATATACACAAAATGTGAAAGCAAACGAAAAAAATCTAACGCAATATTGTACCAAATACTGACAACTTTTTAAAGAAATAGATGAAAATCAGGAGAATGACTTAAAAATTCAAAATTAATATAAAATGAAAAGCGTGCATTTTTACTTATGTTTATACTAAATATCATTCAAACTTTTGTGAGGCGAATTTCGATTGGTGTCAAGTCTTAAGTAGTAATACATTATTATTTTTTTAAAAAAGGGCATAAATGAAAATTTAATATATTTTGAAAATATCCTGATGAGACTTTTATTATTTAAGTTCGAAATTTAATGAATCTATGCGTGTTATTATATTTTCTGCTGTAAATCAGTTTGTAGACTTTCAAACGCATATAGAGAAAAAATATTAAACAATGTTATAAAAAATTACCTCACGTGTACTCAGCAAGATCATACTAATAAATTTTTATAATTATATAAATGTGATTTTGTTGATTTTTTTCGTAAGAAAATTGTACCCAAAATAAGAATGATAAGATAGATTTCAAGATGTAAAATAGTATTTAAACCTGTATCAATGCAAACGTAAAAATCAAGATATCTCCACATAAACTGGATTTCGAAACTAAATTCTAAAGGTTTTTATAAGAAATTTCTCAACCACTATGAATATTTAATAAAAGAATTTTCATATATTCTTTATATAAATCTCAATTTCATTGCTGTCACTGATCATCGATGGGTCTTCCAAAGGTACTCTATAATATAGCTCGAATGATTCTTGAATTTTTCCCTCAAGTGGAGGAATTTGATTAGGGAATATTAAAAAAATGAAAGATTCTAGACTGTACAGTGCTTTCATTAAAGTTAAATGACGTCTCGCTTTACAAATAATTTTACACAGAAAATAAACCACATTGGAGATAATAATTCCTGTAAATTAACAGCTATTTATTATTTTTATCATAAAAACGTAGTATACATCAGAATTTTCAAAATTCACCCCCCCTTGAAAAATTGTTTTAAGTAAAAGAATTTGATTTTGACTTTTCAAGATCAATTGTTTGCCATATATCTTACGAGTTATTTTGCATAATAAATGAAGTGAATAACAGAAATAAAAAAATTAAGAAACTGACTTCATTAGCTTGTAAAATTATTAAAAATTAGTATGCCAAAGTATATCCCTCAAAATTATGACGGCCAAAAGAACACTTGCAATAAATTGTGACCCTGTTATAAATTCTATATCAAAAATAGAATTATCGTATCTTTTATTGAAAATTTATAGAAAATCTGATATTTGTTGTATATTTGATTTTCCTTCATCTTTTATTAAATCATCATGAATTATTGTTATCAAATATTATTATGAAATTTTCAATAAAATTATTGCAACTTCACAACCAGATGGCGCCTCTGATGTCGAATCATAACTAATAAATCAAGCGTTTAACTGATAAATATGTTCTAAATTATGTAGTCATCGGAGCAAGCAATTGTAAGACATTGAGAAATCTAGATTTTCAGAACGTAAATGAAAATCTATTAAAATTTCCACATTTTCAAACAGGAATCAAATCGCATTAAAAAAAAATCCAATTTATAAAGTTCCTAATATTATAAAAGGGTTCATTTCAACATTAAAAAATTTAAAAAAAAACTTTTAAGTACGTACCTCTCAAAATATATCGAATCTATTATCAAAATAGAAACTATAACATTTAAATTGATGTATATAAAAAGTATGAAAATAACTTTTAAAAAATTTAGTTTTATTTCTTTGTCTTCAGAACTGACACATGAGTAAAAATACATGTCTTAGGACTGCTGAAGCGATAAATCTAAAACGTTTCTCAAACTTTCCCGACTTTTTCGCTTGTAAAAAGCTTCAACTTATAAAACCTATCAAAAAGAATGCCGAAAGATTCTTCCCGTTCTTTTTCTCGAACAAATATAAACCCCAGGCTCTCTTAAGTGCTTTTAGCGATCGAATTGAAACGATTGGCCTTTTTGAAAATTGTGAAAGATAAATTGCATATTGCTGTCAAAACGTGTATAAACACTATATTTCACTGTAAAATAATTCAATTCGTTTTATTTTTAAAAGGAATATGTTTCGACAATTTATATCAAGTTAATTCTGTTTATTTCAACAATTTAAAGAGGACATTGAAAAGAACATAATAAGGGCAAAAATAAAAACGACATTAAATTAGAATTTAAGCGAATCTTACTGTCTTTTTAGTAACATACCTATGAAATAAATTTGATAAAGCTTGAATTCTCAGTCAAAGTTACTTCTATTGAATTATGAGTAAGCTTTTAATAATGACATATGGATAAATGTTGATTTGATAAATGTGAGTGTCCTGCATACATAATCTTAAAAAAGGCAAAAAGAACTCTTTCAGGCCTTTGTTCCTGATGATGGAATCTATCTTAGACTGGGCCACTGTATTTATATATATGTGTATGTGTATGTATAGGTATGTGTGTGTGTGTGTGTATATATATACTGTTATTTTTTCATGTACTTACTTATTTTTTCTTCTTCTATTTAATATTTTTTATTCATTCATTTATTTATTTTTTCAAAATTTAATTTCCTGTATTAGGTAAATTTTATTATTTTCTAATTATGCTCCAATGATACTGTAGGTGTAGAATATTATGCAGGCTCTTCTTTTCTTCTCCACTTTTTCTTTTTTTTGCCTGCTCCCTTTTTTCTCTTCCTCTCCTTTTTTCTTTGGCTGTTTTAGCTTCTAATACTTCAGCGAATAAAAGGTTGTTTTTTTTTCTTTTTGAATGGCTAGTCCTTTGACAGTTATTTAAATTCTATATATTTATTTTTATCTTTATTATGAGTTCTTTACCGGTGTAACGTCACATTCGCCACACACCTAATCATAATCAGAATACATAATCTTAATGCTAAAAATGTATTATTATTAAAAAATGCAGCATTTTGTCGAATTGTTAATAAAAAATAAATACATATATAAATGATAAACTAAAATATATTGGTATAATACATTAATGTAATGAAATATCATAATTCCTTGAGTTCTGAGTGCAAAAGAAATAAGTATGTAATTAGAAAGCAAATATACTTTAGCATATGATGTTCAAAAAACGCTATCACTTTCTTTAGATTTCTGTGTCACAAAATGTCAATTTTAAATACTTCGCAATGAATAAAAATACAGTTTTTTGATTGAATGTTTAAAACAGTATAATTTCATTAACTTTTTGAAATACTTACTTTTTATGAGTTAAAACAAGTCATTTCTAAATTAATGTTCCATTTTTATCAGTTTAAATAGACAACTAAATCGTGTATACAACATTTTTTCAATATTTAAATATTTGAAAAAGTTTTTACTTTTTATTTTATTGTTTAATAAATGTAAAAATAAAAATAAATATTATAACTATTTGTATGGAGAGCTTTGAAATTTCAACAAAAATTTCCCGATTTCCATTCTAAACCTTCTTGAGCCAAAACACATTGGTATTTTACCTATTTGTCAGGATTTAAGTCCAATAATTTAAAAATGCAATGAATTAAAAGGATGAAATTTGTATATCTTTAAGGTTTGAATATCTTTTAAGTTTCGAAGCAATTCTCTTTATTGAAAATGTTTGTCTCTCCTTTTTCATTCACTTAGATAATGCAAAAGTGCAAATATTGTGAAGATTAAACGAATGTAAGGTTTTTAACAACAAAATTGTTAATCACATCTATTTTTGGGTCAATACAAATTCTATTCCCAACATGTCATCTATCATAAAACAAGACATACTTTATTCTTTCATGAGAACTCTTATTTCTTATGTAATCCCATTTTCTTGAAAAGACAAATTGATTCGTTTTTTTTTAAAAATAAAGTAAAAAATAAATTGTATACATGCAAAATGTTCAGCATCCTTTGTAGAATACCATTTCGTTTAAGATACAAGAAAATATAGTGTATTATTTAAAAAAAAATTCGTGATATATTGAGAACTGTTTTGATAATTTTTGAAGATGAATCAAAACGACTTTCTAGTTTTAAAAAAATTTAAAACATTTCATCTTAACAAAATTTTATTTTCACAACATTCTAATCCTGACATTTCTAGAAAGGCAATCATATTTTTTAACAATGAACAAAAACTTTTTTTAGAATTAGGAAACATCAAGAATGAAATGAAAAATATAATACTGTTTTATAAAGAAGTGATTGGAATGATTATTTTCATTCGTTTAATGGTCAAAATATAAAAATAATAATTTAATTAATCAAAATTCAACAATATTTTATATTCTTTAATCCCTTTTATAGATGTTAAATTAAATTAAATTTTTTATTCATTAAATAGTTATTTCACTTCTAAAAATGATATCAGATAAGTAACTTCAATTATCGAGTGTTATTATAATGTTCAAATAAGTTGTTTGATGTAAATTTATCTTTAAGATCTTCTATGTCTATTTAGAATCTCTAATTCAATTCATTTCATTATTAAAAATTACATAAGATATTCTAGCAGAACTTTTCCTATTTGTAATAATTTTAGGAATTTTTCATTCCCAAAATATCATAATTATTTTCACCATTAAATTATTAACTACTTATTAACTAACTTCTGATAATCGAAAAGATATTTTGATTTCCAATTTTATAAATATCTGTAAGCCATGTTTTTATATAACGTTTACATTCAATGATGTTGAAGAATATAAAAATACGTGTTTTCTTTTTACGTGAACATTCTCAGTATTTATTAGAAATTAAATTTGTAAATAAAAATTAATCTCAAGAAACTCCTTAAAACCATAAACCTTTGTAGTGCATAATTCAACTTCAAATCTTCAAGACATTTTTAGAAAATTCATTATTTTCTTGATACATAATAATAATCAAAAACTAATGCATAATCATGTATTAGTTTTTCATATAAATGTTTCAAAAAAGATATTGAAATATCTCATTTGCTGTTAAAGAACAGAACGCCGTATCATATCTCCGTATCCGTGACCATTCTAGTAACTGAAAGGTTTCGTGGGAAAGGTTTGGTGAGTATTTTATTAGTACTAGTACCAAAATATTTACAGTAGAAAAAAAAACGATTTACAGAATTTTCAAGCTTATAAGAAATAATATTGAGGTGAGACACTTACATAGATTTTCAACTTTGAAAAGTAATTTGAAACAATAATATGCCGAAATATCAAATGTATAAAATTATACATATGCTTTGGGAAACAATAATATGTTGATGTATAAAAAAACAACATATTATTGTTTACTTAACATTATGTCAGAGTAGATGAGATAAATTTATAAAAATCAGATGGAAAATAATTTGGTTAGAGAGAACAAAGAGAAACTCAGTTTGATTGAAATATATTATAGGAAAATGCTGTGCTTGTTTGTTTCCTTAGTTTTTGTGAATATGGGACTTGATGTTGAGAACTAGGGAGGCAAGAATAGATCTCTATTTTTACTTATAAATTTTATTATCCTATGGATTTTTTTGCCTGAAAAAGAGGTTGTTGGCAACTCTTTTTAGCCATTCTTGTTCATGACTTAGAGATAAAAATATTTTAATTGCCAAGAGGTTTTGGGGATGCATTATGTAGCATAATGAAATGTCTTGCCATCAAAACTGTACTGATCACCCTCAGACAGGGTGAATCTTATGAGGTAGGCAGGAAAAAGGTCGTGTTTTGAGAAGAAATTATCCTCTCTGATCCATTCAGTGCGATGATTTTTGACCGAAGACATCATATAGCGTTACAGAAGATCAAAGCAAATTTAAATTTCAAGAATTCGCATTCAACATTTGAATATATAAATAAATATTTTTAAAATAAAAGTTAGATATATACTACTCTATTCACTTGTATCTTGAAATCATGATTTATTTTTCATTCAATTAAAAATTCAACACATCGGATCATTCAGCAGTTGAAGATTTCCTTTATTTAATTTAGCGGATATATAACCATATTGCATACATTCTACACGCAGTCCATTAGTATGAGATAAAGGAAAAGCACATGGCCATTACACATATATTGTGATATCGTCAAAATCGATGATTATCAAAGTAGTTGTGAAAATTTCTAGCTTTATAAATGAAATATATTTGAAATAATATAGTTTTTTTTTATATGTTAAATTTTTATTTAGAATAATAATTGTAGTAATTTAATATTTTTAATAGATCATTACTTCAAATGATTATATATTAAAGGATATATAATCCTATAAGGATAGGGTAAGTCATAGAACAGACTCTCCGACCCGCCACGAAGGCACACGAATTAACCATAAACATTGAATGACCGTAATTTGCGGGAACTGTGGTTGAGTCCTAATGGCCATCACCGGCCAAGGTACAACCCTCCCCGAAGGAAGTACGTCCCGTCATCGATTTGAGAAGCCTGACCTCCATCTATTAGTGTACCCACCACGTTGGCGAGATCCAACCACCATACCGGAAGCACCTTATCCCCTATAACGAGGTGCCCCCAGGGGGAATCATAAAAAGATATAAAAATCAAAGTATATATATATATATATATATATATATATAGATATATAATATAAATCTTATATATTGTAAAGCATCAACAGATTCAAAATTCTGCAATACATTTGGTACACACCTATTCTATTTTTTATTTTAATATCATTCTGATAAAATGTTATTGTTGTTATATTGACACAAATATGCAACAATAGAGAGAATCAATAATAAGAAAAGAAACAACCTCTCAAAGCATCTTGGAAATGCAAACCCGGCAAAAATCCGCTTCTTTATTTGATTCTACGAATTTTCAGAAAACGCAATTTGTATCTATTTGGCATGGACTAGCAGATTTTGCAAATCCAAGATCAACCTGCTATATCAAATTTTACCATTTCTCCCTCTTCTTTCCAAACATAAAAATACAAAGATGAATGACAAAGAGATAGAATAGACAACACTGATTCGTTTTATTCCAAAGAACGATCGCTTTAATATAGGAAGCATAGAATCGAGGATTATATGTCTGAAGCAAGCTAAGCCATTTCACAGTGCAAAATTCGAAATGAAAAGCTGGAATCATAGCTGGAATGAAAAGCTGAAAATTTATATTTTTATTACACACAATATTTCAGTTGATTTGTTTACTTTGTAATGGCAATAGATTTTTTTAAAAAAAATCCATCATCTATACATAGTATAAATTGAAGTCTCCTGAAAGCGTCTGTATGATGAAACCATAAAAATTTGAGAAATAGTTTGCGGATATTGGGATATTTATAAAATTTTGTAGAGCATTTATTGAGGAAGGTTTTAGTACATTAAAGCCATATAAAAAAGGGAGTTTTATAATAACTATTTTAGCTTATCTTCACATGCACGAAAACCTCAAACTGCGCATGCGCAAATAGAAAAATGTAGTAAGCATTCTTTGTTTATATTTGATTTTAAACAGCGATTCAAATCTCATTATGCCCAAAAGAATAAAACTGGATGTTGGCGAAAACACTTTAAATGCCAAAAAGTTTCGTTTGTTGCGCGATAAGAAAAATGAAGAGGAAAGATACGTTTGGTTAGCGAATATCAGAGAAATATTGTCCACATTTAGGAAAGGTGAGTCTTTTAATGAGAGAACTAACATATTTCTTTAAATATCTGAATTGAATTTCGGAGACAGAATGAATCTACTGAAGAACGAAATAATCGCCTGTGTTTATGTCTACTGACATACCATATCTTTTACCTATCTAACAGTCTACATATTTTTGTATGTGTGCTATACAAATGTGTTTTGTAGTTATTTTTGATAATTTCTTATATTCTTATGTTTGTTTGATTTTACGAAACATGTCCATGTCATATCGGGCGGAGGTTAGACTTAAGTTTAAATCTAGTTTTTCTTCCTGGCTGTTATGCCAAGGGCAAAGTCTTGTGGGTACAGCTAGTAATTATATAAAAATAGAAATGGAAATTGATGAATGTTTTCTTTTTCGAAATGTATTTTTCTCTATTTATACACAAAAAAGTATACAGTAAATACAGTTACAGTACAGTATATACAGTAAATACAGTTTATACAGTAGCTGTGTTATTGCATTCGATAAATTTACAAATAACAGTTTTCAAAAGTTTGGATAATTATCTGTAAGAACCTTCGCTTTCTTGTTTAAGTTTAAAATATAAAGTTTGATGATGATAATTATAAACATTTATGATAACACACGTGTATTATTTTTTAAAGTATTTTACTTTTAAAATTTCTCTCCCATTGTTACGAGACATTGAATTGTATTCTTCAGTCTTAAAAGAACATCCGAAGCAAATATTTTAAATGATAAGGGAAATATTTATACTAATATTAGTTGCAACTCAAAATTACGTCGTTTACTTTCAAGCAATTTAGTCGTCGAATGTGACAGTTAACATTATAAGTTAAGGAAAGAAAAATAAGTATATACTTAAAAAGGACCGTTAAATGTTAAGATCGCCAAAAAAATTAAAAAAATTAAAAGTAGTTAAAAGGAAAAACATCAAAAATCCGTAAAATCGTTAAATTTCAAACCCATTTATATTTTAAAGATTGAGTAAAAGAAAAATATAATAATTTTGGTCACGTTAATAATAAAGTTTTAATTTTCATTGATTGTTGAAATATTTTTTCTTGTAATATACATAGCATCTTTTTAAAATTGTATTTCGTTTCGCTGTGTCCCAAGGCTTGAATTTTTATTTTAGAAAGCAATTTTAAATTTAAAAAGCCTTTTAACTCATTTCTAAAAGAAAAATCTTTAGTGTTCTTAAAATATGTTTTAAATATAAGAACAGGTATTTCCATTTTATTTAATTTTCTTACTTTAAAATAATTTTGAATTTATTTTTGAAATTATTATTGAATTTTTGAATCCAAAAAAATCAAGATATTAATTTAATTTGATTCTTGAAAAGATCGATTGTTTCATCAATCATTTCGTTAGTCTTTATATATTTGTATAAAATCTTGATGAAAACAAAATTTTATACAGCTTTTCGTTTTAAATATCTCGACGAAATTTTATAGAAATGCTCCAATTAAGTTATAAATTTTACATAGATATTTCAAACAAAGTAAAAAAAAAGATTGAATTGAAATCGGCTTTGCATATTTGAATGTATCGTGTCAGAGCATCATTTCTTGAACGGCCATGCACCACGTGCACGTGCGAGTTGAATTATATTTTTATTCACTTTTAACTGTTTCATTGAATGAGTCCTTTTAGTACTGCAAACAATCCAAAAAAAAAAACTTTGTCCCGCATTGATTGTTTTGAAAAAATATCACCTTTCCTATTTATTTCATTTCATATAATCACGTGCTTAAAATGACATTTTTCTAGTTTTTATTTTCTTTAGTCATTAACTTATTTTTTTAAAAAAATCAGAGGTTTTATAAATGCATTGGCAACGTGTTATTAAAAGCTGATTTTTTGAGATGTTCGTACCGACAATAACATTTTTTTTAAATCTACGGAATTTTGTTGAAGCCAAAAACTCCATCCCAAAAACATTATCTTCTGACGTGATAATAATCTTCTTTATTTTGAAAGTTATTCATTGTTTTATGATTTGATTTTAGTCTGCTAAATGCTCTATATTACTGAATTCATAAACTTTCAAATTTAATATTTAATTTATTACAAATAAATACAACAATAAATATTATAAATGATTTCCTTATAATTTTTATTAAAAATTTTAATTTGATATTTAATAAAATTTGCTAGATCACATGAGTCTTTCAATTAAAATTTCAATCTTTGTGTTAGCTAACTGTGAAACTGATGAGATGAAAGCAGCATTTTATCGATAACATCATAGTAATTTAAAGTCCAATTATTAATTCAAAGACATGATGTATTAATTTTAAAACAAATTAATTCTTTGATGGCAATGTAGATATTAATTAGTTTTCCAACAACAACAGTCAACTTTAACAAAAAAATGAGATTCCTATTTATTTTTTGTTAACATTTTCCCCCGGTTTAAATTATTATTTATAAGTAAAACAATAAAAAAATCCCTAAATTAACTTTAGAATAATTCATTGAAAGTTATTCATTTGTGAGATTCTCAAATTTTTGTTAATCTTTTCCTGATCAAATTATTATATATAAATGAAATAAATAAAATGGAAATAAAAGAAACAATTCTTTGAAAAGTATTTATTTGTTCCAGATTAATTAACTAATAAATCGTTTCCAAATTAATTATTAAAATTACTCATCCAATATTGTATTCCATTTGTATTTTGCTCATACTACCATGTAGGATCAATGAACTCTTTCTTCGCAAATTGAAATCGGAAGCATGTATGAAAAAAGATAATGCCGGTTAAATCAAATGGCTTCAAAGGCCTGGAAAAGGGGAAGTAAGATCTATTTCAAATAACCATCCTTTTCTCTAAATTATTCAAGGAACAGAAAATAATGTAGGAATTTCATCAGCCGTTACACGGAATAATTCATTTGTTAATACCCTTTGTAATTAATAAAATAGATTTGTTTAATGGTCTTTTTATTTTGAAATTTTGAAATAAATTACTATGTTTATAGAAATCTTTTAATATTATCATGTCAGAATATGATAAAATTTAAATTTCGAAAAATATATATATATATATATATATATATATATATATATGAATAATAAATGAAATTTTATCATTAATATTATTATAAACGTTTATAATTATAAACGTTATTATCTTTCATTTTAATTTTTATCATCATAAAACTGAATCATTTGAAATATAATTTTAAAACACTGAATTATCAAATATGAAATATTGCGTAATTGCTTTTAATAATAAATCAATAATTTAAATTTAATAAATATTTCTATAATGTCTTAATTTTCTAGATTTATTAAAAATCCTTTAGCCATTTACTCATGTTAATTAGAATTCCTAAAGACAAATGCCCATTATGGGAGAAGTTAGGAAATGAGGATTCTCCCCGTTCAACTATAAACCACCAAAAACGACTTCAGAGAGAACGATAAAAAATATTGAAGGCGAGTAGGCTAAACTGTCTTCTGAAAAGCACGTGAAGTTGATTTTTTTTATATATATTTTTTTGATGGCACAAAAGATTATAGAGTAGAGGGTAGATGCTCAAAAACGAAGTACTTTAGAGTGGAATGTTCGAATGATATGAACGAAGAGCTATTCAAGTGACGTCCAAATACATACTACTCGCATAGTAGATGGTGTGTGTTCCCTTTGCTCTTTTTGCCTTCGATTTCATTCTTTTTTTTCTAGCTCTCTATTCGAGTATAATAGAATTTTTTTTGCAAATATCCACTAATGTTTTGATATTCTATGCGAATTTCGAAATACATATTGTATAAAATGAAGGAGTATATATTTGTTTTGTTAAAAGTAGCATTTGTTTAGAAATTCAAATAAAATATGTGGTTATATGGTCTATGTTTCTTCGGAAACACTAAAATATGAGGCGTATATTATAATTATAAAATTTGTTAATTCTGATATTAATTATTGGCTAATTCTGGTAACCTTTTAGTATATGATTCTTTTGCTTTAGAATTCAATATATCACTGATATTATTAATCTTGTTCATTAGTTTGTTTATGTTCATTAGTTTGTTATGTTGTCTTGTTCATTAGTTAAATTATGAACCAGTTGGAGTAGTCTCCCCAAAACTTTCTTATATTCTTCATTAGGGAAAAATAAGCCTAGAAAAGCCGATAGGCGTGCTAATCTTTTGGTGATCCATTATCAGGACACAGTTAATACACAAGTACCAAAGATTTAAATGTGTATTTGGGATGCCTTTTTCCGGAACAGTTAAAACCAAAATATAATGCAAAGTTAGAATTGTACTTACAAAACCTCATACCAGATTTTGTCTTTTTGAATTTTGTTTTCTAATTATCGTATTTGCATACTTCTTAATATACCGACCAATGAATTATCAAATACGTATAGATTTTGGTTCCAAATTTGTTGCATCTACATTTCAAAAAATGTTTACCTACTCTTCATCTCTTTTTTTAATAATTATTATGTTAACATACATTTCAAAGTAGGTGGGGGTAATTTACTTTAATAGGAAAATATTGACAGAAACCTGACATTCGCTGTGAAAACCATATACCAAATTTCAGCCTAGCTTAAGCAGTTTATTGGTTTTCATCTTCATAGACATAATTCTACCCAGCTGTAGTAGTCTTCCCGAAACTTTCTTCTATATTCTCTAATGGATGTACAGACGTATTATTAATTATTTGCTAATGGTAGGGAATCATTATAAAAAAGCTTAGTATCACGTAATATTTAGCGATTAATAGCTGGGATACGAGTAATACATGAGTACAAATATTGGTGCGATTTGGGATACTTTTCCCCCAGCCGATTAAAATCATTTTTTGGCGCTAAGCTATAATAAATGGTATTGTGTATACGTTGTTTGCGAGTATACAGAATGCCAGATGTTCAACCCTTTAACATATCTTGTTCTAAATTTAAAAAGAAACAACATTTAAGATGATAAACCCGTGTTTTGCGATTTAAGCTCAGTTGCACTCTAACAACTAAGTAAGTAGAACCAGGTCTTACTGAAAATCTTCCAAACTTTGGGGAATATCTACAAATTTAAACTATATTTAAACTATTAAACTATATTGAGCAATATTAAACAAATTTGTTTGTTGTTTATATTGTTGTCAATATTGTTCAATAGCTAATTGTCAATATTGTTCAATAGTTAACTATTGAACTATATTAAACAAATTTAAACTATATAAGCTATATATATTTAACTACAAATTTAAACTATATTTTATCCTTCGAAAATAAAGCTTTTTAAAAATTATTGTGCGCGAAGTGTGTTCCTGAATAGTGTATTTTATGACGCTAAGTATTAAACACTGAGACGTAAATCAAAATCGACGATCAGAACTACATCCAAATAAAAGCATATTTGTCTCTCAATGGAGTTAACATGCATCAGATTCAAAACATACGGCGTATCTTCCAAGCAATCGGTTTTCTATTCTTGGACCAGATCACCCGAAATAACTTCTTGAATATTGTGACAACAGTAGATGAAAACAGATACAATGGCAATGAAAACAGATACAATTTGTTGAAACAGATACAATGACGAGAATCTCATGCACAAATCCAATATCTGGTAAAACATTACGTCACTGGTGATAGACCAATAATCAATCACCAAAACACATGCACCTTAAGGAGTACTGATTACCAGCGGTAACTTCTCACCCTCGAAGATGATGGAGGATCAAAGATGGTGTTCAAACTCCGGTAGATAAATTCCATGTATTGAGAACAGATTTTGAAGTTAGTTGAGCTGACTGTAAGTTAAGATGTTGTATCTATCTTACATTACATCTCGTGAAGGATAAAATAGATTTATCGATACAATACAACAGATATTCTCAGATTTCTAGAATTAAAAGGCAGTTTCTTCAAATATCAATGCGAACAAAAACGAATTGTAAACTGACGTCTAAAAGATTTACTTTTAATTAGGAATCGTTGCGAAAATATTCGAGCGAAGCTGTAATACAATAATAATTTTTTAAATATCTATATTGTGTTCTAAATGCATGCAATTGATAATATTACATTATTACAGCAGATTAGAGAACATCAAATGGCATTATTTGGAAGAAAAAATTTATTACTATTACATTTTCCATAAACCCATTCACATTTATTATTCGAAAAGTAATTTTTTTGTGATCCAAATTTATAATATATTCTTATATTATTTATAAAAATATTCATGAATTTTTTGCCCAAGAAAAATAAAATTTTATTATCTTATATTTTTATTTTAATACTTTTAAATTGTGTATGAAACTATTTGATCTATGATTTGTGACGAAAACAAGGAAATCATTATTATTTCATTTATAAAATTTAATAAAGTTGCTAAATTATCATGTAATTCCTTAATGGGTAATGTTTAGGTATGTGTCTGTATTTGGGCTCTCTGTAGACCAGAACGTCTGACTTAAAGTTTTGAAATTTGGATCATGTTTATCGTGGTAAGCAGAAATATAGACCTTGAATAGATTTTATTTCATTTTTGAAATTTTAATTGATTATAAATAGGGTGATTTCAGAGTTATTAGTTATAACTTGAAAAATATATTCGAACAAAAATATTGAAATACAAAAATACAAAAATTTTCAATATTGAAAAAAGAAATCTGATAATACCAACTTAATTATTCTTCAAGTTTTTGTGCAATTTTGGCACCGATAGATTACATTGTTACTCCTAAACGAGAATTGTTTACTTTGTTTCATCCGCTGCTTACTTGCGTGATTTTCTTCTAATTTTCCTTGTTTTATTTTATTCTTTTAAAAATTGAAGGAGAAAGATTCTATGAAATATTTGTGTCTTTTGCAAGACCTATAAAACCGTAAATTTACAGTACTGCGGGAAAACAGAAAGTTGAACATTTTTGTTTTTAATAGTTCTACAATTTCATAAAAATGACCTTTATTAGAAAAGTGTGTGTACGCAATGACTGGAACCTATGCAAGACAAAATAACAATTTATTTGATTTAATAAATTGCGATAATAATTAACAATAATAGTAACAATAATTTACACTTTTTCAATATAAAAAAATTGTTACGACACCAATTTAATTGAGCATATTTTTGCACAATTTTAACAACAATAAATTATACTGTTACTCCGAAATGAGAACGGTTTTCTTTGTTTCCCCCATTGTTTACTCGCGTGATTTTCTTTTTATTTTCTTTGTTTATTTTATTTTTTAAAAATGAAGAAGAAAGATTCTATTAAATTTCAGTGTCGTTTGTCAGACCAATAAAACCGTGAATTTACAGTACTGCCGAAAATATAAAACCCAATTTTACTGCTTGTAATAGTTCTATGACTTCAAAATGAGAATGTTTACTTTTGTATCATCTGCTTTTTACTTAAGTGATTTTCTTCTTACTTTATTTATTTTATTTTATTTTTTGGAAATTAAAGAAGAAAGATTCTATTGAATGTCTGCGTCGTTGGTCAGGCCAATAAAACCGTAAATTTATAGTACAGGTGAAAATAGAAAGCCGAACATTTCTGTTTATTTATAGTTATACGATTTCATGGGAATGGCCCTTATTAGAAATGTTTATGTAAGCAATGACCAGAACCTATGTGAGCCAAAATAACAATTTATTAAATTTAATACATTATGATAACAATTAACAATAATAATAACAATAATTTACACGTTTTCAATATTGAAAAAAATGTTACGATACCAATTAAATTGAGCCTATTTTTGCACAATTTTAACAACAATAAATTATATTGCTACTCCAAAATGTGAATTATTTTCTTTGTTTCCTCCATTGTTTACTCGCGTGATTTTCTTCTAATTTCTTTGTTTTATTTTATTTTTAAAAAATGAAGAAGAAAGACTATATTATGTATTTTTGTCGTTTGTCAGACCAATAAAACCTTAAAGTTACAGTACTGCGGAAAATACAAAGCCTAATATTTCTGTTTTTAGTATTTCTATGATTTCATGGGAATTGCCTTTATTAGACAGGTTTGAGTACGCAATGACCAGAACCTATGTAAGACTAAATAACAATGTATTTAGTTTAATAAACTGTGATAACAACTAACAACAATAGCAACAGTAAATTACACTTTTTCTACATTAAAAAAAATTACGATACCAATTTAATTGTGCATATTTTTGCACAATTTTAACAACAAAAAATTATATTGCTACTCCGAAATGTGAACTATTTTCTGTTTCCTCCACTGTTTATTTTCGTGATTCTCTTCTCATTTATGTTTTATTTTTTTAAAATTGAAGAAGAAAGATTCAATGAAATATTTATGTCGATTGTCAGACCAATAAAACCTTAAAGTTACAATTCTGCCAGAAATATAAAGCCCAGCTTTACTGTTTGTAATAGTTTTATGACTCCAAAATGAGAAATTTTTACTTTTGTATAATTTGCTTTTTACTTGCGTGATTTTCTTCCAATATTTTTTTTCTTTTCTTTTTTTAAAATTAAAGAAGAAAGATTCTATTAAATATCTGTGTCGTTGGTCAGATCAATAAAATCGTAAATTTAAAGTACAGGGGAAATTATAATGCCGAATATTTCGGTTTTTATTAGTTCTGTGATTTTATGGGAATGGTCCTTATTAGAAAAGTTTGTAAACACAATGATCAGAACCTATGTAAGACAAAATAATAAATTGTGATAACAGTTTACAAAAACAGTAACAATAATTTACATTTTTTCAATATTGAAAAAAAAAATCTTATGATGCCAATCTAATTTTTGTTCAATTTTTACAACAATAAATTACATTGTTACTTCAAAACGAGAACTGTTTACTTTTTTCACCCGCTGTTTAAATGAGTGATTTTCTTCTTATTTTCTTTTATTTTTTTAAAGTTGAGGAAGAATGTTTCTATTAAATATCTGTGACGAACATTTCTATCTTTAATAGTTCTACGATTTCATGAGAATGACCTTTATTAGAAAAGTTTGTGTACGCAATGACCAGAACCTGAGTGATGCAAATAATTTATTTAATTTAATAAATAAATTTTGTAAAAACTGTTAACAATAATAATACAATATTAGTGTCTGTTAATTGGACGGTATCTTGAACAAGAGACTTATATCTAAAATATTTAACTATTATTAATTATAAAAATTCCTCAGCAGAACAGAAGGTTATCAAAGTAATTAATTTTAGAATAATTTAAAGGAACGTAATATAAATTATCCGTACAACAGCCGTTTCCTTTGCCCTATATCTATTTATATAATACACATTACTAAAATAAACCACGCTCTTTTATTAAGATCTTTCAAGCTAGCCGACATAAAAAGAATGGCTTGAGGTCTTTTATTTCTTGACTCGGCTCTAAATGGATTACGAAAAACCCCTTCCAGAGTAGAAACTCTCTGCACTAAGCTGTGTAAGCCAATAAGAAAATGCAAGACAGAGATCCCGACTTGAGAAACCACTAATCGGATCAAGAGGAACTATCACCATTACTATTCCAATATTTGACGCTGCTCTTTTGATGCTAGTGTTCATTGCTTTAGTTTATTTTTAATTCTGGCAGTATGTATTTACTATCATCTGCATATTTAACTCCTTTGTTCATCAAAATAATTAGATTATTTTATTTTAAACTTTTCATACGTTTTAAAAACTTATTTCTACGTTAGTGTATACCTTGACTTGTTTCATCTTTTTAAGGATAAAATTGTGTAGTTGATTTGTTGAGGCGCCGAGAGTTTCAAATTTTTGTATAATGATTTATTTCTTTTGAAAATACTGTTACAAGCGGGAGAGTGGCACGAAAACGCACCAAAGATGACGACGTTTGTCGAGGAGCCTCGTGCCAGCTTGATTTGGTTTGGCGAAAGGAATAGTCTAGTAGCCGCTGGATTGCGCGCGTTGTTTTGAGAATTTTCACGGGATTCGGTGCACGCGCTTCTTCGACTATATAAGGACGAGTAGCCGGAGTGAGTGAGTTAGTTCAGATTTTCTCTCTCAAGGAAGAGAAGCGACTTTGCTGGAATAGTGGATTTTCGCTTGTTATTAGTGAGCTGTGTTTGCGTTTACTGTAAATGCTGTGTTATTGAGCTCGCTGTGATTTACTGTTGCTGTACTATACTATAGCTGTTTTGCAAACAGTGTTTATTGTGCGTAAGACTTGCATTTACGCTGTAAGTGACTGATTATTGCTGGATTGTGTTTTCTGAAGTTTTAATTTTTCAAGTCATTTTGTATATACCTGTAAATAGCTGTAAATAAATTTGTTTGTGCTGTCCTCAAATAAAGTCCATTCAATCCGAACCCGCTACGCTAAAAAACGTAACAATACTTTATTTTAATATATTCAGAATTTCATTGTTTTCTAATCAACTGTATCAGCTTCAAAAACATAACGCCGCTTGATAAAGAATTTGAGAAAAAATAACTTTTCGAAATTCCACAATGTTTAAAATGATGAATTATTATCAAAAAAAATGTGAAAATAATTAGTGTAAAAAAATTGTAATTATTTTGATCTTTACTTTGGAAATTGGTTTTATAAAGCAATTAAAAAAGCAATTTTAATTCTAATTTCTTTACTTATAAATTAATAACTAACAACATAGATTGCTTATGTTAAAAACAGTCAATATTTAGCCTTGGAAATCCCTTTTCAGCCTGTTTCGGTTGAATTTTTGTTATCAAAACATTTTTGGTGCGAAACGTAACCTACATATTAACCAAGAGTTTGTAGAATTATATTTTAATCTCTTTAAATAGTCATTGAGGAAGATTTACATAGATACATCATTATTTTAACGTTTAGTTAAAAAGATGATTGTATAAGTATTAAAGTAGACTAAGCAAATTATTATTGTACATTTTTGAACTGCTTTGCAATATTTGTATTTCTGTAATAAAAATAATCTTTAGAATTTTTTTACATCCGTAATAACGAAAACAATACCCTCCCTCCTCCAATCGTTTTCTGAATTAAGAATAAAGATGCCGATTGTAGTCGTTTTGCAAGCATTATTTAAATATCATTTTTATGCTAATTCTAAATGACAATTCTCAGAAATGATTATTTTTACTTTCGTATCTTCTCTGTGGTAATACCTGTCTGCTAAGTGTCTTTGTCCTAAATCATTTTAAAATATTATTAAAAAAATCTTATAGGAAAAATATATCATTTTTTTAAAAAAAGTACCAAATATACTGACAATCGAGATGCAAAAAATATTCTTTAAGATTTTATGATGTCAATAGTTAACTGATTTAGTACAATTCAAAATAGAAATCTGTAAAAAAAATGTCGACACATCTATTTGAAAGACTAAGTAAAACCACAAACAGTTCGAAAAGGAGGAATCCTTGAATTCCATTGGATTGGTGTAACCTTTGGATGGATTTTTGGATTGGTGTGATTGGTGTTTGTATTGGTGTAGTTGGTGTTTGG
>JAOUZG010019159.1:26925048-26942809 GCA_026289955.1 Argiope argentata | reverse complement strand
GTACAATTCGCTCAAATCGTAAGGTGTTATTATAAAGCCATAATTAACACCCTGTTATTCTTTGTATAAAAAAAAAAAAAAAAAAAAAAAAAAAAATTTTTAAAATCATCTTTAATGTTCTCATTGCTTTCCTACACCGTAAATCGAGAAACAAAAGATTATAAAAGTATTTTGCAAATCACTAATTATTGCAAATTATAGCATATTTTAAAAATTAAATGGATAAAATATTTTGAATAAACTTCCATGCCAATTTACCCAATAATTTTATCTCAATGTTTTTAATTTATGTAGTGATATATAAAGAATAACAGGGTTTTAATTATGGCTTTATAATAACACCTTACGATTTGAGCGAATTGTACTTAAAACAGAAAATTATCCTTTGTTCAACGGCATTGTTGATGTATCAATAAAATCTCCATATTAAAATTATTAAATTAGTATATTCTTTGAGGATTAAAGAAAATAATTGAATATTTTCACATCACGAGCAGTTATCACTAACGAGCATTATTATATTTCATCTGTGTAAAAATTACAAAATATAAAAAAGAAATCTGATATTTTGGTACAAAGATATTGTTACAAGCGGGCGAACACTAACTCTCGCCGAAGGTGAAAACGTTGGCGGCGCGTCACAAGGCGCTTCGCACCAGCCGAGTTGACTTGACGGGAGGAATATTCTGGTAGCCCCGAGACAAGGCTGGCTGCGCCTCGGTGTTTCTCCCTGATTACGGAAGCCTCTCCGTGCTCTCGTCCGAATATATAAGAGGCGGGTTGCTGCTTCCTGCAGTTGATCGCTCAAAGATAGAGAATCTCTCTCGAAGAAGAGAAGCGTTTCGCTTACATGTAGCTTTTCGCTTGTTATTAGTGAGCTGTGTTTGCGTTTGCTGTTAACGCTGTGTTATTGAGCTCGCTGTGATTGACTGTTGCTGTGCTATATTATAGCTGTTTTGCAAACCGTGTTTATTGTGCGTAAGACTTGCATTTACGGTGTAAGTGACTGATTACTGCTGGATTGTGTTTTCTGAAGTTTAACTTTTTCAAGTCATCTTGTATATACCTGTTAATAGCTGTAAATAAATTTGTTTGTGCTGTCCTCAAATAAAGTCCATTCAATCCGAAACCGCTACGCTAAAAACGTAACAATATAATTAAGTGTCGAAGAAAATACAAGCAATTATAAAATGAATGTGAGCTAAAACAAAGATGTGCTAATTGGATTATCTCCTGGATTCGGATTATGACGAAACTCAATAACAAAAAAAAAGTTGATTTCCTTATTTTAAATGAAAAAAGTTCAAAGAATACTCAAAAAGGGAATAACCATTTTTGAAAGAGATTTCCTTCCAACAACATATATCCTGGCTTAAACAAATGTCATTTTTCATTCAAAAATATGAGATACAGAAAACGTGATCCCAATATATCCATCAAAACCACCGAGATTATTGCCGTTGAAGGAATTTCATCGTGTTAATTCGCAGAAAAAAGTTCCAAATGTTTTAGGTGAGTGTGTATGCTACTGGATGAGACACTTCAGTCTAATTCATACTGGTTGGAACACCATTAAAAAAATCATACCATGATTTAAACCAGGGATGCATAACCTTTTTCAGGATGAGGGGCCAAAATATGAAAAAGATCACGTTGTGGGTGAAAGCAGCACGTGGATGTTAAAATATGTTATAAACGTCAAAACACTTTTTTTTCTTTTGTAGAAATAGCATGAATTACAATTATTACTTAACTCATTTTACTCATGCACATATTAAGCAAAAAATAAATTAATGAATGAAACACAAACGTTATAGAAATGATTGAAATACTTTACCTCCAAAAAAAGGGATTCCTGCTAAAAGGTGGCAAACTTGAAATAGAATAACAGAGGAAAACTTTTTGGTGATTATACAAACAACACAATTTAAATTTTGAGAAAAAAATTAATAATCAAAATTAGCAAAAATTAATTAGATGACTGAGACTGAATATTTGAAGTTATTGATTTTATATTGAGCTTAAGATTGGTTGTGGCAATACGTAGAACAGCAGAAAAGTTCTCATCTGCTATTCTATTTCTTATTTTTGATTTGTTTAAATTCGCTTGAGAGAAAGTTTGCTCACAAATGTAAGTGTTGCCAAGGAAAGCTGCGCATGCTGCTACAGTTTGCTTTAAGTACAAAAAATCCCCGGATAAGTCTTTATAAAATTCTATTATTGGTTTTTCTTTAAACTGATTTTTTTAAAAAAAATCAGAATTCTGTAAATTAATTAAGGCTAACTGTATAGTCTCATCCACTAAATTTACATCAACAGAAAATGGAGGATAAAAATTAATCAATTTTTGCTAGGCACTTTTCAAAATCTGAAAACTGATCATCAAATGAATTACACAAGATTTGAATTTGATCCTCATGCTGCATTTTCATGCGTGGAAATTTTTCAAGTCCAAGAACTTCTCCTGTAAGAAAACTCTTACTCGCAGGTATCCAACGAAGGGAACAAACTAAAAATCTGCTTAATAAAAAGTAAATATACCTAATGAACAACTGTAAATTATTTGCTCTGATGTAGAATTGTTTTTGTATCCGATTTTCCCTCGACTTATTTGAAAATGTCTAATTTCATTTTAAATTAATCTTATTTTATTAACAACGTTTGCGGGCCAACTTCAAAGGCTACACGTGACAATTGTGAACCGCGGGCCATAGGTTGTGCATCCCTGATTTTAACAAGAATTACTTATCATTTAGAAGAACATGGTACAGAAATTTCGCGCCTGGTTAATCATCAATATTGATAATACTATAATTGTAGATGTGAAGGATTAAGATTGCCACTCGATGAATTTTCCAGATCAAAATATCTATATAGTTCTGGAGTTTTGAATTTTCTTTCAATTCCTTCCGTGTTAAATGTCAGCCTCATATTCATTGATCTATCTCATATTCATGATGCATTCAACAGAAATATCTGAATAATTGTAGAAAATTCTTAAAACTGGCATGCAATTTATTAGATAGTAACAACATATATATATTTTTTACTTTACTTACATTTCCATAAATAAAGCCCGAGATATGATGTAGATTTATAAACGTGTTAGAGAAGCATATCCGTCTTTTTTATACATGAAAAATTCATAGTTTCAGTAATCTCTAACAATAATGATAAAAGGTAGAATGGCTATGGTTTGTGTTTCTTTCTAGTATACTCCCTCAAACATTTCTTAATCTGAGTTTATATTAACTCTTTGTGCTTATTAAGTCGAGTTCTTCCATTTTTATCCACTCAATTTTAAAAAGGTTAGATTTCCTTTACTTTAGAATCCCGTGTTTTCTTCTTCTAAGCCTAGAAAAGAATTCAATTCTCCACTCAAAAACTGCAATGATAGTCTCGTCCCTATTGCCTAAAGTGAATCCATAGTATGTTTTTCCTCTAAAAATATTGTATGCATGGCCAACTGTTCAGATGATGCAGCCAACGTCCTGGCACAGAGGTAGCGCGTCTTCCACGTGTTCTGGGCGTCCCGGGTTCGAGTCCCGGTTACGGTATGATTGTTCTTCTGTGTGCTGTCTATGAAATGTGTGACTGTGCCCCCCTGTAAAAAGGGGTTGTGCAAGCGAATGTATATTTGTGTCATCCTCATATGAGCTAACAGTCAGACTTCTGCCATCAGTTTATCAGGGGCCGTTACCTTCGGAAACTACTATGGCCTTCCTCTCGTTGTAATGCGGACACATCGTCATCATTGTCTATTGAGATTTTCGGAGTACCCCTTCATGATCCCTAACGCATTTAGATGAGCATATTTTTTTGGAAGAATGCAGGAAAATAAATGCATTTGTGGAGGAATTGGTACTGCTTACCACTATTTAAAGGTATGTACAGAAATCTCCGAACACAGAAAACATCTGCAAGTTAAAAATAATGACTTGAGCTCAGTACTGATGGTACCAAGTACAATCTTAGGACTCTGGAGGACATAGTGTCTAAAATTGTCAGTTTTTTGCCAACTATTTGAAAGTTTGTAGAGGAGAAAGTGATCAGTTTATGATCACTTTGGGGTCAGGTATCTTGAAGAGAATATTAGTTTGACAGATTCGGGCAATGTAAGGATGAACATTGCTACAGCCCACAGTCGGCCACAACAAATCCTGTCGATACTGCTACGTTCAGTGGTGGCGGGATGGTCGGCTGTACACAAGAAGAAGAAGATGAGCATATTTCTCGGATATTCAATTACTTACCAAAAGGCGAACAATATAACAATGATATCAAAAAGGGATTCGTTGTAATTCCCCTGAAAGAATGTTTGGGGAGCCTTTATATATCGATAAAGATCACACCATTTTGAAGTTTTCGATAAATAATATTAATTTAAAAATATCAAAAAAAAAGAAAAATACTGGTAAGATTTATCACATTCACTTGTCGAATTCCAAAGCATCCAATTTATTCTAACTTCCTAACTATGGTTTCTGCCCTTTGATAATCACGAACTTCCCCTGTGAATTTGATAATTTTAACTTCTTAATTCGCTTCAAACGACGGCAGTCGATTAGGCTTCAATGTAACGGGGGGGGGGGTATTGAAGAGTATAAAGAAAAGTGTTGAAAAAAATGAAAAATCGCAGAACAATAAAAAAAAAGAAAAATGCTTCTTTTTTTTACCAACAACGTAGCTCAAAAGCTTTCTATTAAAGAGAATTAGCTTCGTGAGATTTATACCGAGAATAAAAGAAACGCTGATGTAAAATCGATAGTTGGGATCTGTCAAGTGCTTTTTATCTATCATGCCTTGTAGCATATATACACCTTCAATGCATAATGATGTGTTTTTTCCTCTCCTTTTTTTATTGATTGACTTTAATACAATATAAATAGCAATTTTTTGGAAGATTCGGTGTTTTAAAAAAATTCTGAGTGACGATTTTAATTTAAAACAAGTGAGTAGCTTTTGAATGACATAATCCAAACTTTTTTTCTTTAAAATTAATAATCCAAACTTAAAAATTTATGAAAATAATGGTCGTTTTTATGGAATTAAATTCATTTTTTTACACTAATCAGTGCAAATTTTTTGCTGTGTTCCATAATTTCAAAATAAAATGCTAATAATCAAAATATCTTTAATTTCTTACATCCTTTTTTATTTATTTTTCAAAATATATTGTTTTTCGTAGAATAGCCAAAGGAGAGTTGTTTAAAATTCATTTTTAGTTGAAGAACTTAATCGTTAGTTTAACATAATACAAGTTAAGTTTAAAAAGTCCTAAAGTCATCAAAAAAGTAATAAATGTGCTCCTTATTTTTCGTTGAATTTAACAATTTGTTATTTAATAAAGAATAGGCATCCAATGAGAATTTAAAAGAAATTATCTTATGTTATAAATTATTATTTGAGGAATATTTTTTCTATAAATTATTTCATACAGTTTTCATGTAAAGATTTAAAGTAGCCTTTTTCAATTTCTTAATTTCATTTTAATCTAAACTTCGCATCAAAATTTTATTTGAATTTTCACAACAAACTCGCAAATACGGAAAATAATTTGTTTCCTTTTTTAATGAAATTACTACTGGAATAAGTTAAAATTAAAACGTAGTTTTTCTACTGTCAGTAAATTAAATATTATTTAACAATGGTTATTGTTATAAATCGATAATAATTGAGCTTGATAGTTAAAGTAACAGTTGCAAGGAGAAAATAAGTGTCTAAAAACCAAAATGTACGCATATGCACAAGTATAAAACTTAATCGGCGTCCTGACACAGAGATAGGGCGTTTTCCTCGTGATCTGGGCGTCTCGAGTTTGAGTCCCGGTTAGAGCATGGTTGTTCTGCGTTCTTTCTATCTGTGAGACGAGTGAATGTGGGCCCTGTTAAAAAAGGCTGTGTAAGCGAATGTGATGAGTGTGTTTAAAATCGTACTCTTGGCCCTAGTTGGTGCTACTTCAAACAAAAGACGCTTGCTTCGGCTTAAATCCGCTGAAGCATCAGCAAACTTGTCCATGGCAAGTGTCATTACAAACAATAACAACATATAAGTTTTCAAGTTATTAATTAATTGAAAAGTATAAAAAATGAATGAAAAATATTAATTCAGCAACTTATATCAAGAATATCACATAAAATATTTGTTATAAAATATATAAATAAATTTTTAATAAACTAATTTTCCAAGAATGTATAACTAACTTTTAAGATTTTTGAATTTATCTTATTTTATTTAAACTTATAAATTATTTAATATATGATATCTAAAAAATTCCTGCAAATGTATAAAAAATTAAAAATCATAAATTTTTAAATTTTTATTAACAAAATTTAAATATTTTTAAATTGATTTTTTCTTTAATTACATTGATTTTTAAAAAATAAATAAAATAGCTTTATAAGTATTCCTAAAGATTTTAAAATTTCAATATTCTTAACTACAACATGAATTAATAAATCAAAGCTAAATTTCCAAATCATTTTAGAATAGCAAACTAAGTGAAATTCAAAATATTTTGCAAAATTTAATGCATGCCTCTACTGTTTAAATTTTAACGTTATTTTAACATGAGATCAGTATATTCTCATTATCAAGCAGAAAATTACATTTCATCGCGCAGTTAATTTTCGCCATCAGATTTCATTAGCGTTTCAAAATCTGACAAGAGTTTCAAGACTAAACGAGATAACATTGCGCTGGAGATATATCTGGCCCACTTTCACCCTCGGCAGGATTTCGCGATGAAACTATTTGGAGCTTAAATGTGCCATGCAGCTATAAAAGGACCCTTCCATTGAATTTGGGGCAGACTCAAACCGTTCTCTAAAGCAGTGGTTTTATCCAACAAAAAAAAATAGAGAGAGAATATATCTATATGTATAGTAAATTCACTGCAGAGTGAATGCCTCTGAATAAAATCAGACCATGGGTGCTGATACAAAAGGGAATCAGAGATTTTATTATGCAAGTCGTAAAACCGTAAGCCTAAGTTTTGCGATATAAAGATGTCTTTCCAAGTCTTCGATAAGAAAGCAGGGAATAGCTTTTGGGAATTACAGTTGTTGTAAAATATGCAAACAATATTACTTTCTTATCTGGAGGGATAAAAGTTAGACGACTTCAGTTTCCCTATATGAGAAAAATTCAAAAGTTCCATTTCTCTTATTATTAAATTCTTTTACATGTGCGCTCAAAGCCATAGTAGAAAAGGCAAAATCTTAATTCAACAGGAGACGAATAAAATCAATTCTACTGGCAATGACTATTTTTCTGAATTTTTCTTGGTTGCAGTCGATTATTGCAGTAATTGTCTTCGTACAGTAGATTATAACAGAAATTTTCTTCGGACAGTGGATTGTAGCAATAATTGTCTTCATACTGTAGATTGTAGCAGTAATTGTCTTCGTACAGTAGATTGTATCAGTAATTGGCTTCCTACGGTAGATTGTAGCAGCAATTAACTTCGTATAGTAGATAGAAGCTGTAATTGGCTTCGTACGATAGATTGTAGGAGTAATTGGCTTCATACAGTAGATTGTAGCAGCAATTGTCTTCGAACAATAGATTGTAGCAGTAATTGTCTTCGTACAGTAGATTGTAGTAGTAATTGTTTTCGTACGGTAGATTGTAGCAGTGATGATCTTCGGACAGTAGATTGTAGGAGTAATCGGCTTCACACGGTAGATTGAAGCAGTAATTTGCTTCTTACAGTAGGTTGTAGGAATAATTGGCTTAGTACGGTAGATTGTAGCAGTAATTTGCTTCGTATAGTAGATTGTAGGAATAATTGGCTTCGTACAGTAGATTGTAGGAGTAATTGGCTTCGTACAGAAGATTGAAGCAGTAATTGTCTTTGTACAGAAGATTGTAACAGCAATTGTCTTCGTACAGTAGATTGTGAATTGCAATTTATGATTGGACAAACTCCCGTTTAAGATTCTAATCACAGCAAAAAAGAGTTGTTTGATATACATACACTCAAAGAAAAACAATTTTCTATTTTTTTAAAGACAAAAACCTGTAAGAACATAAATTTGCAATTTATTAAGCCTTTTTAATATGTATGCACCGTACAGTAAATATAAATTGAACAGTAGAAATTTCATTTCTATGCTTAAATTATATTGGAATTAATTGCGGTTGGCATGACACTCAGTTCTGAGATTATTGTGAGTTTAATGGAAACCCTCGTTGACACCCCTTATGAATTGTCAGTAGAGGCTAGTTCAAGGCAGGGAGGGCATACCTGAGCCAGAAATAATAAAATAACTAAAGTCACTTTTGGAACTGGTTTAATTAAACAATGGACGGAGTCTTAGATTGTCAGATTGATGCTTAAAGACTCTTGAGGTTCTATAAATTTTTCTCCAAAAATGTTTCTTTGTTTTCTAAAGAATATTCGGAATAAAATATTTTATCTCACTATTTCTCTTGAAAAATGTTTTTCTAGGCTTTTATTCAACCAAACGTGTTCGTTGTTTTGAGAAATATATTCAGAATAAAATATTTTTCAATAAATATTTTACTATTTTTCCCAATATCCTATGCTTTACTTGAATCCATTCAACTTTACAGTGCATTATTAGAAGGGAATTTGAGCATGGGTTTAAATAAGTTAGATCCAATAAGTAATTTTGATATTTCTATAATTCAATGATAATTATTTATGTATTAATAAATGCATGCCAAAATATTATAATAATTGTCATAAAAAGTTTAACAGTTTTAAAGTAAGTAAAAAATCAATACCGACTCATTTTTATGTTAATTCTGAAAAGAAGTACACTTGAGATCTTGAAAAAAAGTAAGTCCATATATAGTACTGATTAATGATACCCACATGGTTCTTACCTCGACATAAGTTGTCTTCTGCAATCGTTTTCCATACATACTCAATCGGTTAAATCTGGCGACCGTGGGGGATTTCTGTGCATGCGAAGAAAGGCATAGTTCTGCCGTCAGGCATGCTAACTGTCAAATTGCTTTTTTTTAGCTAATCAATCCTTTTTCTGAACACATTTTTGATGGAATAAATTTTTTATGCCTTTATGCTTACAGAGAATAACTCAAAATACGATATGTCAAATGGAAAGATAAATATATTCAATTGGCTTTAAAATTGTACTGCAATATAATTGATATCATATTCTTCAAAATACCAATATTTTTTTCATATATTGAATTTTTTGGACTAAGAAATCACAATTAGTGGATTATTGAAGTATTCAAAATTTTACGAATAATCAGAATTTCCCCTTATTAATATTGAATGGCCCCACAAGCACAGTTCAGTGAAACTACGGCGGACGCCCAAGATACTACTGCGCAATTCTTTAGTATTTTCGTTAATTGTAACTGATTGTATATTCGAGTCAGATACTATATCCATTAGATACACTAACCCAGATGGATTCGATAGAGAGGGTGGTTTTCTGAAAACTCTCAAAAATATTCGAGTATACATTTGATTAATAGTTAACAAGTAAGCGCAGTCCTCTTTTATATACTAATTCTTATTAACATGAGCCGCAATTGTTGGTTTTTTGGGTAGACAAGGAATTTTTATTCTCTTCGAGAGCAATACGCCGACTTTATATACACTGAAGTGACATAAGTCATGGGATGACTGTTAATATCGTGTCGGTCCTCCTTTTGCCCGGCGAAGTGCAACAACTCGACGACAAATTTCGCCGCACGGTCCTATCGGACACGTCCCTCGTACGTCCCACATTGATTCCTGCAGTTATTTGACGAAGTGTTGCGTGTCTATTAACATTGACCATTCTACACAGACGTCGGCGGTCTCGGTCGTTAAGTGCAGGTGGTCGCCCAATGCGCTGTCAATGATGGGATGTATTGCATGAAATTTCATACTCTCGGCACACTCTTGATACTGTGGATCTCGGAATGTTGAATTCACTAACGATATCCGCAATGGAATGACCCATGCCCCTAGCTCCAACTAACATTCCACGTTCAGAGTCTGTTAATTCTCGTCGTGCCGACATAAATCACGAAAATCCTGTTCACATGAATAACTTGAACACAAATGAAAGCTCTGGGAAACGAACTGCGCATTTATACTTTTTCGCTGCGATACTACTGCCATCTGTATATCTGCATATTGCTATCCCATGACTTTTGTCACTTTAGTGTATTTTTGAAGTACCTGAATTCCATTTATCTTAGGAATGAAACGTTCAAGACTATAGGATTCAAAACACAAAAGAAAAAATAAACTCGTATGGATAGGTAGTCAAAACATAATTTTAGTCGATGGAATTTCCGAGTAGTGCAAACTGGTAAAGGATATATTTCTATAAGAATGTCAATATTCAATTTCATTCACTAACTAATAATAAAAAGACGACAAAGTATACTAATACTTCTTCTGTCCATATTTTATCTTTTCTGAGGCTTACCAGACAAGAACTGGTTTATGATCCCCTTTTGGTACTTGACTTACTCAGGGTGAATGAGTTCATGGACCTGATCTAGCTCTGCTGGTCACGGGGATGAGAAACAACAGCAAAAAGACTGCAAAGTAGTTTATGTAATGAAAACCATAGAATTAAGTAAAAATAATTTTTCAGAGATATATCAAATTTATTTTACGAGCACTTTTACAGAAAGTATTTGCCATTGCTATGTGCATATCTTTTTTCGTTATTTCTCAGATCGCTGCCCGACACTAAATAATTTTTGACAACTATTTTTAATTATGCAAAGAAACCACCAAAAAATTACAAGTTGGGGCATAAAGTTACCTCATTTTGTATAAAAAAGAGCTATTTTTTTCCATTTGGTAAAAACGTTCTAAATTCACTAATTCCCGAATTTCTGCAGGGCAGGTTAGAAATTCGGAAAAGATCAGAAATATAAATGTTGACATTCGATACCCAATAACCGAAATGAATTTAATTGTATGATTCAGAATATCGGAATTTGTTTATTTTTTGAATTACTTTTTTGTTTTCACTTCACTTAGTCTTGCCTGATTATTAGTTAATGAATTCAAGTAAATGTCTTCATAGTTTCTGGATAATAAAAGCGATATTGAAAATTATTTTAAGATGGTCTACATAAGACTAAATTTAAATGTGTAATATTTTCAAAGCTAAAACATCACATCAAACAAGGATTTAATTTTGGCTGTTATAGCACAAAATCTATGAAGTCTACTATCACGTACGAAGCAGATATTATACACTGAAGTAACAAAAGTCCTGGGATATCAATATGGAAATATACAGATGGCAGTAGTATCGCAGAGAAAAAGTATAAATGCGCTGTTCGTTTTTCAGAGCTTTCATTTGTGTTCAAGTTATTCATGTGAACAGGTTTTTCGTGATTTATGGCGGCACGACGAGAATTAACAGACTTTGAACGTGGAATGTTAGTTGGAGCTAGACGGATGAGTCATTCCATTGCGGATATCGTTAGTGAAATCAACATTCCGAGATCCACAGTATCAAGAGTGTGCCGAGAGTATGAATTTTCAGGCATCACATCCCATCATAGACAGCGCAGTGGGCGACCACCTGCACTTAACGCCCGAGACCGTCGACGTCTGTGTAGACACGCAACGTATGTTAATAGACACGCAGCACTTCGTCAAATAACTGCAGGAATCAATGTGGGACGTACGATGGACGTGTCCGATAGGACTGTGCGGCGAAATTTGTCTTCTTTGGGCTATGGCAGCAGAGGACCGACTCGAGTGCATTTACTGACAGCACGACATCGCCTGCAGCGACTCTCCTGGGCTCGTTAGCGTATCGACTGGTCCCTAGACCAATGGAAAACCATGGCGTGGTCAGATGAGTCACGATTTCGGTTGTTGCGAGCTGATGGTAGAGTTCGAGTGTGGCGCCGACCCCACGAAGCCATGGACCCAAACTGTCAGCAAGGCACTGTTCAAGCTGGTGGTGGCTGCATAATGGTATGGGCTGTTTTTACGTGGCATGGACTCGGTCCTGTCGTGCAACTGAACCGATCATTGACTAGAAATGGTTATGTTCAGCTGCTTGCAGATCATTTGCAGCCATTCATGGACTTCACGTACCCACACAACGATGGGATTTTTATGGATGACAATGCTCCATGTCACCGGGCAAGAACTGTTCGCGATTGGTTTGAAGAACATTCCGGATAATTCCAGCGCATGATCTGGTCTCCTAGATCATCCAATATGAATCCCATCGAGCATTTATGGGACATCATCGAAAGGTCCGTTCGTGCCCAAACTCCTGCACCATCCATACTTTCACAATTATGGACTTCTATATAGAGAGCATGGCTCAATATTCCTGCAGAGGACTTCCAACGACTTGTGGACTCCATGACACGTCGAGTTGTTGCACTTCGACAGGCAAAAGGAGGACCGACACGATATTAACAGTTATCCCATGACTTTTGTCACTTCAGTGTATATGAAACGATTGATAAAAGTTATGACAATAATTATGTTGTAACATGTACAAAATGTTCTTATCCCTTAATTTAAGAACAGTATCTAGAATTAATTTCTACAGTATATAAATTACATAAAAATGTAATTTATGTTACATTTAAGGGGAAACTTTTTTTTGTTAATTTCACAACCTTTTATAGTCATATTAATTTTAGATTACTTTCGTCTCTGAATTTTTTTTTCTTCAAAAGTTATTCTAATTAAAAATATTCAAGGAAAATACATTTAGCTTTTTTTTCGTTGTACTTTTGGCAATAGTTGACGCTATTTTAAAAACAAAAGACGCTCATTCGGCCTGAAATCATTGGCGGCTATCATCACGCTTGTCCATAGCAAGTGTCTTAAATAACAACAACAACAGATTTTTTTCGGGTTTTAATGAATTTAAATTTATCCTTTTTTAAAGAAATCCTAAAGTAAATATTATAATATAGGCAACATCTTGATCAGGGCTAATAATAAGTCTACAGCGCTTTCGCTGATGTGTTGAAACTACTAATGTTAAATCTAATATTTAGTATGTTTGAATTGCAATTAGTGTTAATTAGATCTTAGTCTCAGTGCAAACATTGTTGCGTTCCGAATTCCTAGCAAACTACAGCAACTGATAATCTAATTATGTAAAAGGTAATTATATATATATAATAATTACTTTTTCTCAAAGTGCAATTAATTTTTGTAGTACAACAATGATTCGTTATTTTAAAAAATTTGTCACACTTATTTTTTAAAGAGTTTTAAATTTCTGGTTTAGATTAATTAATATTGGAAAGATTTATGTGTATACAAGATACAGAAATCTGCAATTTTATAAGTATATATAAATATTGAATTACAATAATTTTCGTTCAACCAGTCATTATCGTTATTAAATTTTTTAAATTAATTATATAACCGATATTTGGAATGATTTTTTTCTGCAACAGATATAAAAAACCTCAATTTAAATAATTTTTATTAGTTTTGATTGATTGAGTAAAAATTCAATCAATCTTTATCCTACATTATCTTATAATTAAAATTTGAAATAATCTTTATATACATGAGACAAAATTAATATTACATATATAATGTTTTTGTGTTGCTTTTGAAAAAAAATTAACCTAAAATATTTCAAAAGAATGTTCTTTAAAATTATTTCTAAAAGAATGCCATTTAAAGCAAAAATTTTATTTATTCGTGTTTATTAAATAAGATGTGCGGGTTTATGAAGTTTATTTTCTTATTTCAAATATTTTTATTAATTGGTTTACAAAAGCAAAGCTCTAAAATCCAACTATCACAAATTTATCGTAGCAAATAAATAGCGGAATTTTAAAAAACCATTATTTGAAAATATTTAATTAATTTTTTGCTAAATTTAGTAATTGTTCCTTAATTTGTTTTTTCTAATGTGTAATCACAAAACGAATTCTATTTTTCTATTAAAATATTCCAACTTTCACGCTAAATATTAAACATAAGACTTAAATGATAGTAGCAAAAAAATATGTTCTCCTCCGGGATTAAACTTAAAAAAGCATTAATGCAGCTTCAAAATATCTTTTTAAAATGAGATTGCCAAATTCTCTCATTGTTGATGTATTATGAATATTTATGTCAGCTTAATAAGCTCAAAATTATTCAAATTGCAGGAGACTCAAAGACATTATTGTGATGTATTCACTGAATTCCCCATCGTTTAAAATGTGTTAACATCATTATTTTAATACCTCGCGAGGAAAGTAGCAAGTCTTATGAATTTATTAGCTTCCTTTCTTTGTAGGACGAGAATTGTAAAGAATTAGCTTACATCTATTTTTTAATTACGTGTGTAGAAATGTGTTGCTTGATTCGTATCTTACGTTACATGTATGACATGCATATATACTTGCATACCATAATATTGTTACGTTTTTAGCATAGCGGGTTCGGATTGAATGGACTTTGTTTGAGGACAGCACAAACAAATTTATTTACAGCTATTTACAGTTATTTACAAGATAATTGATAAGGTAAAAATTTCGGATAAACACAATCCAGCAATAATCAGTCACTTACAGCAGAAATGCAAGTCTTACGCACTATAAAAACAGACTGCAAAACAGCTATCTTATAACACAGTAAATAGTAAATCGCAGTGAGCTTAGTAATACAACGTTAACAGCAAACATAAGCACTGCTCACAAATCCTCTAGTCCAGCGAGACGCTTCTCTTCCCAGAGCAAACTCTCAACTAACTAACTCACTCCGGCTACTCGTCCCTTATATAGCCGAGGAAGCGCGCGCACCGAATCTTGTGAAAATTCTCAAAACAATGCGCACAATCCAGCGGCTACTAGACTATTCCTTCCTACTAGACTATTTAAAGAATGACAACAAAATTTCACCAAAAAATGTGAATTTTTCGAATTTCTTTTCGATGTAAAATTTAAGTGTATGATTCAAGTAGCTCCACTGCGCAGCATAAGCTGCAATCGAAGAAGAATTTCTGAAATTTATTTATAATCTTGTCGAATTCGAATATAAATAGTAAGCCTAATTTATAAACTATTTTTAAAAACCAAGAGATTTTCCAAATTTTTATGTTCGAATGTGGGCTTAAATTTTTTTGTTAAGCTTTTAGTTTTTATCTTCCTCGCATATTCAACTATACATTTTTTTTTGCAATTTTTTGAAAAAAAAAATGCCATTTGTCAAAAACTGCTACGAGTATTTAAATCATCTATCTATATTGTTGTCAAAACTGTTTGACTTGGAAATTGATGAACACATTTAAAAATTTCTAAAAATAAATTAAAGCGTATTTTCTAAATTGATAATTCACTAAATGTTGCAAAGGGAGGATAGTTTCTTAAATTAAGAAAAGATAATAAGATTTATTACCTAAATACTTAAAAAATATTTTATTCAATCTAGGCATCAATATTTATTTTTAATAACATATGTTTCTTTTATTCCATAATTTAATGGGAATAATTTTCCTATACGAAAGGAATTCTATGAATTTTATTAATTTTTATTTATCATTTGAGCTTCTTTTAGAGTAATTATATTCATGAAATCCCATTAAAATATCCGTGTTTTTAAAATTCTATAGAAAGACAATTCGTTTTCCATTCACAGATGGGATCTGAAATCAGTTTATAAGGAAAAAGTAAATTTGCAAGCACAAAGATGTTAAAATATCATTTCACTTAATGCATATTGTTAAAAATTGCCAACGAAATACTCTGTTTTCCTCAATAGAGTTTTATCATGTAATTTAAAAAGAAATTAATAATTACATTTTCATTTAAATTTTAACAAATATACTCTCTATTTGATAAATCGAAATTAATTAATTAATTTGATATGTCTGTACAATCACTTTGATATGTCTGATGGGATTTTTCATAATTTAAATTACTGTATTTCGAATGTGCTAAAATTTAATATTGTTAATTTTGATAATTATTCTATCGTTATTTCGTTTATTAAAACTTTATTTCCTCTGGACTTATTTTCATATCCTTTTGATCTACTTTTTGCTAATCTTAATCTATATGATTAGATTTTGTTTACTAATTTGTTTGAAATTAAGAAACTATAATATTTTTATAGTGGATATTATAGGCATATTTATTAAGTTGCGTTTCTGTAATAAGAAGTAGTATGCATTTCGTTTAAAAAAAACATTTAAAGTTTTCTCAAATTCAGGAAAATTAGAATTTAATTACTTATTTACTATACATAATTTTCTTTTCGCTGCCTAATATTTGCTGTTGATGTTTTATAACAAATTTTTACATAATAGAGGAATTTAGAAATAAAGAAAAGATTTTTGAATTAGGCTTCATTGTATTTAAAACCTGAAAATACAAAATTTCATTTTATTATCTAAAGCAAGCAAAAAAACTCATTAATAAAGATTTATTTCTGTTAAAAATGCACATGATTAGGAATAGTAATAATCTACATAATATCAATACAAATTTACAAAACTAAATTAGTTGTAAAAATCTTTTTAAAAAATCCAACGAAAAATTAAATTTTATTTAGAATAAATTTGAATTATATAAAATAAAAATATATAATGAAATTGTATTATTAATATTCTTTTTCGTAAATAAAGATATTTCAATATAAATCTTACTTTTTTAATCTTAATGAGTACCGAATACTGATTTTGGAGCATGATCTAAATGTTTTTAGTCCTTCAAAAATGAATTGAAATTTGCATGGAAATCTTAAAAATTGCATTTAATATATTCATTTGAACAGATGGTGGTGAAATTCGTGATGAGTTTTTAGATTGTGAAGTTTCGATTGAATTTGTAGTTTTTGTATATAAAAATTGTTACTATAAATTTGAAAAACTAAGAATTTCTTATCTCTTTGTTTAAACACTTAAAATTGGATTTATAAATGTTTTTTCACGCATCAAAATTTAAATTTCCAACCGATTAACCTTATTTTTTATATATGTTTGTTAATATTTCTGTAAAGGTTTCCAAATTGATTAAATGTGAGAATGTAAAGTGTTTGATATTTCAACTACCATTAGTTTCTATTGTTTTGTTTCAATAGAACCGAGTCAAAAGAAAAATGTTAGTCGCAATGTTTATAAACAAACAAATTTTTTTTAAGAAAAATTATATCATGCATAGCGTTGTATTCATAAAAAGGAAGACTTCTTCCATCTTAATTTCCTTCTAACAAAGGTTACGATGAAAAAAAGTAAGCATCAATAGAACTTTTGTGGTAATCATCGAATGATTTTTTTTCACTTTTATCTGTAGGGATTGTTATCTAGAATCTGCGTCTCTATTGTTAAATTTAATATATCACAAACATCGATCAAATTGATTTCTTCTAATTTGAGATTGCATTTTCTAACAACGATACCATATTAACTCCATTTTCATTTTTTTAACTTTATCCATTCAGCAGTGTATTAGCAATGTATTTATTCCTGAGAAATATTTATTCGTATAAAAACACTCGTCTGCAATTCTTAAATTAATTAATTTATTGAAGAAATTACTTTCTAGTTTTCCTTGCTATATACTTCCAATTATATCCAAATGATATTTTCATTTCGACTTAAATTTCTTAAAGAATTCAATTAGAAATGTTTATTTAATTGCATTTCTAGAGAATCTTAATAAAACTAATGCAGTACTAATCAGCCACATTTCTATTTAATCCATCTTTGTCACTGATTGAAAGCAATGATTTTTACTTCTCAGATTCTAATTGACTGATTTGATTTTCAAACTGCTTAATTGAATCAGAAAACCCTATCTCAATAATTCTTCGCTATAT
>JAOUZG010019159.1:26907804-26922298 GCA_026289955.1 Argiope argentata | reverse complement strand
AAACATAATATACAATTAAATATTTTTATTTTTGTTAATTTATAACCAAATCAAATACTTTAAGATTTCAATTCATTTAAACAGAAAGAGGACAATATTTTAATTATATTGGCATCACTTTATTACATCTTTAAGCCGTACAGGATACTTTTAGTTTATTCTCCGTGAATAACAGAATCAACTCATAAGAATTTCGGTCTCATGGATTCACTGAAATAGAATATTTTGTTTTAAATTACATGCTTGTAATCTCATTTACATGTAAGAATTCTTCAGAGAATTCACTGAATAAGTAAACTAATAAGATAAAATGAAATAAATTCTTCAAAATACTAATTTGTTCCAATTAATTTAGAAAAGGTATTCTTCATTTATTCTACAACTAAAAAATTTTGAACTATTAAATTAAGAGATTAAAATAAGTAACAAACCGTGTTTTAAATAAGTAACTTTTTAACATAAAAGTTAATCTTCTTGGAAACTTTTCCGTAACATCTTATTGTAGTCCTTTATTTGTAATAAGAATTAGATTTTAACACTATAACGGTTTATAGGATGTAAATCCCCTAGAAATCCCCTAATCTATGATTTCTGTTCTTAACTTTTTTTTATTTCCCTATCTTAGTAGTATTTTCAAAAATAATAAAGTAACCAGAAAATCAGATTTCTCTTTTTAAATTAATTGACTATTTGAATGAAATAAAGTTTAATTCCCTCATTCAATCTATTATTTAGTATTGCAATTTGTATTTCTGTTATTTAGTATTTGGTATAACTGATTAGTTTATTTATATTATATACAAAATCATCCAGCTTTCTGGCACAGAGGTAGCGCGTCTTCCTCGTGTTCTGGGAATCCCGGTTTGGGCATGGTTGTTCTTCTGAGTGATATCTGTGAGATGTGTAAATGTGTCTCCCTCCTGTTAAAAGTGGCTGTGCAAGCGAATGTGGTGAGTGTGTAGCTAAGACATAAAATTGGCCCTCGTTGGTGCTAATTCAAAAACAAGAGACGCTCCTTTCGGCTTAAATCTGCTGCTGTATCAGCAGGGGGCTTGTCCATGGCAAGTTACATAAGTAACAACAACATACACAAAATCAAAGGAAAAATAAATTAGATTTGGGGTTTTTGTTGAAGCATTTTAGAAAATAAAAATATTTGTCGCGATACTTTTAAAACAGATACTGCCCTTTGTTTGTTTGTTATTTCTTTCTTTCCAATCAAGAATAGTCACTTGTATTACTTAATTCTTCGATTTATCTTAAGAAATGAATACTTATATAAAAAAAATTCTAATACGAAAAAAACTAAACACCATGGTTACTATTTTACAGTTCTGGACTTGCTCTCTAGACCATTAATAAATAGTTCGTCAGAGAAAACTCACACTCAGAATTATAATAAATCATTTTCCTCATTTTTTAAACTTTATCTTAGCTTAGATTTTAATCCCGTTTTTGAAGCAATCCAAAGGTCTATTTGAAGGAGGGCATCGCTATTTAAATCAGAAGTATACAGTGAGAAAGACATTGGATCATGTAGCTCAATCTTATTATTCGCCAATGGGAATAGCTTAAATTACTCTAGATATGTATTTTTGCGGAATCTGGTTTTGATCTTAAATCCCCTGTATTGCATCTATGACTCTACAACCATCGAATACGGTTAATAAAGGAATTAAAAAGAGAAATGTGCTTAATAATATCTTATATGAAGATATTTGATCAAAGATGACAGATTAAATTCACATCACAGAATAAAACTCAGCAAAACTCAAAAAAGAAGGGGAGGGGGAGATAATATTCTCTATATTTGCACTGAAATTGATAATTTATTGTTTAATCTTTGGATGTTCAAGAGGTCAATTGCTCTTAAATATTTTTATATGAAGATCTTTGGACTACAGCAGTAGATTTAGTATAAACAAATTCTCATACAAACTATCTCAGAATGAAACGAGACTAATATATAGCTCGTACCCTAACACCTACGACAGCAAAATTGAGAATTTACAAATCATTATTATTTTTACCAGTTTTAGCTACAATTTCCTTAAATTTACTTAAATCCATTATTTTTATTGTAGGTTATTGGCACACGTCAATTCTTGGTACCTATTTCAGTTATTTAATTTCTTCTCATGAATGGTGAAGGCTTGTCTATTCAGTCTGTATCATTTCTGTTCCAAATTATAATTTTAATTTTAAATTTAAACCAAAATTAAATATTCTTCTTCTCTAGAGGTTCGACTAAGTGATAAAAGAAAATAATAAAGAGTAAGCATACGGAGAATATTTAAAACATGTAAGGGGTTTGCATATCAAATAGCTTTAGAAAACATCAAAATTAAGTAATTGTAAACAATTAGGCTGAAATTTTTGCTTCACAGGTTGGGAAGTAGGCCAATAAGGATTTTTTTCTCCACTCTCCTAACTCGAGATTAAACCAAGATAAGAAAGTGAAACCTTAGCTTAATTAACCTTCGCTGCCTTAATTTGTTTTTCTTCGCTTTTTATTTAGGTCTTCTAAAGTTTTCAATTTCACTTTCCTGTTCTTAGGATGAAACTGTCAGATTTAATACACACGTTACTTTCCTTTCATTATAATTATTCATTATAAAAGAAGAGATAATTATTTTTTCCTAAAATACACATCTTTCTAAGAGTAGATAATCTATCCTTGATTGTTGAATTTACACATCTTTCGGATATTAGATCAACTATCATTGATAGTTCAATTTAAACCTCTGTGGGGGATTAGATCAACTATTCTTGATAGTTGAATTTAAAAATCTTTCGAAGATTAGATCAACTATACTTGATAAATGAATTCAAATATCTTTCAGTAATAGATCAACTATCCTTGATAGATAAATTTAAATACCTTTCGGGGATTAGATAAACAATTTTTAATATTTGAATTAAAAACTTTCGGAGATTAGATAAACTATCCTGAATAGTTGAATTTAAACATCTTTTAAAGATTAGATCAACTATCCTTTATCTTGAAATTTAAACATCTTTTGATTAAATCAACTATTTTTGATTGGAGAATTTAAGCATATTTCGGAAATTAGATCAACCATCCTTGATAGATGAATTTAAACAACTTTCGGTGATTCGAAATAAATCATTTCCGAATCGTATTTAATTTGTATTCATTTATATTTTTTGACACTGCTTATGTAGAAGTTGGTGTGCAACCATTTTATCTGAAATCTATGAAGCAAATAAAAAAAAGAAAAATCGCAGTTTAATGATGACTTAAATAAACTTTTTTATTTGTAATTCACATTTCATTGTTATCCTACAGGAATTTCAAATTGCATATGGGACTAAGTTCACCATTTCCCATATCATTTCTGAATGATTCTATCTCATTCCAAGACTAAACACCATCATTCCCAGCTTCCCATACCCCCATAACTGATGCTTTATTTTAATCTCTTCAAATGGCGGGTCATTTTCTAAATGGAAGGTAATGGTACAGCGGTAATTGCTGCCTTAGTAAATGATTAAAATAAATTGTGTGGTTTAGTGAGAAAAGTTCCATTCAACAACTTATTGGGAAATATTAAACATGAGGTGGAATAAATAATTTCAATTTTTACAAACCGAATAGAATTATGCACAAAATATGATTCCAATTAAAAAATTATCTTAATCCGCTTTTGATAAAAATTGCCTTATTTCTTTAATTTCAGATATTGAAATCCTTTTTCAATTAGTTACTAAAGTTTTAAAGGTTTCTTTAAAAGTATAGTAGAAACGAACATTGTGTTTCAAACATTCATGTTTTACTTTACACTAACATTAAAATCCGAAAATTTTCAAGATTTTTTTTAAATGTAAAGTCACAAAGAAAATATGCAATTGTATTTGTCATCAATTATATGAAAATATTGTTTCCTACATGTTATTCAAATGATTTATTGTATCCTTTATTTATAAATTTATTGTTTACAAATATTCATCACTGATAGCTTAAATATTCGAAATTAAATAGTTTTAAATTTTGCAAATTAATTTTTTAGAATATTTATGTGAATTCCCTAATACACGTGTAGCAGACAACTTTAGAGAGAGTTAAATACATAGAAATAAATTAAATATTATTTATACAATTTTGAAAATTATTTATACGATTATTATACGATTTAAAATTATTATTTATACGATTATTATACGATTTAAAATTATTATTTATACGATTTTTATACGATTAAAAATTATTATTTATACGATTATTATACGATTGAAAATTATTATTTATACGATTGAAAATTATGGTTCAAAGTTTAAATATCCAGAATTTTTAAAGTTTATTATTCATTAAAATGATTCAAATCTAGAACTTATTGAAAATGTTTTTTAAAGTTTTTTTATAAGCAAAATAATAATTTTGCTAGTGAATTATTTTCATTTAGTTTTTTTTTTTAAGTTTTAAAATTTTAGGGTAGGAAATATAATAATACTTCATGATTATAAATACCTTATACTGCATCTTGACATTTTCTTGAAGTTTTTCTTGGTTTGTAAACTTTCTTGTTCTATTGGAATTTCTAAAATTGCATTTCAATGCTTTAATCAAATAAATTTAAAAGTTGTAATTTATTATAAATTTAAAAATGTTTTTATGTATTAAGTAACTTAAATAAAATATAATTGTCATAAAATTGAAATATTTCTATGCTTCCTCTTATTAAATTATTTGAATATATAAAATTAGTACATATTAAATTTTAGAATACATTAATCTATAAAATATTTCAATTAATTAAAATTAAAGAAACATAAAGACAAGGAGCTTTGGCACGAACTATTTTGAGAAACTTCGATATTTTTTTCGATATTTCGATATTTTCGATATTTCTTTCCAAATAAATACAGCTGCAGAAAAATATACATAATACACTTTTGCACTGAACTAATTCATTTTAGAGAGAATATATGTTATAAAATCTTCTTTCATTTTTAAGTATTAATCTTATTTTAATTCAGTATATATTCAATATTAATTAATTCTTGATTATCCTTTTCTCTAAATAATTTTTTCGTTATTAAAATTAGTTTAAATTCATTGTTAATAATAAAGAAAACCTTTTCACACAAAAAAAAAAAAGATTAAATTTACTTGTAAACATTTTAAGGCAAATAAATGAAAATATGCTTTTGAAAAAAAAAACGATTTTGATCTAAATAACCTTAAACGTAAGAAACTGCATTCGATTTCATATTTCGTTTATTTGACATTTTTTTTGGAAGATTTCTTTGTCTCGATAAGTTCTGAAACACAACCCAACTTTGAATAAGGAAGAGAAGAAGAAAAAACTCAAAGAATTTTAAAACCCAAACTATTCAAACATTCAAAATAATGCAACTTTCGGGACACATCTGTGCTTCTTACCAAATGTTCAATTTAAATATTTCTTTGAAATGATACTTTTTTTGGAAAAAAAAATACTTTTGCGTCGAGAGGAAAAAAAAGATATGAGGGAAAACTTTCAAAAAGAGTTTTTCGGGAGTCACATTTCATATCAATAAAATACGGAGCTATATTTGGGATATTTATATATAGCTATATTTGCCCCTGTTGAGTTTTTGGCTATGCATCTTCCTATTAAAAATTTTCTATCCTTTGTTTAAAAAGCTGCACCCGTGGGACTGTTTTATGGATCATTTGCACGTGGGGGGATTTTTACAAATCATTGCACGTGGTTGCATCATTTGCACGTGGCAATTTTTACAAAGATAATAAAATTACGCACAAAATATAATCATAAAAAATCATATCATAGAAGATGTGATTCTTTTTGATTGGTTCTCAAAGTATAAACTCCTTGTGTGCCAACAGGTATACCACAAGGCTTACAGATGCGAATCATTTCCCAATTAGCAGCAGGATGAAATTCGAAAATAAAGACATAGGCACAAATGCAAAGAAAAAAGGGGAAAAAGCAAATACACAAAAACTTCTCACAAACTAGCAGAAAAACATAGTAGATGTTATAATACAGTTGAAGAAGTATAATAAAATAAAATAGAACATTCAAAACACAAATACAAAAGAATATATCCAAATATTTCTAGGCAAACACGCTGAAATAAAGTTTAAATAACACGGGGGTAAATACTATTAATATATTTACATAGGATATATGATTGGGTTACTTAAAGAATTATATTTTATGTTGTTGTAGTCAATTAATAAATTGCTGTTATAGAATCGGAATTGGATAATTTTTTGGTATTATCAATCATATATAGTACAAATATTCTTGATAATGTATCATCATAAAAAGAAAAAAAAAAGATTCTCCGAATATGGACAAGACTGACTGTATTATGAAGCTTTAAATTCCTACATTTTAAGCCAATCAATGGCTGTCTCTAAAAGCCTCGCTAACTAATTTCCAGATCGTGAAATAGACAAACATAATCAGAGTCTAAAATTGTGTGAAATATGATATTTTAAGAGCTTCATTGCTTTATCAGTTTTAATCACAGATGAGTGTAATTTGCTTTAAATTTTAGTTTATTAGAATTTTTTTCTAGATTTTATATTTAGGATCAAATAATTGTTCGGAAAATATAAAATTTGTTATTTGCTTTGAGGAATAACTTATTGGTTTAAACAACGCAAATCATATTTCAATCTTCTAAGTTTAGAAATCAGGTATCGGAACAAAATTCGATTGGATATCCAATACAAACATCTAGAAAGATTTGTTTCATTATTTTTTTCCGAAATAATTATTTTTATTTCCGTTATATGAATTAAGATTGAATTAGAAAATCAATTAAGGCAATTTTAATTCTAACAATAAGATATTTTTTTATTTAAATTAATTGAAGATTTAATAGTTCTAATTCAAAGTTCTGTCTTATATTTGGAAATGTGCATCAAGTGAGAACTAACAACTAAGAGGATTATGGCATCTGCTGATGGATAAAAATATGCAGATAGCCTAAATAACACTTCAGGCAGAGATTTTGTTCTACATATGGGTCTGAGCTTATCATACTAAAAACAGGCGAGAGAAATAGTGCCTTTCTTTCAGACAGCTCATTTTCACCATTTTGTTTCTATAGAGCACACTAGGCTACTAAATAATATAAACAAAAAACACATGACCAGATGATATAATACATAATCATTTTCCTTCCAGGTCTTTGATGCCTTAATCTAATAAGACTGATAAGTTAAAATACTGATTGTCTAACTTTAAATGAATAAATTGATGTGGAAAAGTGAATTGAAAGGAAAAGAAGATAAAACAATATAAAAATTAATGTATGAATAAAATATTTCTATACAAAACGGAAACTCTTTTTCAGAAGTAGACGTATTTATGCAAGAAATGAAACCAAAGTTCCTGTACCAGCGGAGAAAGATATATAAAGACGAATTTAGCAAAAAAATCTAATTTCCTAAAAAATTAAAGTTACGATTCCTTGCTTCACGTTATGTTTTTTTTTTCTTTACTAACGATTTATGGTTTATTCCTACAGCTTTTACATTTAGGGTTTTCGATATCCATTTCGTATGTGTATTATATATTTTCTCCATTTTTCATCGTATATTTTATGAATTATTCTTTTTCCACTTCGGTTTCTGACTTTAAATTCGTTTTCTTTATGTATAAGGGTTTTTTTCCCTTTGATTTTAAGTTTTATTTATAAGTAATTAAATGAGGGATAAATTGCACAAAAGGCAATTAAGTTATATCTTTCTGAATTCTCTTAAGATATTAAAGGTACTCTTTAGAATGTGATAAAAACTGATATTAAAATTTAGGATTGATTCCTTTGTTTAAAAAAGTACTTGAAGTTTCTAAATTTGGATAGTATTACTATTATTTATTTCTTATTTTTGACCTTGAAGGTACATTCCTGAACATTTTAGTTCTAGGTATTTTCACGTATGCGTTCAAGAATCATATAAAAAACAATAATCAAGGTTACAGTGATAAAATTTTTGCATTTTTCAAATGACAACACCAACTTTCTTCATTGGAATGCTTTCATCATCGCCGAAAAGCATATATATCATTGGAACGGCATATTTAGTACAAAATTTACCAGCACAAGGTAGACTAAGAAGTAAAAAGAAAATAACCCATAATATCAGAGTTGTAATAGAAAACACAATTTATTAGGTTTCACAAATTTTCTACTTGATCTACATCATCACCGATGACAATTTGCTTGCGGCAGATGGTGCCTAGAACCAAAGCACATGTCTTGCTGAGAGGAACTTATTGAACTTCACGTTTCTGGTAGGCACACTTCAGTTGTTTTCTCTGATTCTACTATTTTTAAAAGTCAGCTTTAAAATAAAATGATAAATTGTTGTACAATGGAATGTTAAATTGTTGTTTTTATTCATATTGAATTACTATAAATTTCTAACGTAAAAATATCTGAAATTTAATTTTGGAACATAGAAATTAGCCTTTCTTTTTAATAATTAAATTGATAACAATAACATATAGGGTTAGAAGATATTTGTTTTATTCAGAAGGAATATCTTGTTTAGTTTTACGTTTTCCAATTTTAACAGATACATTAAACTATTCATAATATTTGAAGTTTCAGATTTAACCTTTTCTGCAGCCATTTATTTCTATTAATTATCTTAATGCAAGATCTTTAATAATTTTTTTATGAAACCGTATCTCGGCCTAGCCACTTTTAACGATTTATTTTCTTGTGAAAATATAAACAATTTATGATGAATTCCCAAGAGAGATATACAAAAAGTTAAAAAAAAAGATAATTAACTTCTCCATATTTATTATTTTTATTTTAACGCATTTTCATTGAACTGAATATGGATAACCAGCAGTTATTGGACACTGTAACTGATTAAATTTTGCAATTTTCAGTTTCAAAATTTAATTATACGTATTCCTTATTTTATCCATTAAACTCCTTCAATGCAAAACTAATTAACTCTAATGCAATTACCAGAAATTAGTTAGAACAACTACATTCATTCAATTCTTTTTTTATTCAACTCATTTCTTTAATGTGTAGTCAATAAGCTTAAAGAAAATGACTTGATTAATTAATTTACTTAGCCTCTTGCAATAAATAAGTAATTAATTTAAAGTTTTAAGAACTCTCAAATAAGTTACATTTATAAACAAACAAAAAATAAATTCAACAGAAATCAAGTCATGAATAATTTTTAAAATTGTATCTGAGGTTTTCATGAGTAATACCACAAGTTTTTCAAAGAATCTTATTAGTATGTTAGTGATTTATTTCCGTTCCAATTTTGTTGAATAAATTAAACCGGTAAAGAATCCTGATTCAAATCACTTCAAATGTCGGAATGATTAGAATCGTTTCATGAAAAATAAAAAATAAAAGCAGCGACATTTCAAAGAATAGAAAACAGTAAAAAAGGGAGCTCATTAATTGAATTCAATGCGGTAAATTCCAGCTCGGTTTTTTTTTTTTTTTTTTGCGTGAGGAGGGAAGATTAATTAGTAATAATATTCGTATTTACGATGAGCTTTTACAGCCTTTTATTTAAATTGACTTATTCTTTTCGGAAATTTTATGATCCAAATTTAGCTTAAAATAGAATTCTATCATTTCATATATCAAACAATTTGCTATATTTATTTTAATTACAATTTACTATCTGACATATAAGCATACCTAGCATAAAGCGTACGATCAATGAAATCTTTCAGGTTTTAATTATCATTTTATTCATATTCTAACGTTCTAGTAAAATTATTTTGTGCCTTTGTGTGAGTTTATTTGCACTAAATTACTTATTAGCTGATTAATTTTTTACCATTTTCCTTTCAATTGAAAAATTTCATCGCATAGTTAATCTATTACAGAATTTAATAAAAGTTAGATTAAAGAATTAGGAATATAGTAAAGACTAACAATATGAATACAATAAAATCAAAAACAATTTTAGAAATATGTTTTTATTTATGCACGGAAAAATATAAAATGCTTGTTGTTGATTTTTTTTTTTTGAAATTATGAAATGAAATCAAAATGGAAAAGGTTTCAGGGGACAGGTATATGCTATAAGGAAATTAAAATCCTAGTGAATAGTATTATATTTCTATTTAATTTAAACTATCTACTGAATAATGGCACAAAGGAATATATATTTAGCATTGGTGAAATTAATAAACTGAAAAACAATCCGATGTTATATTTTTTTAAACATATATTCATTTGCATTTCTTTATCTTTTTCCTACTTTTTTTTAAAAAAAGATAGAAGTAGAAATAGAAATATTCTTTTATTTATGCCCGGAAAAATATAAAATGCTTGTTTTTTATTTTTTTGAAATTATGAAATGAAATCAAAATGGGAATGGTTTTAGGTGATAGTAACAATTCTATAAGAACATTAAAATCCTAGTAAATAGTATTGTATTTCTATTTAAGTGAAACTATCTATTGGGCAATGGTATACAGAAATATATATTTAGCATTAGAGAAATTAATTGAATGAAATATATTTAATGAATCGGTTGAAAAAGAATCCGATGTTACTCTTAAAAAAACACATATTCATTTGCATTTCTTTATCTTTTTTCTACTTTTTTTTAAAAAGATAGAAGTAGAAATATTTTTTCTTTCGAGATATTTCCCCTCCAGTTATCATATTCTACATGCAAAAGAATATTGAATATTAAAACTGCATTAAAGTTAATCAATTAAAATATTGATTATTTAGGCTTAAAAGATAGAAGGAAAAAATAAGTTATGTAATGTAAGCATAGCTTCAAGTTTCATAGCAGAAGGTTACGAAAAAGTCAATCCCACTTATTTATTAAAATAAAATTTTAAAAAATAGCGGCAACCAGAAAATGTGTCCTTTATGACCTCAATTGTCTATCATATTATTAAGCATATATCTATTTATTTTTCAACGCAGCTAGTAAAATTGATATATTTACAAATATTCTTAATGTAAATAATGGAACAATTAAACAAAGGAAACATTTATTTAATTAAAAACAATTAAACAAAGGAAACATTTGTTTAATTAGGAACAATTAAGCAAATTTAAACGCTTGTTTAATTTAACAAATTTAAACATTTGTTTAATTAAATAAATTTAAAAATTTGCTTAATTAAATAAATTTAAACATTTGTTTAGTTAGGAACATTTAAACAAACGTTTAATTGTTCTTAAGATTATGATTGATTTCTTTGGCAACTATTTGAACAAAACAATTATGTTATAGAAAAAATAAATGTTGTAAAGAATACAAGAATTTTGTTAGTATCGCCATTAGGGGATCATATCTGCAATCTTTAAAAAAATTGCATGCCTTAGACGGGAAGTTATGTAATTTGAATAGCTGCAGGAATTACCTTTTTTCAAAGTGATAATCAAGAAATGACTCCATCTGCAATCTGAGTGCGATTATGCTATTGTCGCAACTTAATAATGATTCGCTTTTTGTATGCGTGTTTTTTTTATTTCTACGAATGCTATATTTTGTATTATTCAGTTGTGTTTGCTACTTGTGTTTCTTGCTTTTGATGGTTAAAAAAACTTTATTATATTTTATTAAGCCTGCTGTACTTTTCACCCCGTATAACTGGCAAGCGATTTCAACAACACAATCCATGCCTTTACTACAGGGTCATACTTTAGATAGAATATCCTTCTTCTTTTCTAAGAAATGTAATTTGGAAGAGAGATGTCACTTCTATCAAGATAGAGACATTACTCTTCAAAAAGATCCTTTTTGAAAAGGAAAAATGTCCTTCTTCGTTGTTGTGACTTATCTCACTTTAGAAGCCCATTGTTGTTTACTCGGCTTATACCGCTGACAGATAACTGTCAGCGATTTAAGCCGAGTGAGCGTCTCTTTTTTTAGTAGCTCCATCTAGGACCAAGAGTACGACTTAGCTACTTCATGCGTCATATCCGCTTGTAAAACCCATTTTTACATGAGGGGGGAATACACATTCACACTTCTCACAGATAGAACAGAGAAAAATAACCAGAATCAAGACGCCTAAATCATTGGGAAGACCGCTACCTCTAAGCCATGGCGTTGATTCATTCTTCATTCAAGATGCTCATTCTCAGATATAATATTCTATAAATTCGTGATTAAAAAATTTTAGAAACTCGTTTAATAGTATAATTTTTCCTAATAATCTGCTACAAGTCTATAGATTTATTCAATTACTTTCGATTTTTATTGTATTTGAACAGAAAGATAAATTGTCTTTTCCAATGTATAGTCTGTAATTCTTTGTCAACAATTATTTGGAAATGAATCCCTGGCATTTGTTAATGGTAGCCAAAAATTAAATTAATTAATTAAATGGTAACCAAATTAGTGCTTTAGGCTCTGCTTAGCTCAACGTATAGGAACAAAATTTTGCGCAGTACTAATACAAAAAACGAAATAGAATATATTTACACAGTACAAATACAGAAACAAACAAACAAACAAACAAACAAAACGATTTTTTTAACACAAAATTTTTTAACAAGATTTTTTTAACACTTGTGGTCACAAAATACCTCACCAAATTTGGTATGTATAAGTCATTGAATCGTAGTGTTTACATGTATCTAAATTAACAAACCGACAGATAGTTAACTCATTGTTGGATTTGGCTCCAAATTTGGCACATATCTAAGCTATGGATGTTAAATCTCTGTACCTAAATTGATCTATCTAAATTCTTCGTTTCTAATGACCGTGTTAACTATTATTGAAACAAATGGACAGATGTTCTTTCTTAAAGAGATTTTACTTCATATTTAACAAAGCTTTAAACCTAATCAAAGACGTACACAAAATATACACACAAAAATTATACAGAAAATACATCACTAATTGCAACAAATTTCCATAATCCAAAGTAGTTAGTGATTATGGATTTAAAAAATAGCAATTCATTGATACAGATATTTTGTTTGTGTCCATTGCTTTTTGAAATATTTTTATCAACTGTGTTTTTTTTAGAAATCTCACGCCACATAAACGAAATAAATAGCTTATTATTTGTCCCTTCTTTGTACTTGTTCACTCACAAAAAAAGAAAGACGACAATCTCGCTTGTAAATAAAAAACGATCTCCTTGAGCTCAAAGACGATGGGACTGGAAGTGAAGTGAAAAATATTCATCATCAGACTTCGGTTGAGTAAAAAAAAAAACTTTAAGACAAAAACAAAGAAGCGCTCTCCAGTTTCCTGATCGATAGCCCCCTTTCATCGAAGGGGCGAAAAGTGACAAGGTGTCCCTTCCATTTCCGATCACGTGACACGTGCAATTCCTATCGTCTTTCTTCAGAGAAGGCCTGTTACCGAACTATTAGGATCTGAATGGTGACAAGCTCTCTACTTTTCCGCAATCAATCTACATTTGGGGAAGTGTTTTTTTACCAAAGGAAGTGCTGTAAGAGTTTTTATTTTCAGATGAATATGTCCGTGACAAATTTCCTCTGCTAATGAACCAAGTTTTACTTTGAAATACTAAACCAGTCTTTCTCGGTTGAAGTAGGAATTAGTTTTAAACATTTGGACTTGGGGCTTATTGGGCTTTCTTCTGAAAGGAAGCTTCAACAATGTTTAAAGAACTGCTGAATTGTTTTATTTTTCAACAATTCTGACAATGAATCTAGATTGTAGAATATTGAACTGGGAATTAATGCAATATATAATGTAAGTTAAATTATTAAAACTGTAAATTGTGTTGGTATATTTGATAACAGTGCGGTTAATTCTATACAAGCCAGATAACTTCATTCGAGCTGAAGGGTCCCTTTTGCTTGATCGGTATGTCACCCGGCTAATAACCATAAGATTGAGAGTTCGAACCTAGTGCTATCCGCCATAATCACCGACAACAAGAACCATGAATCTGTATTGCAAAATATTGAATTAAGCATGAATACAATATATAATGGTATGTTATTAGTGGTTCTTTCCATGGACAAGCTTTACCGAAGCATCAGTGAGTTTTAAGCCGAAAGGAGTGTCTCTTGTGTTTGAAGCAGCGCCAACTAGGGTCAAGAGTACGACTTAGCTACTTACTCATCACAGTCGCTTGAACAGCCCCTTTCTACAGAGGAACAAATTCATTCACCTTACAGATAGAACACAGAAAAATAACCATGCCCGAGACACTTGAGCTAGCATCCCATCTCCAAACTCCCTTACCATCCTCCCAGGGTTAAGTTCTTAGGATATTTTTTTATTATTGGTTTTTCATTAACAATTAACATTAAGCAATTTATCTTTAGCTTTACTTTATCAGAATATCAAAAATTTCTTTTGCGCCATTAAACTCTAATGCAATCAGTGGAATCAACCAACCCAAGTTGTTCAGATATTAAAAATTTTTCATCAGTAATCTCACATTTCCTATTTGTACTAGTTCGTAATTTGAAATATGGTGAATGAATTTGTTATACATATATAAATATGAATATACATATATACATATATATATATATATATATATATATATACATA
>JAOUZG010019159.1:26869950-26901798 GCA_026289955.1 Argiope argentata | reverse complement strand
TTTTAAAATTCAGTCATTTAGCCATTCAGTGTTTTAAAATTCAATTCAGTCCTTTAGTCATTCAGTTTTTTTAAAATTCAGTCATTTAGCCATTCAGTGTTTTAAAATTCAATTCAGTCCTTTAGTCATTCAGTTTTTTAAAATTCAGTCATTTAGCCATTCAGTATTCTAAAATTTGATCCTTTAGTCATTAAGTATTTTTAAATCCAATTCAGTCATTTAATCATTCAGTATTTTAAAATTCAATTCCTTCATTTAGTCATTCAGTATTTAAAAATTCAATCATTTTAAATCTCGAGACTAAATTTAATTAAAATGTGGATTTTAAAAATAGTATTTTTATAACATATAAAACAAGTATTTTTATATAAAAACAAGTATTTTTTTCAGAAACTTTTTGATAAGATATTTTGGATATCTTTGTAAATCCTTTATAGAATCTTTTCCTACTCTTATAATGCACAATAATTGGTCAATATCAATTCGATGTTCTAATAAATTTTACATATGACAGCATGATAAAATAAACAATTCATTGCGCTTTCAGTGTTAGATGATATGTGCTTTTATATTTGAATAGTGATAGTGATGTTACTTAAATTGATTCCATCTGAAATGGTTCAAAAGATTTTTAAAAGAACAGGAGAGAACGTTCACCTGTGACATTCTATGAGCAAGAAACTGCTCCAATCTTTTATTTTTTAAAGATACATTTCTGTAACATAATTCAAAAAATATTTTGAAAGAATTATTAGTAAACAAATTAATATTTGTACAGGTAAATTGAAATAGATTTTAAAAAATCTAGATTGTTTTTCTAAAATAATTCAGTAAATTAATACACTGTTACGGATGACCATAGATGATCGTTGAAAGAAATCGAATACACTCTATAACAGTTCGTAATGCTTTGTTCCATAAGAAATCACAGAACATAGATATTTAAAAAAAATGGCCGAGACATCCCCGATGAGCACCACTCGTGGAGACTCACAACTACCAATAATCAAAACACAGCAATAGTTTTCATATTGAAGTTACAAGTCTTGGTTTCTGATTAACATTCTAAAAAAAGAAATAATCGTTTGAATCGTTTAGAAGGAATTTTATTTCTAAAATAGATAACGTCATAATTCTTGTATTTTCTAAAACCTACAATTTTACCAAGTTTACCACAAAGATCTGTGCCATTCACCTATAAACCTTTCAGTTTCCGTTAAGAATAACTACAAATCCTGCTTCTTATCTGGAAACTAGCTATGAAGAGAAGCAATATTACAGATAGGTAACTTTATACCTAAATTTCATAATATTATCTATAGATTAAAATAATGTGTGAAAAAACATCATTCCATTCCATAAAGTTCTACTCAATTATAATTGCAGAATTAAGCATCTACGAAGAAATCGAGAGCGACAACTATTACAAAATCAAGTTTAGAATAGACAAAATATTTTCTAGGGCGCTTTTTGGTCACCAGTACGACCAATAAATACAAAAAAAAAGATTTTTTATTAGTCTTATATGCCACTCATTTCAAAAGAATTTATCGATAATCACACAGATACTTTAAATATAATTACTCTAATTAAAAATTTGATCATCCCGTGTAATTAAACTTCGTGGTTTGTTATTTACTGATTTTATGCAGTCAATAACAATAGGTTTATATACAGAAGTATCACGTTCATAATGGATACTATCTTAATAGATCAAAAATCATAAAACTATTCAGTTTTTCATCAAAAAAGAAACATATTTCCCAATACATTCACTTTTTTAGTGTAACAATAAAAACGAGTTACAAAGGTAAAGCTATATTAACACTCTACATGGTTGGTTCAGTTATAAGCCTTATCAGAAGTTTTTTTTAAACATTAATGTAGTATGATAATTATATACATATACTCGATTCCTTAAAATTCTATTTTATAAACTTTAGATTATTGAACTTCTAAAAAGTTTAAATATTACTGAAATAATTTTACTAACAATAAAAGTATGTAGGAAAGGAGGCAATCAACTAATTAGTTACACCTCTGAAATCATAATTGTATAGTAAAGACGCCAATTAATTTGTTTTTAGTAATTTCGGCTTGTTTTGATTATTGATTATTTTCTGAAATTATTTATAGAGTTTTCAGTTTCAATGCTTTAATAATTCATAAAGGAGTTTCAAGGAAAAATCTATTAATCCAAATTGAAAAAGAATAATTTAGAAATTGCTATCTCGTTACCGAAGAAACTTTCTATTGAATTTAAACTAATTTCATATTCTTGACCGTAAGTTATCGATTCCAAAGGGAAAAAACATTGTATATTGCACCAGAATTCTAAAAGTATATATTGATTGTTACAAATAGGTAATTCTAAAAAGTGATTAATGCTTCAATATATACTGAGTAAGGAAAAATTGCTCTGTGAACTAAAATTATATGGTTATAATAGCATCGTAATACACAGATTCTTCACTATAACATTTTTTGAAGTTATTATGAAACATATTTAAGATATTTTAAACTTAAAATGTATTTAATATTTTTTGAAAAATATATTCACTAAGTGGCAATCTACTACCTACAAAATAGCGAAGTACTACATTTAGTAGATCAAACCGTTGAATGGTATGCCCTAACAGATTGTCCTGAACGATTGTTGCACTATACATACAGTGCCAGATACTCTTCTTGATAGACAATGTGCCGTTCTATGATTTTAGAGCGTTAAAAAAGAACAAAATCCAGAGTGATGAAACTGCCAAAATATTTTTAATTTCACGCATACGTAGTTTAGAGAAAGTATATTAATCGTTTGAAGTCGAAGATGACAAGTCGAAATTATGACCTATCTGCACGCTTTATATCTAGATGCGTTCAAAATCATATTTGTAGAAATTGTTTGTGTCAAAGATAAATCAAGAATATTTTAATCTACACAGTAGAAATTTGGCATACAGCGTTTATACCAAATATTTATACTTTAATCGAATTTTGAGAAAAATCCATTCAAAGGAAGCCTGTCTACACGGTTGTTCGAATATAATTGAACACGATAAATACAAATCTATAAGAGCTACATAGATACAATTCGATGCACAGAACTAGCATCTGTATTCCAGGTGCATTTCAAATTTTGAGTCAAATCCAATAAGGGATTGATTTTATGTTGGCCTATAGCTTCAGAAATATGTAAACAAGGTAATTCAAAAACGCGATGACTTCAATTTATCAAATTTGTTATAGGATTTTGAAACTGTAATTACAGTTCTGTGTCAAATTTTTATTTCAATCGGTTCTTAAAATCGTGCTTAAGACACGAATTCGAATTTTAGATAGAATTAACAACAAATCAAAAATTAATCGCCAAATAAGTCGCCAAGGATAACACGCATACTGAGTTCACGCCAAAGTTGAATATTTCGTAACTCTTCTGCGCCAATTTCTTGCAAACGATTTCTGGGATAAATATCTATTAGAGAAAATGTGAAAAAGTTTTTTGGGAAATACTTTAGCTGGTTCTATTTATATACCGAGTTGATTTCTTCCGAGGACGAATCAAAATGCGAAAAGGTAAGCTAATTCTTTATTGAAACAATTATAATACATCAAAATAAACGAGCGATTTTATAAATGATTGAATACGTTTAAATAGTAAACAAGTAGAATTACATTGAACTAGAATGCAGCAATAATATGGAATTTAAATTGAATGAATACTAGATGTTTACTTCTTATGCTTATAGTTTTATATATAAAATTAAACCTTCCTTTCAATTCAGAAATATTTGCAACTAGATGCATTTTAATTTGGATCTGTTATATATTAGCAGATACTTTTAAAATTCTACAAATGAAAAGGTAATAACTGCTATAATCAGTGATGTTACAAGCAATTTAACAAATAATAAATTTAATTAGATGCATGGAGAATGAAACTATCCTTTTATGGATTTGTATTCCCCCATAGCAATCTGTTTCTTGCTTATTATGCAAAAACTGAAACAATTTTATTACAAACAAGTTACTGAAGGTGTAATGACTTAATTTGGAATAATTCATATAATATTTTATCTATGTATTTTATGAAATCTCGAAAGTAAATTTGTGAAGTTAGTTTCTAATTATTTATCACTAGTAAATAAAATAGTATTAAATTTCTCAAAGAAGAATTTATTTTCATTACTATCAGATTTACAGATCAAAGACTAATTTATTTATAATGCTCTTTTTTATAAATACTGAGGATAATTTAGAAATTTTTAGAGTTTCAGAAAAAGTAGACAAATTTTTTGCTGAAGCAATTAATCATAATTCATCAAAATAATAGGGAAATTCAAAAAAATCTGTGAATTATATGCCTAAATAATAAATAAGTAGAATTACGTGAACTACAATATAGCAGCAACATGGAATTGAGTGAGAATGAATACTAGATATTTATTTCGTATGCTTATAACTTTGCATATAAATAAACATTCCTATATATGAATATTTACGACTAGATGCATTCGTGCATTTTCTTTTGAACGTGTTACATGTAAGGAGGTATTTTTAACCCTTGGAATTCCGCTGATGCTTCTGATTCACCAATCAAGATTGTGCATCTTTTTAACGTTTTATTTATTTTTTAAATTGTTAAAAACGCCTACATAATGGTTAAGAGATGTAGATTAATTTTTCAAAGAAATTTTACTTGAAAGAATTATCAATATTTATTTTTCATAGCAGTAAACAAATCTTGGTATTAGGGGAATAATTTTGCACCAAATTATTTTTCTGAGTGCAAAGAGTTGAAAATCTACAACTATAGAGGTAAGTTAAATAACTCATGTTACAAATAATTTTAATTAGATGCATGTAATACGAAATTGTCTTTTTGTGGATTTGTAAACTGAGGCTGACTTATTTGCTTAATATGGGAAAATTGAAACATTTTTTATTTCATTGTAAACAAGTTATTGAAAGTGCAATAACTTATTTTTGAATAGTTTATATTATTTTTTATCAGTGTATTTTATGAAATAATTATTGTCAGTGTATCTAATGAATCTGTATATTTTATGAGTAATTACAAATATTTGTGAAATTGGTTCCTAATTGTTTATCATTAATTTATAACATAGTATTAAAATTCTCGATGATTTTTTATTTTGTTACTATTAAATTATAATTTCTCAAATATTGTAATTCATCCATAATGCTCGTTTCTAGAATCACTGAAGATAATTTAAGTTATAATATTAGACGTTTAGAAGATAATTTAGAAAGCCCGAAATCCCTAAACTGACCAGTTGTCAATTCATGGATTTGTATTCTGCATAGTAAACTGTATCTATGTGTTACTATGTGCCAAAAAGTGAAACAATTTTCGGTAAAAGTTACGTTTAGTGTGTCCCTTGCCGCGCCAAGGATGCCAAGTCGTCAATAAAGATGGCGGACAAAGTAAACAAACACTTCTATGGGATAGTTGCGGTTACCACTTTTCGCAATATAATTAGGATTTTTTTTTACCGATAACCTTTTTTTTCCTTCCTATGACCCGGTGAAGACATGGTTGAAGCCACCGGGCAAAACTTTTAAACTTAAAAACATCTTACGGCTTCGCTAGCCACGGGAGCGGGAAACTAGTAGCTTTGCTAGAACATAAGGACTATGTGGATAACATGAACAGTAAATAATAAATAATTGAGAAAGACAAAGACGCAAAAGGAATGGATTTAATAAAAAATTTTATTTATAGGAAATTTATTAAAAAGAGTTGAAACTCATTTACAACTCAACCATTGTAGGAAGAAGTAAACAAAACATCATGAGAGTTACTACAAGAGTGTTGCGTAGTATTGGGTTGTCATATTGGCGGCCAACTCGGGAGGCACACTAATGATCATTTTATTTTATTACAAACATGTCAAATTGCAGTTTTAATTTATAAAAGAACTTCTTATCTGTGTTTTTATGAAAATGGCTGCATTTCGGAAGCACCTATTTTGGAAAATGGCTCCTAATTGTTTATTATTAATGTATAATATTGTATTAACATTTTCCATGGTGCTATTATTTTCATTATTATTCAATCCACTGATCAAAGACAGATGTAATTTATTTATAATGTTCGTCTTTAGAATACTCAAAGATATTTCAGATACGGCGCAATCTGAAAATGGATTTTCTTTATCCCCAGAATATTACTTCATGCATTGAAATAGCAGTTTAGGTGTGATATTACTATCTGTATACCGGAAATCCAAATTCATATTTCCGAAGCGCTCTGACAAACTGCCTCCACAGAAATGACATACGGAGCTTCGGAAAAATATAACTTCAAGCAAAATCTTCTCCGTCACAATTTTTTCTTTCTTTCAAAACTGGGTGATTTATGGACGAGGGATTCCAAGCTGGGCAGCTATGAATTTTTATTCTGATATCTGAAGGTATCCGAAATGTATTGTCCTGGTTTCAAAGGCTTTGAAGAAATAAAGGTACAAAGAAACTTCCAGAAATGATTTGGGGAAGGATTATAGCTTTATTTCTTGAGCTATGAAAGTATTTCTTGACGTCCAAGATCTAGGCAAGAAATATTTCTACGGTTAATGTTCCTGGATGTTATGGTTAAAGTTATAAATATTGAGAAGCATTGCTTTACAAGAGTGTATATTATTCAATTCCTACTATTAGTTCACACTCTCTCTATATATCTTGTTCAAATTTTCAATCGTTAATAAAATACTTTCTATTCATCCAATCAAGTGCAAGTAAATTTTAAAATAACTTGTAGTGGGCGACATTTGATGTTAATACAGTTTTTTCGAATATTAATTAATTCATTTTGTATTAATTAACTAAAAATTAACTTTCTCTTCTTTATGATAGTACTTTATAGTGGTTGTAACTGTTAGGTCGGGATAGCCTGGTTGGTAGGGCGTGGGATTCGTATCCCTTGTACTGCAAGTTCGAACCAGCTCATAAAGTTCTCCATGTCGAGAATTATACCACTAAAGGTATTGAGTCAAAAGTGATCATTATTCGGGTGCTCAGGGGTCCGTACCCTCAGAAGCTGCTGCATCTCTCTTTAATTTGTAAAGCAGAACAGAGAACTAAAATTGTAATTATTTAATAAAAAGTAACTAAAGTAAAAAAAATTCTTAACTTCCTATATTTTTCTTAATATCCAAAGTAGGAGTTGATTTTAAAAAATTGTTTTTTATATTACTTTTTTTGCTGTTGTTCATTATATTTTCCCTGCTTTTTTATATTTCTGTAGATTATGGTAAAAAAATACATAAATATGAAACTGGGATGCAGATGTAATAAACATCTGTATTAATAATTTTGATGTAATGCAGATGTTTTTAATCTTTTTTCTGTCATATCTTGTGCAACCTTTTGAAAATATTTAAAATTACCATAAACGATCTTTCACGTTTTTTTTAAAATAAATTTGTTAGTTAATTTTTTGTCCTCGTTTTATTATCTAATTAGATAACACTTTCATTTATCACAAATGTGCTGTCTTACTTAATTAGATGTAAATATATAAAATATTTGAGGTCTAGTGGATTATGTGTTTGCTATCGGAGCACTTTCGAATATAATAATTTCCCTTATGAGAAGCAATAATGACTCGCTGTTTAATATGTTAGTAAAAAACAGTGAGTAATATAACTTCAGACTAAACGACTCGAATTACTTTATTACTTACTTCAGTAATTATTTTACTTTACTTTCTCCGAAGTAATACAGCTGTTTACTGTATTCTTTCTATATTATGTAGTCTTTATTGCAACAATTTTTGCATCTCCCAAAACTATCCATTCATGCAAAGAAGTTTTTTTTTATTCATCGTTTTTCTTGTGTGCAGGTTTTACTGTCTACTTAGATGACATTTTCTTTTTTGGAAAAATTGGTGTTATTTAGTTAAAAATGGATAAAATATTTGAGGTGCTTAGTGTTAAATGTTTAGTGAAATCCAGAATTTTATAAGTTTAAATTATCAGTCTATTAGAAAAGACAATTTATTATTCCCGGTTACAAGTTTTTAAGAAGCTGTTATTCGATACACTTATATCTTTACCTTAAGCCTTAGCGTTGATAATACTAAGGTTTAGGTTCGCCTAAAAGCCAAACTATTCAAAGTAAAAATAATTTTTAATTTTCTTATTCCATTTTAAATGTATTAATTCAAAACCAAAGAAAAATAAAATATAATTTTTTTTCTTGCTTAGTAATTTTTTACTTTAACAAACTTTTAAATCCTTTTAATATACTTGATTTTCTTTCATGGAAATAAGTTTATATAAATTATTTCAAATGAAGATAAATATAGTCTTATATATTATTTTGTTATTCTTAATGTATGCATAAAATGCGAATTCTTTCGTTTCTGCTTAAGAGAAGGTTTTCGAACATGCTTTTTATTTTCATTCTCAAATGAACTTTACAGAATTCACATTATTATTTTTAATGTCATTTACTTCCAGTCATTTTCTGAAACACTTTGTATATCTTCAACTAATCCATTATGTATCTTCAGAAATACGCGTATCACAAATTGGGATCATTTTTTATAATACATATAAAAATTCAAGGGAAGTGTCCGTATCTTGACTTTTTTGTACTCAAATGTAATATGTTGAGTTTTGCTGGATACTCTCGACAGCATCAAGATCATTAATGTAGTCAAAAATATGAATAAATTCTTTTCTTGTTGACGGATGTAAACCTATAATATTAGTGTCTGGACCACACACTGCATTTAATGAATTTAAATTTTTATATTTCTGAAAACAGTGTTCCTATACATACTGATAAAATGTACAAATCACTCATTGATTGAATTAGTTCAAATTTAAACATGTGGTTACATGTCTGGATATGTGTTGTCGTATGCTTAACAATGAATATGGCTCCAATAAACCCAAAAACATTAGCAAATCTGAATGTGAATGTCATACAGAAATATAAATATATATACTTTGTTCTGTTTATCAGCTATTGAGTTCATATCCCAGAGAGTAGTTCAATCTGCAAACAAAATAAACTTTCTGAAAGATTTGTCCAAAATTTAGCAAATATTAAAAATTAAAGTGACAAACTTGAATGTAAATTTTAATCTATGAAGCTTGTGCTTTCGATTTATCATGACTACAGATATATAAATAAAACTTTGAAAAGGATTTTGTTCAGTTTTAGAAAAATGTGAAAGTTCAAATTTCAAAAAATTTCAAAGACATTTTTGGGTGATTTTCGTAGTATATTATTAGTATAGCAGAATATAATAAGGATTAATCCAGGATCACTTATAATTATCGTAAGATTAATCCAGGATCACTTATGATTACCATAGGATTAATCCAGAATCACTTATGATTACCGTAGTATTAATCCAGGATCGCTTATGATTACCGTAGTATTAATCCAGGATCGCTTATGATTACTATAGATTAATCCATGATCACTTATGAAATATTCCTTCAAGAACTGAAAGTATAATAGCAGTGTTGATTTTGAAATGAAGAATCATGTTTTTGGAAATTGTTAAAAATGATAAATCATACGATAGCATAATTTATAATTTGCAAACGTTTATCATTTATGCTTGAAAAATATTTATGTGGGTCAGGGTTTCAAACTGATGAGTAAAGATGTGGTATTATCTTAAATGATATCCTCATTATTTGAAGATGAAAATCGTTACCAATCTGTAACCTTGATCAATAAAATTATTTTTCAAGTAGCTAAGTTGTAATAAATGATAAATTATATGGCTTTTGATTTATTATTTATAGGAGCGTGAATATTAGAAAAATTATTCTCTGGATTTAGATTTTAGATAGACGATTAATGATGAGTTATCGTCTTAACTGATATTCTTTTTATTTGAAAATGATGCAAATTTACGAGATCCATTTCTTATACCCTTCTAATTACTTTATCATATCTATTAATGGTCGATTTAATCAATGTCAGTAATTATATATATACTTAGCATATAATTATTTATTATCTTCAGACAATGTTCATTAACTTTTCTAATTATCGACCAAAGCCTTGACAATCCTTTATCAACTATATTAATCAAATCAGCAACTCAGTAGAATGCTAGACAAAACGCTATTAGTTATTTGGTTTCTGGAAAGCTAATATAACAACAAAATGGTTGCAATAGTATGTGTTTTCCATTAACTTCGAATATTCTTCCTGCAAAATTTCATTTTCTAGATCCGAGAAATGAGAATTCGATACTTTAGTCAGTCAGAATTCAGTCATTTATGCAGTCCTGATACACGCCTAATCTATTTGGATATATATATTCTCAGACACAGTGTGAAATTGTCGAAATGAAATAGCATATAAGATATTATTCTAGTAATCTGATCTCCAAATTTCCAAATACAATCTTGAATAGCTTCAAGGTAAGTTAATATCTACTTTAAACTAATGCATAGATTAGTCAACCGATTATTAGCCACAACACAGTCGACAGTATTGTTAAGAAGAGAATTGGACACGGAACACCGACTTAAGTGGAAACTTCTAACCTAATCACGATTCAAATCAGTCTATAGCTGATATTTCTCGTGTAATCTGAAACCAGAATATCAATTTAATAAATCAGTTAGTCAATATCTGTTCTAATATTTATTTCGATAATGTGTTGAATGCACATGACACGTTACATTGTAATGACAATTACTATTAAAAGAACTTAGCATTCTGTCTTTCCGTACTTTATCAAATTTCTAATCTAATTGTTTCTAAGTTCCACTAATATTAGTGTCGTGTCTACCGGTCTTTTATTTGATATTGATTTTTGTTAACTGTACATGATTGTTGTTAACTGTAACCTAATTACTGTTTTGTTTTGAGCGCGCGATGTATATAGTTCGTTGCGCTCGAGTCTTGTGTGTGTGTGTTCTGAAGAATAAACGTAATGGATGCAATTAAATGCCTGCTTATATTTTCATAAACTTTTCAGCTAACTTTTTAAAGGTCTTTCGAGTTTCTTAAAGCTATTATCAGTAGGCACAGTTCATAGATGCGCTGGTAGCGCAATAGCGTATTACTTTGTGATAATACAACATTTTTAACGACATAATTTGCCAGCTATTTGCTTTATTCAATTGTTATATCTGATTCTGTGTTTGTGTTAGTATCATTCTGAAATATGGGATCACTAAAATGGCATCCTGTGTCATTCATAGCATCCTGTGTCATTTATGGCATCCTGCACCAGATATGACGAAGGAAAAGGGATATAAAATATGTAAATCTTATAATTAGTGGTTTATATCTACAGAATGAACTGGCTTTATTTCATGTATAGTGAACCATTTATTAAAGTGTTTATAAATAAATGCTTTAACTTTTGATTCTTTTAATGCGAAGGCCCATATTTTAAAACTGTTCAATAGTAGTATAAACTTGCGTTACTATAAATGTATAAGTAAATTTCAAAAGATTAATTTAGATAAATAGTGAACAATTCACAACGGTAAATTATATGTTTTAAAGAGATCTTTTAGCATTTAATTAGATTTAGTAATGCAGATAATTAAATATTTAATAAAAAAGAATCAGAAAATTTTTATTTATATTTTATTAGTTTATTTCTTCATTTAATATAGATAGATAGATAATAAATAAAAGCACATAAGACATGATGATGTTAAGAAGATTAAAGGCGTTTTATTTCACAGTTTTTATTTACCAATTACTTGCATTCTTAACTCCTTAACAGGTTTATTTTATTTTCTTTGCTAACTAATAAGATGAACCTTCTATTCTGGGAGTATTTTCTTATTTTGATTCAAATGGAAATCCATCGAATACTTGACTTACCTACGTAAAAAAGTCATTTTACTATTGAATTATAATCGTTATGAACGGTTTGTTTTTTGTTTATAACTATCAAAATTCGATAAATCGATGCGCGCATAGCATACGGGCAAAGCAGTTATGTGGTTAAAACGGAATGAAAAATTAAATTTAAAACAGATTTTATTTTTTCGAAATTTTCATAATTTTTTGGTTAGTTCAAATTCTCTGCGAAAAGACCGAATATAATTATGCAGTATGAAAAGTATCGTAAAAAAATTCAAAGATAGATAATTTTATTTAATTATCAGGCTCCAGTTAATCAATTAATTGAAAGAATTCAGGTAATGCATAAATTCTTAGAAGAAAAATTTAATTCCAAATATGTTAATAGTATTAAAAACGAGTAATGAAAAATTGTGCGATAAGCGATAAAAATTTCATTCATAAAAATGTTATTTTGAATGAAAATAATGATTATAATCTCTCTGAAAAGCATGGATACAATTATATCAATTACTGCCACCTTATTCAATCACAGTTTAGGTTTCAATCCAATTTAATGGTTCAAACAATATGAGTAATTTTCATGGTTCAAACAATATGAGTAATTTTAAATATTTTTTAATTGCATGCATAAGAGAAAATTATTTTTGAAATTGTCTTGGCTATTTTTAATGATAACTGTAATGATAGTCTTTCTTCAATTATTTTCGAATAAAAATTTCTGAAATTATTGAGAATAATTAAAGCAATTAATAAATTCTTTTCTATCGTGCCTCTTTTGAGGTTTTCTTAGTTGCAATAAAAAAAACTGAAATAAAATTTCAATTTTGGAATAAAAGAAAAGCTTAAAACAATAAATAATTTTAAATCTGAAAAATATTTCGGACTGCATAAATGATTTTCTCCAATGAAATCGCATTCAGTTTGAATTTTTTTTTTCAAGGTGGAATCCTCCGAAAAACAAGCTTAGACATCGTCATTTAACCTTTAACATTCGTTCTGATACTATTGAACCTTCATCGGTCTTTATGCCAAAGGGGAATTTTCATATTATCGGTTTTTATGCCGGTATTGTGATCCAACAATGGTAAATTCATTCTTTGAAATATGAATGTATTCTTCGTACAGAAGCTATTTTAATGATTTTTAGATACTTGAGAGAAATGTTAATAATTTTCTTAGCATTGTTAAAAATGCTAACCCTACAGTACATCGTAGAGCCGTTCGGTCATATGTATTTGTTTTCATTTGATGAGCCTCTCAGACTGCCCCAAAGGGTAAATATGAGTGGAAATCCTTTTTTAAAGGGCTTTTCATTAATATTTTAGAAAAGATATACGTCAATAATGATATTAGTATTAGATTTAAAGTAAAAACTTGTTAAAATGTCAAGATTGCTATATTATAAATAATTTAGCCACAAAAAATAATATAAAAAAATTATTGCATTGTAAAAAAAATGAATAAAAAGTTACTTTTATTTTTATGGTAGAACTGTTATAATGTGAATTATTTAATTCCTAAAGTAATTCTTTGGCATATTTTAAATTTTTTTATTCCAAGTTATTTTATTATATTATAAAAACTTTTTTTTTTCAAGTTTTATGCAGCTATTCAAAATTTATATAATTTTCTTGTAAAAAAAATAAAAATTCATGCATTTGAGGCTTAATTTCTCAAAATTCAAAATGGATAACAACAGAGATAGAAAGCTTGCTAAAATGTTGCATAAAAAATAATATTTATAATCGAATTTATTATATCGATGTGTGTTTATAAAAATGCAAACAAAGATTATATAATAGACGAAATGATTAAAAAAAGTAACCGATAGAATTAATAAACAGTTTTTATTAGCAGTAGTTATTATTTTTATTAACATTCTGGCGATAAAAGAGAGAAAATTAAATAAAAAATATAATGGAATCTTCAGTCGTAAATTTTAGGTTATGAGAGAACATTATTATGTTTTAAGTAATTCTTTACCTTAATTATTTTAGGCCATTAATCAATTTAAAACGGTTTGTAACAATCATGAGACTTCTCTATCAGACTCTATCCCTCTATAATTTATGTATAATAATCTTTAAACTTGCATTCTCAATTTTTCTTGATTTCAAATAGAGATTTGGAGCTCGACCAATTTTGAGATGAAATAACACCTATGATTCCATAATTCGTCAGACTTTTAAAAACGCATCTGCTTTCAAAAAAACATACGTAATAATAAAGCAATACTGGTAAAATCAGGTAAAAATATTCTTTGCCTGTAAATTTCGGAGACATTAAAACGTTTTAACCACAAAACATCATGTTCTCAGATGATAAAAATAATAAATTAAAACTTAGTTCGAAAATTATGTGAAATTAATGACATAGAGTTGACATAGCCCATTAAGTAATTATATTTAGAATAGAAATCTTCCGATTAATATGGAAATTCATAAGTGTTGAATAAGATTTCAAATTTTGTGAATGAAAATATTTTGAGATCCTTAAATAAAGAAAGGCACCTAACTGCTAAACATTAAGAAATCTATCTTTAATTCCCGATTCCTTAAAGAAATAATTTTACTTTTCAATTTACTTATTCTTTTCTTATTATTCAATTCCTACTATTAGTTCACAATCTCCCCATATATATTTATTCCAATTTTTCAGTCATTAATAAAATGCCTTTTATTCATCCACTCAAGTTCAAATTCATTTTTAAACTTGCATGGCACTTAATGTAAATACAGTTTTTTTCAAATATTTATTCATTAATTAAATTTGATTAATTTTTAATACTTCAAATGGAGGTTTAGCAGTTTGTAATGAAAATTAAAACCAGCAGTCAATAATTTAATCGGTGTAAAATGCGAGGGTTCGAGAATTTTACACTTGAAACTGAAGAATGCGAGTCCAATTCTAGCGAAAATCAATGTTTTTTGATAAATTATTTATATTAATTATAATTATTTTATAAAAAGTTAGCAGCATAAAATTTTTCGTCTTGACCTAAATAGAAATTGAGTTATTTTTTTATATTACTTGTTTTTATTTAAGTTTCAAATTTTATAATTTAATAGAAAATATAAAAGTTGGGTAGTTTTTTTTTCATAAATAATCGCAAATTATTACATTAGTTAGTCATGAATAACGTATTGAGATCTAATGATGCTCAATATTTTTGGTTAAAAGTAATTTTTAAAGTATATAGGACTTTATAAGCCAGATATCCTTCGGATCGAAGTGCACTTTTGGACTAACGGATATGTTACTCTGCTACAAACAATAAGGTTGTGAGTTCAGACTTAGAGCTACCGCATCTGCTTCAAATTTTTATTGTGTGACTATTTTTGAAAGCTTATTTGAGAGTAAATATAACATGAATTAAAAATAAAACTTTTAAAATAAATCGGAATATTTCTACCTGGATATTTCATAAGATCCTTAGTTCTTCAGGTTTGTTCACTCAGTCAAACATTCAAAGTTTAGCTACAGTCCCAAATTTCTTCAAAATTCCTTGCAACAGCTAAGATATGAATGCATCAAACCTAAAAATAAAGCACATTTGAAATTAACAAGGTGAAATTATGATAACTGAAAATTTTCAAAAGTTACATTTCAGTTAATTATTTTTTCAATCAATTTAATATATAGAACCATTAAAATTTCTATTGCATATAAGAAACTAAAATCTCATATTTGTTCTCGATTAATAAAAATTACTTTATTGAAATTTTTATTAGAGAAAATAATACAGTTAAAATACCTGACTATCAGACTAATTCTCTTATTATATTCTTTAAAACTTATTCTTTTCAAAACCTTCTAAACTGTTCACAAAATACTTAAAGGCTGTTTAACTTAGTGTGTTGAAGGTATTGTTAAAATTATCAAAAGGGACAGAAAGAATCGCTCCATTGACTGTTGTTAATAGCCAATACTGTTAACAGGCACTTAAAGATATTATATTTTTCTTCTTCTATTTTAGAAATTCCGATAATCACCCATAAATACAAACGTTTCTTGATAATCAAGAAATGTAACTTTTCTTTGAAACTTCTAAATATAATTGGTAGATTATAAAAGGGGGTGTATTTTTTCGGATTTATGTAGACACTCTAGTAATTTTAGAATATAAAAAGTATTTAAATTATACTCCTTTACTAATTTTTTATACATGCGGGCAATTTTTGTGTTATTTCTTAGAATCTGTGCATTGCAATATCTATGGATTTAATTTATATAAATTAAATTCATAGATTAATTAAAAATGTTATGTTTACACCAAATTCGAAAAAAAGTTTTTGTAAAATATCTGTCTGTAAAAAAGGTAATTCAAAAACGCTTTGACGTAGAAGAATACAATTTGGAATACGATTTTAACACCAAATTTGCAGATATATATATCACATTTTGTGCAAACTCCAATCAGATAGAGTCTGTCTGTCCGATTGTTTGAATAAATGTTAACACAATAATTATTTTATTATGAGATAAATAATATTCATTTGACAGATTTAACATTTAGAGCAGACTTCTATCAAATTTCGTACCAAATCTAATAAGGAGTTGACTGTCTGTCGGTCTATACTTTCAGAAACATGTCAACCCGATAATCTAAAAATGTAATAAATACAATCTATAAAATTTGGTATGGGATTTTGTGACTACAACTGTAGTTCTGTTACAAATTTTTGTTTCGGTCGGTTGGAAAAGAATGCATATAAAAACAAATTTGAATTTTGCATATTTTTAACCAGATGGCAAGGATTATCGCCAAAAAAATCACCAAGTCTTTTATGATAGATTTTGTAACAATAGTAATTTCTCGCCAAAAGTTTATATTTCTTTTCTTGTTTATCAGTGCCGTCGAAAAGTTCTTAGAGATAATACATCATTAGAAAGCATGCAAGAAGGTGGAAGTGGTTCTTTTTAAATTTTATTTCACTTTTGAAAATACTTAGACATAAGAATAACCGAGTTACTTAGAGGATTAAAAAGGTGTTTTCAGTTTCAATATTTTACCAGATTAGTGGTTTTCGAAATAAGTAGATGATCTTGATTCTTTTTATGAATCATAGCTGACCAAAGAAATACTATAGAATATTATCATAAAATACAAAATGTCATTTTAAATAATTTTAATCTATTATAAAACAAAAATTCTGTACATTAATTCTATTCAATAAAATTTGCTATTTCCTTAACTACAAAAACCTGAGCGTTTGATTGAAGTTTTTTCCCACATTTTGAAAAATGAAACTTTTTTCAATCAAACAGAAATGTGTTATTCATGAAAAGTTATTTGCCCTTTTTTTTAGATTGTTTCTTCTTAATGTCTTCATAGTTTATTGCTTTATTGAAATCCTTCATATTTTCATTAATATATTATACTTGGAAATAATTTCAACTTATATTTCAATCATTATTAGTAATATTCCAAGTTAGAATTATCATTATCCGATAATTATTAAAACCAATCGAACCTTTAAATCGATGATTAGCAGAAAAACCTGCAATTAATTTGAATAAAAACCGATTAATTCTTTTGACCATAAAATATAAAAACTTAAATTAAATACAATTCGTAATGCTTGTTTTATTTGGGTTTTTTATTTAAAAATTTTAAGTATAACGATTTCAAAAGAGACCTATTTAGAGTTGTTTCGTTGAAATTATTTAAAAGTTTTCTGTAGCGCTTCAAAATATTTTATCATTACATTTTCTTTTTGAAGAAAAACGCTTAAACGAAAACGTGCGTGCATGCTATATATTAGCCGAGAAGAATGATCCCTCAAAAATAATAACTCTCACAAATTACATTTTATACATCATTCTCTTATGAACCATTGTTTTCTCAGAGAAGAAAAAAAGTAATTATATCTTAAAAACAATAATTTGAAGAATGAAATAAATGAGGCAGCAAAATAATATCAACTAAGCCTTTTCTTTCTAAGTAGTGAAATTTATTTTGTTTTTGATTTAATAAAAAACTTTTTTTAACGTTAGTTGGTGTACAATACCAAATTCTTAACAAATTTTTTTAGCTCCATGTTATGCTACAAAATAATTAAAGAAATTACCGTAAGGAGTTTGTTTCACCTTAATATTGGAGTAATTTTCTGTGAACTATTGTGTGTTATTCTTGCATAAAATATTTTTCGCCAACCTAATGGAAAATTTGCGTGAATTACTTGATGGATAAAATACAAATAGTAGATATTAATCGTCCTAAAATTTGAAATCATAAAGAATATTTGTTTCTAATTCTCTAGAAGAACTAACATAAAACATAGTAATTATATTTTTAATTTTAAAAATTACTGCAGAATTTCTACAAATATAATTTATTTTTAAAAATTAATTTTAAATCAAAAGTCAATATATATGAGTCTGTGTCTGTCAGGATGTGTATTCGAATAAAAATAATTACTTTCACTTATACTTTTATCAATTCAGTAAGATTTCGAGATAATTTGGTGGAAATAATTTTATGACTTATAAGCAAGTTTTATATTGTAAATTTGTTAGTAAATTTCATAGTAGCAAATAGAATTAATCTTAAATTATTATATGCCAGTAGTTTTGTTGAAATCCCTTACCCAATGCTGTTGCATATTTAACAATACTAAAATTATGTTTGATATCGATACGTATATGTTAAAAGCAGCTAGAAATGTGTAATTATTTGACGCAGATTTATAATTTAAAAAATTCAGATTTGATATAAAATTGTTTTCATGAAGTAAGTACCTTTTATTTTTCACTGTGTTACTATTAGATTCTATCACCATCACTTATTTATCACGGCTTATTTTTTACGTGTTTTCAACGAGCAGAATTTATTAAATCAATTTTCTAAGAATGTATTCTAATAAAAAAATTTCAATACTGAAGAATTTATTTAAAACTTTTTAAATATCATTAATAAACTGAGTATTTAATGATCATGCAGTATTTAAATAAAACAATTTCAAGAATTTAATAAACACTTTTAGGGTTTATACAAGATGGTGAAAAATGTAAATTTTTGTTTAATATTAATTTTTGTCTCCTTTCCTTTTAAAAATCGCTTGAATCTTTTTTTTTCTGCTGATTTTCTTTGAAACATTACTCATTTTTTTTTATTTTAATTATGCATATTTGAATATTTTTTACATCTTTAAACGCAATTTTCTCAAATTATAAATTTTGGTAAATTATTTTTAAAAAACATCTTAAAAATTAAAATAAAATACGTATGGTTTAAAAAAATTCTTATGATTGCTCCCTTTGATGCGCGGAAACAATGGAATAAAGAATCTAATTTATAAAAAATAATTTTTAGTGCTTTATTTATATTTTGAATATTTTTTAATTTTATTTATATGTTGAACACTAGCATTTAAAGATAGGATTTAACAATGGCTTATTTCTTACTTCAGAAAATGTGCAACATAATTTTAAAGTTATTTTCAAAATTTTGAACGTATCACTTTATAAACTTCTAAACTAGAAGGTTTATATTTGCATCATTTTTTAGCTAAAAATAGCAATTTTCCCTTTTTAAAAAGCATCTTTGGTTTCTGATATATGGAGATAATTTTCGATCTATTTTATTCAAAAATAAAGAATTTCATGCCATTTTTCAAAGTATTCATCGTAGAAAAAGTTACAGAAATGATTTCATCATTATCTATCCACATTATGTGCGCTTCATGTGAAGGCTGAAAAGGCTTGTGATCTATAAAACTATAATATATCGATGTGTGGTCGTCAGAAATGAAGAACACGAGGATATTTTACAAGAGAGGCCTTTCTCAAAGCATAATTTCAAGAAAAGATGAAAAATATTTTTTGGTTGAAAGGCTAAAAACAGAAATAACTAGAGATAGTGTACAAATATTTCCGGAAACAATAAATTAAAACTAATTCTGTTAGAAAAAAATATATAAATCACTTCTGCTTCTGACTTCTGGTTAATGAAGGATGTCTTAGTAGTATTATTTTTTTACATCGATTTTTTCAAGTACTAACATTATGCATGTAAGAAAAGAAATAGGCGATTGATTCATTCTGAAATAGAAAAAAAAGGAATTTAATATCTCTGTATGCTAAATTTAATAAAATTTGAAATTCAAGAATTTTTTCTTAATTGGTTTTATTCACTGGAACATAAAAATGTGATTGAAAATGCTGTTAAACCATTTTAAGTTTCTTAGCTTAATCTTTGATTAAATAATCAATGCCAGACAAATTAGAAAAGCAAAAGTAATAAACAAGGCTTCATTAACTAGTTCAAATAGATTAAGTAGTTCAAATAGATTAAGTAGTCCAAATAGATTTTGGGGAGAAATAAATTCAACTTAGTTTTAAAATTTTAAACAGTTCTTTCTTAAAGCGAAACTCCATCTTTTTGTAAATGAAGGGTTTGAATTACATACATTTTAGAAAACTCATTACGAAGAGTAATTAAGAAAAACTAACAATGTAAAATCGTTTGTTTCTTTGAAAATGAGTTAAATCTAAAAGTATTAATGTTGTCAGGACCAAACGAGTTCAATACTTTTTTTCAGGTTAAGATTCTAAATCTAACAATAATAAAAGAGAAAAATGTCAGGAATACTCTAAATATTTCAAAAGAGTTTTATAAATATGTCCTTAATATAAGCTTGATCAAACAATTTTTTCTTGATTGTAACATTTTCGTCTTTCAGCATTTGATATTTTTAATTTTCAATCACTTCTATTAATTGTATTTTTGAACGTGATTAGAATACATTTGAAATTTATTATAATTTTATGGCTTCTGTCACAGCTTTATTCTGATTAAAAATAAATCTCAATGCTTTAAGCTATAAAGAATTATTCTAATGTAACGGTTTCATAACTCTACCACTTTCTCTTTTGATACAGTAGATGGCGTTACCTTATTAGATTCAAGGTATATTTACCATGATCCTTCTTGGTGGATCATTATTAGATTGTATTCTGAGATACATGTATTGTAGTGTCCGTGTTAGTTTTGTCTTGTAAAATGTGGAACTTAGATGATAATTAAATAAATAAATACATATCGATAGAAAAGGTTCCCGAAACTCGTCTTATGGTTTTCATCTACTTCATAATGAAGTTATAAAGAGTTTCGTCCCTCTGTACTACTATATAATATAAAACATTGTATAATTCAGTTGGATTCAAAAACAATTTTGTGAGTGAAATTGGGAAATATAAAGTTAAAATTTCTTTCATTTCATATTGAACACGTTGTTTCGAATGTTTTAATGCTTAATTGGAAAATATTTTAATAAAATACATATATTTTGTATTCATATTTATATGGAATGTTGTTTAACCCCTTAACAGGTTTATTTTCCTTATTATCTAATAAGATGACACCTTCTATTTGGGAATACTTTCTTATTTTGATTCAAATGGAAATCCATGGAATACTTGGTTTATCTACGTATTCGAAGTCATTTTACTATTGAATTATAATTGTTATGAATGATTTCTTTTTTTTACAACTATCAAAATTCGATAAATCAAAGCACGTACTGTGTACGGGCAAACCTGGTAAGGGGTTAAAAAGGATGAGAACCCTTATGAATGAGAACAAAATCTCTATCATAAAAAAATTATTTTAAAATAATATGGCTATCTATACACTATTGCCTCCTAAATCTAATTTAATTTGATAATTATTTTATAAAATACTTTAGCAGAAATTTGTGGGAAAAGGAACAATAAAAACGAAATATTCAATAGAAACCAAATATTCATATCACTAAATAAAATGTGAATGACTTTTCGTTGGAAACTTCTTAAAAATATAATTAAATGAACCATTAATTTTTGGATGATCAAATTTAATTAATTATTTTAATATTTACACATTCGTGGATGTTTATAAATGTTGAGAAAAATTTAGTTTTGATAATTATCAACCATAAAAAGGTATAAAGAATTTAATTAAATCTTTATAGTGTAAGGGCTCAGTCCATTATCAGAACGAAGAACTACGTGAAAACATTATTTATTTACTATTTACAGAGCTAGAGTTCACGTACGATAAAGTTTCTCAGCAAGGCTTTTGGTAATTTAATATTCTGTGGACGCGATGCTCATAAAACTTTAAGTCACGGAGTGCCAAAAGAAATGCATTTGAAGAAAAGGGTAGAAAACTCACAGAATCAATCGCCAAATACATTGCTCGGAAAAAACATCAAAAGATCTCACAAGTTTAAACTCAAACTCGAAATAATCGTGTTTTATCGGTTGACTTTTTTATGACCTCAATTGAAAGCAATCGGAAATTACTGGTCTCCTAGTCAATAGCAAAGTATTGGGTGAACTAAGATTCTTCAAAAGTGTCGATGTTAAACTTATCTATAGTAATCCTGTAATAAATGATAAGGAAAGCAATTCTGGCCATTTATTACAGTTTTCAATGGCACAATAAAGATTTCAAGCATTAAAATTGTTAATTTACTAAGAAAAAAACTATTTTTTTTTATCTTAAAACTATATTGATCAAAATAAAAATCTTTTTGAACAATTTGAACTTAACTAGATATGAAGTTTAAAAATTAAAATATTTCTATGGTGAAGTCAACAAAATTAATTTTGGGTAAATATTAAAAGCATCAATAACTTAAATTCTTGTTTTCCTTTTTTTTTGTCGAATTTTGAAATGATCAATTTTGAGGTTAAATTATTCTTTTAATGAGTAATAGTCAATCTTGTAGCTCCCAACCACTAAAATTACAGAATACTGTTACAGGTTATTTTTTTCAGATCTGTAAACTATTAATATTAAAAAGAAATATGGTTTTAACAAGATGCTTATTCTTTCTGCTTATATGATGACAGTTACTATAATTTTCATGAAAAAATAATGATTCAACAATAATTTCATTTGAACAATAAAGAAATGTATATCATTAAACAAATGATGCGAAGATATAACTACAAAAAATGTATTTCCTTGTATCAAATCTTGATTCGGATCTTTTTTTGAAAAAAATTAATTTGTTCAGAAAAAAATTACTTTTATTAGTATTATATAATTTCCATTTGATTCTAGTATTCATGATTATGTCCAGTTTCTTTTTTGTTTGAGAGGAGGAACTTTTTAATTTAAGTAAAATGTTGCTTCTTAATAATCAGAAATGTTACAATCTTAAGTATACTTGAAAATCTCAAATTTTTATTTTTTCTTATTAAATCCATATTCTAACTTTACTTCGTTATATTTCAGTTTTTAATATTTTCTTTTAAATGAATTTTTTTCAAGATATATTGATAATGTCGCTTAAAAAGTTAATAAATTAATTTTGATTTATTAATGTAAAACTAAAAAAGTATTGTAATGAGTTGAAGGCTCTTTATTTAAATATTGCAATCTTTAATATATAATTCTTTCTTTTATATTCTTTAATTGCTTTGTGTAGTCTTAATACAAAAAGAAAATCTAGGATCTTGAACAAATGTAAACTAAATTAAGGCTGTTTGTTTCACAGAAATGATCTTTTTTATTACTCACAAGACGCTTCTATCATGTATATTTCTAATTTGAAATTCTAAAGCGTTTTTTACTCATTCTTCAATATAGAAGAAACTTAACAAATCCAATTACGGAGAAAAATTATCATTTTATTAATTTCTATACAATATTAATCATTAGTTTCCTAAAAGTCAAGTTATTTGCTGATTTTATAACTAAATGCTCGCAATTTTTGTTATTCCCAAAGGACTTTTAATATTCAATTGATTTAGCTTTTCAGTTTTTTCGACTTTTTTAAATCATGAAATTCAAGATTTAAGGCCTTTAATTTCTTATTTTATTTCGGATATGGATTTGATGAGCCGTAAAGTTGCTGTCGAAGTCATGGCGAATTCAAGTTGAATTTTTAAAGTCGTTTTATTCCATCCGAGAGTCACGCCTTATGTACAAGTAGCACTGCACAAAAGCAGACGAAGGTTACAAAGACATAAAGAGGTAAAAAGGAATAAATAGACGCGAAAAAGAAACGAAACATTTATCTCTCGTCTTATATACCATGGAGTTCTCATAAATCTGACACGTGTCGAATTTCGACTGGAATTCTCACACGTGTTGACTTTTAACTAGAGAAACGCAGGAATCCAGAAAAGTCTGCCTATAACATTAATCTCTACCCTTCATCGGCCAGTGGACTAGTAATTTTACAAAGCTTTATTTGTTTTATTAAATAAAAAAAGTGGAATGGGGTCAGGAAATAAGAGAGCAGTTTAAATTGAAGCTACTATTGACTAAATTAAGATAAAACTTTGTAAACTAATTACAACTGAAATTACAGTTTAAAATTTCATTACTCACACAATTATAATATTAATTCTTATTATATTGCTAAATAAGTATATAATGTTCACATTTAAAAATACGAGTATTTTCCAAATTATTATTTATTAAATTTTATATGGGAGTTTTTACGATAGTATTTGAACTACGTTAAAATAATCATATTATCTGAAATCTGAATTTCATTCTAGGGCATTTAGAAGCTTTGTTTCCAAATCAGAGATATTGTTCAGAGGGAGAGGGAAGAGGGTATTTCTTGTTATTTAAATTCTGAATGCTTTTCATGGACCATGTTAGATATATTGAAAACTCGATCTTTCCCGACTAATTCCGAATGTCTTTTTTCATGCTCATTAAAAAAGTTCAGGATTTAAAATTAGTTTCAACTTACCCTCTGAAAAATGGAATCTATTCGTTTTTAACTTGAACGATCATAATTTGTCAGTTTCGAAATAATCCAATTACAAAATTTCAAATTTGAACAAATTCTTTACATTTTGAATAATTTTGTACAATCTTGGATAGCTTTATATTGATTGAACATTCCACTGAAGAAAAATAGCATTTACCTCACTTAAGTTTTTCATAATGCATTACGTTCTGAATTATGTTGCTCATGCTCTAACAATTTTATATATATATATCTGATTACCTATACTCTATCTTGATGAAACAATTGTGCAATTGAGGTACGTTCTGTGAATATCAAATGAAGTTTAAATGCCAGAGGTCGAAAATATCATTAACGTTTACTCAAAGCTGGCGCTTCGTTTTGTTATATACCAGAGTGGTATTTTATCGTAAAAAATTCATTAATGAAAGTGTCTCAACTCATGTTATCACTTAATCTCTGTTTTTTAACCTGGATTTGTTGCATTGATTTTGCCGAGAGTTAGCAAGCCAGAAAATTCAACAATGCTTCACATCCTCCGGATCAATACTTTCCACTGAATTTCAGACAGGAATGGTACTTCCTTGTACATGCATTCAAGTCTCTATCGACCAATTTGAACTGCACAATCTTGAATGAAACTGTTCTTAGGGGCTGTGGAACATCACCATTAACAGTGAGGCGAGTTAAGTAGATTCGTGCTTCTCTAGAAGTCGTGTTAAAGGCTGTTGTAACTCTTTTTTTTCACTGAAGGTTAATGTCTCGTGTCTCGACGATGCTATATAATGTTTGAAAACTTAATTATCTTTCACACGCTATTTACTTGTACTATTATCTGTGGAGCAGTCCGTTTATTTTATTTTTCTTTCGTTTCGAAATAAAGAAAAATAAATGGGAACTTCAGCGACCTAAGAGCAAGGTCTTAGATTCAGAATGGACAGGCTGTAAAGTGGAAAATCTAATTCAATAGGAAGTTTATTATTTGAATTGAAATATTAGAGAAATAGATGCTGGCTCAAATGTTAATATCGTTCTCTGATGAAGGGACAAAATTATAAAATCCCTTGGAAATTGAACTACTTTCGTTTCAAAATAAAAAGGTAATTTAATCTTAATTAAGCTAAAACTTCAGATAAAGGCTCTAAATATATGAAAATAAAAACAGTTGGAAATAATTTTAATTAACAAATAAAAATTATTTTCTCCAAATTAATTTTCAACTTTAATATTACGTTATATTATATAATTAATACTAATTAGCTTTCGTGGCTTGGGGGTTTGATGGATGATTTCTTAATTCAGTTTAATTTGAGTTTAATTAATATGCTAACTTGGTCTTAATATTTTTAAACCTTAAAACGAAATATTTGTCACTATAAATTTGAGATGAACATTTAAACGGTCATAATTTGAAAGGCTTTCTCCTCTCTAATCGTTTCGTCATTCTCCTGCCTAATTACATGTATGCAATCTCAAGAATAATTTGAGTTATATTATAAAACATTAAACAGTATTCAGCTAATCAAACTTTTGGTAAAAAATGCTCATAAAAATATATGGATAATAAGGCGAATAACATTAATTATTTTTTGTATCTGTTATTTAATTTACTAATAATATAAGGGTGTTCTATTAAAAATAATATTTTCAATTTTTCAAATTGACGGAATATAGCAAAAACAGTTTGAAAATTCAAATTTCTAAGTTATGCGCAAAAAATTATAAATTCATATAATTATTTTTATGCACATTTATTTCTATAATATGAAACTATTTTTGCTCTAAATTCTTTCTCCCAATTCATGTGACCATTGACTTAAGTAGATACTATTTCTCGCTACAAAATATATAATATTACTTTGCTTATTTACAGGAAAAGTATGTCCAAAAAATATCAATTACAATAACGTTTTATTTTTTTAAAAAATATGAAATTGCATTTTATATATATATAATATGGATGTATTTTTTGATTTTGTAAACATAAAATTACAACACTAATTCAGCACATTTCTGCTAATTATAATATGATACATCTGCTACGTTGTATGAATATAAATCTATATCTGAAGAAAAATCATTAAATTGTGCCATTTCTGGTACACATTTATTAATATTATAATTTTGTAAGATAAAGAATGATATATTGCTTATCAAACTGTTTAACAGTAATGATTGACCAAAATGGGTAACACAAGGGGCTTCATCTATCTGGCAGCAAAATAATGAGGTAGGTTCTCTTATATGAAAATGCTTGTAACTCGGAAATTAATGATTTGAACTACATCTGCCTTGCAACAATCGAAAAAGTAGTATTATTTACTTCATATGGCTATAAATTCTACAGAATATTGCTTCTTCCTTTCCCATTCGACAGATAAATTTTAGAACACATTGTGAACATCATAATATAAGAATCAGAAAAAGGATTACTATATAGTGGTGACTGTTTTTAAATAACAATAATAATAATCAATCATTCAAATGAGATATCCAAGTCCAGTATCATTTTCTGCCTTATCTTTTAGATATCATTCTTACTCGAATAATAAGGAAATATTTTCTAACAATTTGTTTTAAATTATTAACTTGGATTTTGCAAATTAAAGTTACAGATGTTATTAGAAGTTTCTGCAATAACATACATAATGTTTTTGCAGAACAAAGTTCTTATATAAAGTTATACATGTTTATTAAAGTTACAGGTGTTTAAAAAACTCAATGCTGGTATTTCTAATTATGCTTTTAATCAAAATTTTAATATACCGCTCAATATCTACAATATCCCATTTTTTAATTTTTTAAATAAATAAGACTTTTTTTGAAATTGATAAGTCTTTTAAGATATTGGAGAAGATATTTGTCCTATGCATGAAATTTGGTTAATTTACAAATTTCATTTCAACTTGAAAAATAAATTGTTTGAAAAAATATATAACATTATATAATGATTCCTTTTTAATAATTGATTTTATTATGCTTTATAGAATTTTTCTTTCCAACTGATGTGTTCGCATTGCTTTTACAAATGTGATTTCTCTTATTTATTGTGAAAGAAAATTCTTCAGAAGTTCATACATTTAAATCAAATTAACCTTTTTAATAAGAAATATTCATTAATCAGTAGAGAAATCTTAACATTAAAATCAAATTTCGAATAAATAATAAAAAATCTAATTTATTTAACGATTTATCCTAAATGATTGGCATTTTTATTCTTTTAAAGCATATTATAGATGCAAATTAACTTTAATTTTACTTTTATGAAAAATTAAATATTTTTCTAATTTTTTTCAAAATAAAATAATTCTAATATTTCTAATGCGAACTATTTTCTTTAAAGTAAATTTGTGGAATATTCAGGATATTTGATTCTGAACAAGCAACCGAATTTCGGGGTAGTTCCTTCAAATTCTGGTAATGTAACACAATGACCTTTTAACATTTTAAAAATAAAAAAAATAATAGATTATAAAATACAGAAAAAAATGTATAAAATTATGTCTACAGTTTAGTTTTTAGTTTATTAAAAATCGGGTCAGACTTTCTTTTATTAATTGTTGTCATTTCTTTTAATTAACTGATGATAGACTTGATATACCGTTTTCCAAATTATAAGATAATTTTATTCTCACGTATTGGAAAGCCTCTACATTGCCCATAGTTCAGTAAAAGAATTGTTTGACCTCATTGGAAACTATATAGAAAAAATGCACTTTGATAGGCATTTAAAACTATTCTCTACCATATGGCTTTGTTGTAAAATGATTTAATTTCATTATTCTTTCAAAAGAATTAATTTCATTATATTTTCAAAGGAATATATGAATACAATTAAAGAATATACTACAAAATGGAAATTCTATTCTGGAAGTGTTTCAATCTGCATGCTTTATACTGTTTTTAAACTCTTTTTTTTGAGGATTCTAAGAATCCTTCAATCGTTCTTACCATCTTATTTAAAACTGCTTGTCACTTTAATTTATTGGAAAGTAAAGGTAGATTGGATAATTAATTATATTTTATTACTTTTTTATGTTAATTTTTAGTAAATACACTTCCCCCATCTGATTACAAAATATAAATGTGTAATAAAAAATGGTAGAAGAGCATAAGTAAATATGCTGTATTTTAAAATGAGCTACAGCGAAGCAATGCACAAAATTATATTTATATTATTATTTTTGGGAATGGGGCAATTAAAAATAAGCTTTTACTTTCTAAATCCGAAATAAATGCTGTATTTTAATGCAACATTTTCCTCCATATATTGTGATTAATGATTTTTTTCCGAAATATTTTTTCTTAAAATTTGATAGAATATATGTTTTGTAGCAAGAAAAACCCAAAACAAACAATCTCACAAACGTTTCATCATTTAGAAAAAATATATTGTTAAAAATGTTGTTCTAATGTGTAAGAACCTTTAAAGAAGTTTGAAAATAGTGATATTTTTAAACAACTTAGGGATTAAAATTTTTTAACAATTTTAGTTGATATCAACGCTTAAAATATTTGAACTTTTTCATTTTGTGAAAAATTTTTATTTATAAAAAGCAATAAATTAAACCAAAATTATTGCCTTTACAGTTTGAAAATTATGGTCATTTATGGATATATTAAAGAAAACTCTGTCAAAGATAATCAAAATAAAAACAAAACTTCTGATGTTAGTTAATAATACGATTAAGGAATGAATTCAGGGATTCTCATTCACTATTTCAAAATATATGAATGGCTTAAATGTAGTTTATTTTTCTATAGAAAATTGGATTAATTCCAATCCCTTTTTTAAACAGGTAACTGACTTAACAAAAAAAAATAATTTTTGAAATGTATTTATTCTATTTTTTACCCTGTAAACGTTTCTGATTATAAATATTTATGAAAATAACCACAGAATTGGGCGTTTTATAAATATGACAAAATATTTTTGAATAACTCAAATAAAAGGAAATTGGAAGTTAGAATTTATAGGCTTATTTATGTAAAAATTTAACAAAATTTTCCGTCTCGACTTTTAGCACCTAGAGAAGCACTTTAAAGTGCTGTTGCTTCTTTGTTGTAAAATTCCAACAACCTAGATACTATTTTTTTCCTTAGGTTTTAAAGGGAGCCATAAAATGACCATAGAATTGAAAGAATTTTACAGAGGACATTAACTTACCAAAAGTCATGCAGGCAGTTTCGTGCTCACTTTTGATGGCCAGCGAAACGGCGGCATTATTTTTAGATTGGATGCGGGCTGACTGTGCCTCGGAAGAGCTTTACGCGCAAAACAGATCGTTTAGGAGAATTACGATCGGTTTCTCGCAAGGAAAATTTACGAGAGAAGTGCTCTGCGAGTTGGGAAGTGTGTTGAAAACCAGATGTCTCGTCAAAACTGCTATAATTATCCAGCCCTGGCCAGGGAGGGTTTGAAAGCACAAAGCCCAATTTCAAAAGCAAATTATTTATTTTTCAACTTTTCAATATCCGGATACAAAAACGCTCAAAATAGGAAACCAGTGGATATTAACGTTTAAGAGCCTTTTGTTTGTTTTCTGTTCCAAGCTCGTTTTTCAATGCTTAAAGATAAAAGCATACTTATTCTAATGTATTATGCTCGGCTCATTTATTCCAATTTCACTACAGCTGTTCCATAAAAGAACCTAATATTATTTTATATAGATAGATTCGTTCCAGACTGTAGTTCCTTTTGGTAGCTGACTAAAGATTATTTCAGTTATTCTAAAATAATAAATAAATTGCTTTATTCAACTGTGAATATTCCTTTTTTAGTGAATCGTCTGAAAGGCACCAGGTGCTCCTGATTTTTCTTCAAAGTAGATCATTTTTACCATAATTTTTTTTTGTATACCATACGTGATAGACGATAAATTTAACCCATTGAATTGTAATGACGAGTCCAGCTCGTCATAAACTTTACTGAACAAACTGACAATGACGAGCTGGGCTCACCAGACACTATTGTGGTTTGATGCTTTTTTTTGAGAGAGAGAGAGAGAAGTATATGTAAGTCATATCGAGTCTATTGCTTTGATATATTTGTGTGCATGCTTCTAATTACCATTAGAATGTAATTTAAATAATTCTATATGTATAAATGTTGAAACACGTACTTACTTTCGTTTAAATACTATGTAGAAATGTAATATTTTCGTTAAACATTAATAAAGAATTAACAGACATAATTTATATTTGTGTGTGTGTGTGTGTGTGTGTGTGTGTGTGTGTGTGTGTGTGTGTGTGTGTGTGTGTGTGTGTGTGTGTGTGTGTGTGTGTGTGTGTAAAACAAATATTATTTTTTAATAATAACAAATTATTTGAGCAACAAAACCGTAAGTTTCTATATCAATCCCGCCTCTTAAAACTCAAAAAATTACATCATCTGCCAGAGCAGTACTGACTGAGAATAAATTGTCGTTCAAGGGGGTTAATAACACCTGAGAATCTCTGGAGAAAGAATCCAGTATATAGATTTACTTTTAAATAATAACTCTTTAAAATTAATCATTTAGTTTAAATTGAACGTTTAAATCTTGCTGGAAACCTTGATTCTAAGTCCGCAAATAGAGAGAAATTGCTTATTATTGTATTGAATTAAAATAATAATTATTATTAAAACGAGACTATTTATTTATAAATTTAATTCTAAGTATAAAATACATTCAACCTCAAACAAAAAAGAATTAATTGCAAAGGTTTTACCCCAAAAAATATTTTTCAGTTACTACAATTCAACGTAATTTGTTCAAAATAATTTGTACACCTTTATTTAAAGAAAAAAAATCAATAATAAACTTCATTTAAAATACTCCTCCCACCGGTTGCATGCCATATGAAAGTTTCTGGTATGATGCCTGGTTCTCGCCATACTGGTAGGTATAGAAATGTCGAAACTCGACTACTTCCTATGGGTGACTAGAACTATGGAAAAGGTTGTACCGTGGTCAGTGATAGGCATTAGGGCAACCACTGTTCCCACTAATGTTGCTGTTGCAGCCGATCAGTCGATTAGATTTAAAACAAATGCATTTATTTATACAGAGAAAATATCCTTTTGTGATTATTTAAGAATCTCCTTTAATTTTAATGTAATATGAAAAGCAATGATTTATTTTAAATATTAAGGAGCATAACAATTTATTTTCACAGATAAACATGCATATTACATTTTAAGAAATAGTTTCAACACAAATTAATTTTAATACAGATCAAAATAATTTCAGTATAAATTAATTTTAATAAAAATCAAAATAGTTCCAATACAAACAAATTTTAATACGAATCAAAATAGTTTCAATACAAATTAATTTTAATA